>JAXIUT010000021.1:751578-791081 GCA_035586675.1 Eurytoma californica | reverse complement strand
TCACTATTTTGCAGTGACCTGATCTGAACTACTCGAAATAGTGCATATGCACTAATTTTCAGTGGATTTTCACTGATAGGATTTTAGAGAGTTTTAACGAATGAAATTGCCTTGTCGAATTTTAAGCAAGAAATCTTTGAAATTTTAAGCAGATTGACGCGGTCGAAGTGTATCAACACGCGAGTATAATTCAATCGAATGCGAATGTCGCTTAATTAGAAGCATTTGAACGATTCGACACGTGATCGCACTGGATTAATTGCAGCCTAGCACGCACGCGGTTCGTTTTCGACGGCCAGGCACACCGTATAAATTTAATAACGCGAATAAATTACGGCGCGACGCGATAAAAATCGACGCGGCGCGCGGCCTGCTTGGCTCCGCTGAAATTGGAATTCCGCGGCGCTGTTTACGAATGCGAATAAATCCTCGGCTGAGGATCGCGCCGCGATCGAGGTGTTGTCCTATAATTGATACCGAACATCGTTTAGATCACACGCGTTATCGGTCACCCAGGGATTTCCGAAAATAACTCGCCTTATTTACACGACGCGCGCGCTCCGAATTATTTATTATCCCGTGCAATTTGCTTTTTAAAGACGCGTCTATAAATTAATTTAAATTCATTCCCTCATAATACACTTGTTGGCTCATTATTTAAACCATATTTCATAATAATTATCGCGTTGATGTATACTCCGCGAATGCAGGCGGGATCTCGATCATTATCTGCACATTGCTTCTTCCTACCTATCTATACGCGTACTATAACATGCAAATAAATTTCACATTTTTTTTTAAACTTATCAGCACCTAGAGCGGCAGTTAGTAAAAAAAAAAAATTTGATCACTCGGCGGTACAATAATAAAGTGAAAATTTATTCACTAGCACCTTTCGATCGATAAAACTCGGGGGAGGCCTTTCAAGCCACCGAACAAATTCGTGGCTAAACCTAAAACTGGCTCGGCGAAATTCTTCCGCGTGCGAGCGAGACGGCCGGATAGTCTCGCTGTTTCTCTCTTTTCCCCCGCGCTCGCGAGTGTATCTCGAGCGAAAGGATTTATCGCCTCGCTCGGTGCTCCACAATAAATCGATAGCCCGACCGTAAATCCCCCCGCGCGCGCCGCCGCCGCCGTGAAACAATAATAAAGTCTCATAAACATAAAGCTCGCCGGAATCGCGAGGTCGGCTCGAATAAAAGTGCGCCCGCGAGCCGGCAGCTTTATTGCGCCGAACCGAAAAATGTCGAAGGCAGCGTGCCCGGGACACTCACCTTGCCTCTGCCTTTCTGTTGTGTTTTCTTATACCCGCTGGTATGCGTGCATTATGCCCCCCTAGCAGATTTTGTACGAAATATCGAGCGTTTGACGAGAATTAATATTTTTATTTAAGCAGTGAGAAATACGGTAACACTCGGTGATTACGTGGCATTATGGAAGTTGCCGTTATAAAAATAAAAAGGGTAGTGACTAATAGAAATCTTTAGAACATCCTATTATCGGATTACGTAGAAAATTAATGGTTTTACTACGTGCTTCATTGACATTTATAACGTGTTTAAATAGTTTACATCACAGTATTTTAAAGTGCATGTCCGTTGTTGTAACAGTACTCTACGACGTGCTGTAAAATGGAACAGAGATTATTTTTTAATGAACGGACAGAGCCAACCGAAACTTTCGATTTTCTGTTAACTTCGGCTAAAAACGTACAAATTAATTACTACAGTTACAATAGCGTACATCAATTAGATTCAATATTTAAAATGAAGATATAAAAATGAAATGAATAATAATACACAGTACCCTTGAATTTTCAGGGTGAATCGTCGTAGAGTCCACAGTGAGCCAATATTCTCTGATAAAAGTGAAACTGAAGTTCAATAGCCATGTGACACTCGGAATCGGCACTGTCTCACCGTTTGAACTTGCTCGAGTCATGAAAGGGGACGGAGGAAGGCCCGGGGCTGCAGAGCCTGCGAGCTAACCCGGCTCCATTGTGAGCGCCTAAAGAAGGGGAGAGGGGATATGCTACGCGCAGGAATTCCTCGCAAGGAGAAAGTGCCGCACCCTTCGTCGACCGTACTCCGACGACCCAGACGATGAGCGAACCTTCTCGACGGAGACGCGCATAATCGCACCATTTCCGCTCGGCGACGATCCATTGGACACTTCGCACTTGAGTGTATATGCTTTTTTTTAATATGGTACTTACTTTACTTTATGTTACAGTTTTTTATTTTTCGCACAATCGTACGCTCTTGTTACGAAAGACCAATCATCTTTTAAGATTGAAAATTTAAAAAGCGCGCGCTTTTTCTTGTTGATTTATTATCACACGAACTGCATAAAAAAAGTACTAACTTTAATGAGTGAAAGCTACAACTAGCGAGAAAATTGTGTTATATTATAAGAAAAATTTAATAAGATCACAATTTTCTCTGTTTAATATAAATAATAAATTTAACTTTGGTCAGTTTCACGTTTACCTAAAGTTTAATTAAGAATATCTGGCAGTTCTGTACGATCGCGATGATAGCATCTCGATTGACCTGCCAAAAAAAAGGTTGTACCACCTCGACCCCGGAATGAAATGATCGATCAGCCTCACCTCGCTGATAAATAAAGAGCGAGCTGGCGCTTTCGAAGCCAAATTCTTGGCCGGCAGGCTGAAGGCCACAGGCGTCCAAAGGACAAGTGCACCGTCGGCGCACAAAAGCCGCGGCGCATCTCCTCTGTCTCATCGAGGGCCGTGATAATGCAGCTTTCGGCCGGCGCGAGAACTGCGGTTGGTCTGCCGGGGTAACCCTATTCCCATCACGTAGCCGGCGGCGCAAGAACCGCTCGCCAAGTGTCAGCCATCCGTCTTTTCCGTCGCTCGAGGTGAGGAGGTAAAGGCGGCAGGGCCGATCTACCGCGGAATTCGTTCCCTCGGTACACATCGCTTGACTCGGGCTTTCCTTTTCTTTGTGAAATCGCTATCGTCCGCTCGCTACGTGGCTCGTGCGAATGCATTTTAACATTCTGATCGCGATCTCGAATATTCCTTTTATGTTTCTTTTAGCCAAACCGAGCGAAAAAATACGTAAATATCGTATTTTAACGTTTATAGTCTTTGGATTTAGTATCCTTTTGTTCACTTTTTTTATTGTTACGTAAGATTTTACCCAAGTTAAGGTTCGCGAAGGACCTAAGAAACTACCGCTTTTTCGTAACGATAGTTAGTTCGAAACTGTCAATAAAAGCTGATCCTTAAAGTTCTGCTGAAGAAGTGGACTTGTAAATTCTTTAAAGTAACTTTTATGGACATTTCACTCAATATGGAGTCTTGTAAGAAACTCCACGGTGATTCTATACGATTAGCTCACAGTGCGGTTTTTTATTTTCTTGCAATTTTTTTATTTCTAACCAATGAAGTGAAAGTTTAGTTCAACATAGGATAATGAACTGTTTTAAAAGCAATTACTGAATATGAACTTTTCAGAAAAATTTGTTATTCAAATGTTGAAACAGTAAGTATTGAACAGACACAAAAGTAAAAAATATCGCAAGACCTTTGTTTACTCAACTATTGGAAATTCTTCAATATCCTGAGCTTTATTTCGGTACCAACAGCTGCATGCAAATTTATTCAATAAAACTTATTAAATTCCACCCTTCCATGCAAGAAACTGCTGCATACGAGCAGACTCCCTTTGAGCGGAAATCAAAGTATTCCATACATTTTCATCAATTGCTGCCTTGAAAGTCCAACCCGCGGTATGTGTAAAATAAAATATTGCATTTTTATATCACAGCAATAAAATGTAAATTGTTACACGCAGGAGAGCAGGAGCCGAATACTTTTAAAAGCATCTCTAAGAATTTAGTACGAAATTTTGATTGCATTCCGCTGAGAGGAAGAAAAGGTAAAACTAAAGTGACTTTTAAAATTCATAAAGCACATCACTTACGTCACTCGTATGTTCGCGCTAAAATACTTTCCCAGCCGGTTAATGCACGGCGCGTTAACGACGAGTCCAGTCTTGAAGCCCGCAATCAAAGCATCCCCGGCACTGAAATAGCCGGGCAAAACAAACAAGTCGCCGCGCCACCCATCAGCGAATTAATAATCGGGATTTTTGCCGGGCAGAGGCGAGCGAGTCCCCCCCGCGCTGACAAATCGTCGCCGCTCGATTTTCCGCGAGGCGTCGCCGGCGCGCAGGTGAGCAGCGGCGCTGGCGCGTGACCCAATTTGCGGCAGCCGAGCGGCGGCGCGTCGCCTCCGGAGAAGCGCGCCGCCACCCGGGAATCTGTATGCATGAGGCGAGGCGCGTTTTCCCCGCTCCGGCTTACCTCGGCGGCCGCGCGCGACGACGCGTCGCCCGGGAGCTCTTCGGCTAATTGATTGAAAGGGATTGAGTGGATCACTCGGGGATACGCTGCCGGCAAATTTGCATCGGGTTAGTATCCTGATGATATTCTTGCGCTCAAATAAGTTTACGTAAACTTCGCCGCTGCTTTTATATTTTATCAATTCTAACGAGCTTAATGGGATCTGTAAGAGAAGCTCATTCAACGGAACTTTTGTACTTAAGTTGCGGACTTCGGTAAAATGTAAAGGTACATATTTTAATTTTAAAAATAATAATAATAATAAACACAAGAAGAAAAATAATTCAAATGCCCAAAATAAACAAAACAATCAGTACCAAAAATAGCTACATAATTGCTATAAGAACTTTCAATTCATTACCAAATGAATTAAAAAATCTAACAAGAAGTGTATACACAAATAAAAGAATACTAAGAACTTGGATAGTAACTAGTAGATAAATTTATAATATATATGGACAACAAAAAACAAACTAAATAGTTGGATTAAGGCAAATATATAAAATGTTACAAAATTATATAATTTATTACTACCCTATCGCGTGGATGACCACTTTATACACTGTTATCTATGTAACTAAAATTCTATGATAGTTTTAAGTTCTTGAATAAATAAATAAAATTTTACAATCAAATTATTTGAGCAACAGAAATGCTGAAAATGATTAACGAACTATTTTTTTTATTAACTTTCCAATGTTTGGTCTGCGTGCTAATTTAAAAATTCCCAGACAGCTTGATCCCCCTCGTAGTACGCGCGCGTGATGACCACGGGAAAAAAGTGCATTCCACCGTCCAAATGAAGCCGAACTCATCCACGTAAACCTCGGCGCGCAATATTCGTGAAAAAAATGAAAGGGAGGAGCCGATGAGCGGAGTAGCGATGAACCTCTTGAAAGGCGCATGTATATTTCGTGGGATGCGAGGTGCAGCATCGACTGGGAAAAGGCAGAAGCATTAGTCAAACTTCATGCGTGAGAGTATTTCACTTCGAGAATGAGGAAGAAAGAATTGCTGGTTCCTTAATGTCTTTGTGGTTAGGCGAAAAAATGCAATGATTGCATCTTGCTTTTTCGAGGAATGGTATCTCAAATTTTTATGCGATTTGAAATAATTATCTTTCAAAAATGAGGATAATTGTATTTTTTGACTTACGTGGCAAAGGGATCAGTTGGCGAATCCATGAATATAACTGACCTGCAATAGAAAAATTCATGAAAAATAAGCTAAAAAAATTAACAATAGTCTGTGATGTTTCATTCAATAATAGCGAATAATAAATCCACCTGATCCATAATAAACGTCGATGCGACCGACATTTAAAAGAAAAACATTTGAAAACATGGCTATTGACATTTAACAAGCGTAGGATGTCGATTTTGCTATATAACGAAAAGCTTCTCGCGCAGGTGTGCGACCTTCTTTTTTTCTTCGCTTCCCAGTAATTTTTCCTCGTCGCATAATCTTTTCCTCTTGCGTATATATACGTTTTCGCGTTTTTCCTTTTTCCGATGCGGTTGCGCAACGAGCCATCCTCTTTTTATTCTTCGGCTCCTTTTTTTCTCCCTCCGCTTCTTCCGCGTCACGCTCGATCGGACGAGGCCCGGCCTTTTTTCCCCTTGGCTCGTTAAAGTCAAAGTCTAAGATGAGCGATGGTGTCACGCGGTCCTTTCGTCTCCTTTTTGCAGCGAGCCGAGAGCGACGGTGGGTTTTAATTAATTGAGACTTAAACTTGTGAGTATTGGCGAATGTGGTATTTCTGGTAAGGTGTAACTTTTGCGCGTCGCTTTTTCTCACTTATCCGCTGCGAATGATTTCCGTAATTTGTAGTTTGCACGCTTTAACACGTATCCAGATACAGAATGTGAATTTTTTTATGTAATTATTTCATTTACGACTAAATAAATAAATCTTATACAGGCGAACCCAACGATGGCCAGGAGATGTCAGAGGATAAGTTAAATATTTGTCGAGCGACTATAGGAGCACACCGAATATGTAATTTGCATTATACCGTGGGTGTTGTAATAGATAGTAAAGTCAACAGTGAGTTTCGCGCAAAGTTTAATGTTGACCGAGTTGAAGGCTGCTTAAATTAAAGAAGAGAAAATCTCGGTGAATGATTGATTAGCATTCGGTGATTTTATAGCTGCACTTCCTAAAATTGTCTGCTGAAGCAGGTCACTTTTTGCGAGCCGCGGAAGTCGCCAGTGGATATTGCGGGGAGCTTTATAGCCGTACGCAGTTGGAGAAAAACAAAAATATCTAGGAGAAAACTCGCACTTTACATACTTTGGTTAAAATTGCTCGCGAACGCTTCGTTTTCACCTGGGTCGAGGAGAAATGCCCTCGTCTCTCGCGAGAATGAGGATCGAGTGGGCGAAGAAGAAAGATCGTCATCCGCACAAACGTTATATTATGATTTTTCAGCGTGGGAAAAAGTGGCTAATGAAAAGTTGGGAGTGGGCGTTTGTGAAAAACAGGGGAAAGTCGAGAAAAGAGAAACTAAATGATAAAAAGGACCCGCACTCAAGAGCATGGACTTGAAACTAACTCGCGAACGTAAATTGCACTTGTTATTCGTATTTTTATTTTTATAGTAAATAAAACTAAGCACCGAACGAAATAATGATTATTCCGAAAAGAATACCATCTGATGATAAATGTTAAAAAAACAAATTGGTATTTTAATAATTACACGAGCTGTTAAGGGATTCCGAATGAAACCATTGAATTTTTGTTTCATTAAAGATGTTCACTACTAAAATATGTACGTACGTATAATTCAATACCCCTGCATACCACAGGCAGTACACGCGAAGGTCGCTGGCGCGCAATACAATGCGGCGCATATTGCGAGACATCTGCGTAGGCCAAATGGGCTTTGCCCGGAGCAAACAAATAATAAATTCGCGAAAGGTCCGCGCCTGCTACTGTGGGCACGCGCGCTCTCCCGTATACGTGTATTTATTTACGTACTCTCGGCACTTGCGGTCGGAGGGGCGAAGCCGCCTGTGTGTAAGCCTCCGCTTCCCCCGAAAAGCCGGCCGTCGCACGAGTTCCCCGGTCGTAAATCCACATGTAATTGATCGGATTATCAATCGGCGAAGGTCAGACCTATCCCAGGGGCGCGGGGTCGCTTTGTTCCCGCCTGGGTGTCATACGTCGAAATTTGGGCGATTTCCTCGGCAACGCGCCCTTTTGTAGCGCTAAGCTTTATCTGGCAATGACAAGCGGCGGACGTCGTTTTTCAAAGGCGCATCAGCGAAAGCTTCAACGACTAAAGTATCGCGATGCGGAGAAGTAACGAGGATCGCGCGTCGTCGTTTTTACAGAGGGGTCCGTGTCGCGATCTATCGATAAGAGGCTCGCGTACGCGATGATACCCGAGATTTTCGCGTCGCATTGTCGTGGCCTGTTCTGGTATACACGGCGCGGGACCGCGAGCGCCTATTCCCCTCCTCGGCGCGACCGATGAATTCGCGATAATTTTCCGTTCTCCCTTCGATCCCGATGATTTCATTCATGCCTAATGTATTTTCGCGAGTAAATAATTCATTCATCGTATGGGATGGGGCCCATGAATAAAAGATCCACCATCCCCCCCCGGACGAGCGACATTTCCCATGAAAAACGTGGAAATATCTCTACTTTGCGATCGCCACTTGCGAAAGTCTACGTGCGCGGACGCGATGCACAAGCAGGAATGCGAGGATCGAAAAAATATTGCCGAGCGTTAGGAAAAATCGTGTGCTGTTTCGTAACGTGTGTTTAGCCTAGTTTTTTCAATCCACGGCTCAAGCGAGTTGCTCCATTTCGGCCACTATTTCATGAAACGTGTTTGTGTGTCTTTAGGTAATGCAAAGCGTAAGCGGAGAATGTTATTCTTACATCAATTGAAACACAACGTGTCAATCAACTCAATCGAACTTTTTATTCCAAATACTCAAGTTAAATTTACGTTTCAATTATCGATCAATTATTAAGTAATTCTTTTCTATCACTTATTACTTTACCAACGCGAATAGTTTCCTACCAAAAGTGGCTTCCGCCAAAATCTAATACGAAAGTCTTCGCTGGTGGAGACTCAAGCTGCAAACTCTCCTAGCCATTTGCAAAAAGCAAAATCAAGAGTTTGCGCAGCGAGAGCGGGGTAAAAGAAGGACGGCGAAAAAATACGAGCGAGGAAGAGAGACGGAGGAGCAAACGCGCGGGACAATAAAAAGCGAGGCGAGCCGAGTCGGGGCCACGCGAGACGTTTTACAACCGAGAGAGAAGGAGCGCGCGCGCGAGGATTTATTGGCGAGGGAGAGGTGAATTTATGCAGAGATTCTCACTGGCAGGTGGTTCAAAAGGGAAACGCGACTTTTTCCTTTTTTCCGCGCCTACCCCGCGAGAAAAGCGAAAGAGCGAGGGAAGCGCGAAGAGAGCGAAAGTCGCCGCAGGAAGTGAGGACGGGTGAAACCGAACCGCTATAGGCGGCGATCGTTAGCGAGACTTTTCTCCCCGCTGACGCCGGCTGAAAAGTCTCGCCCTCGAACGCTTGAATCGCTTCTTTCATGAAACAAACATGCGACACTTCTCCCAGCTCCTCGAAAAATGCCTCGCGCTTTTCACTGGACAACTGAAAATGAATGAAAAATGTTTAGAAAGACAGCAGCAAGATGCGCGCGAAGCGGGACGAAGGTAGCCGTGTAAATTAGCAGCGCGCCTCGGGCCCCCGGAGAAAAGAGCGCCTCGGAGAGGGGCAGAATAATGCGAGCGGGGAATCCTCTTAACTCGCGAAAAATTAGCCGGCGCGAGCGTCAGCCGGCCGCGCAAAAAGGAGGAGGTGGAGGCGCGCGGGACACCCCGCTGCCACACTGACTCTGATATACTCGCGAGATATCCCCGCGGCAAGATTTAGTGCAGAGCCGCGCTCGCCGCGGCACCGGCAGCATCTCCGCTGAATCTGCAACGAGAATCTCGCCAGCGCACGCGCGGCCCGATCGCGAAACGCTCCGAGTCGCCTCCTCTCTGCCTGCGCGCCTCTCTCGCTCCTTGTCCTTGAAATGAATATCGGCGCACCAGTCGTGTACGCGCAGTGGGAAAACAAGCTGATACGGCTGATGTCCCCTCCGCGCAAGGAGAATAGGTGGCACGGACGGCGATAGCAGTCGAGAGATCCCCGCAGGTTCGGCTGTATCGAATTTATGGCTGCTTCGGAACTTTTGATGCTAATAATTCTAGAGGCTCGGGGACTAGGATTCTAAGAAGGGACGCGCTGCTGAGGATTATTTAAAAAAAAATAAGCTTTTTTTAATATTTTTTTTGAGAATCATGAATCGGTTTTAGATTTTTATTACGTTTTTATCAGAAAAATCAATAAGAGAGTAAATAATTCATCCCTGCTGGATTTTTCTTCCAATCTGTCAAAACCAACTCGTCAATTCGTACTTTATTCCATCTTGCCCGCACAATACGTCGATGTCTACATAAAAAATTGATTGAGGTGTATTTGTTTGCCCTTATACAGATGGTGCTGCAGAGTACTTAAAAGGTAGCGGGCAAAGCGAATCCCTAAAGGCCACCCACCCTCTTAATGTATCTGGCGGATTTACTTTTCACATTTGATTTTGTATGGGCTTACGATCCGAACAAGCAAGAAAATATATTTTTTAAAACATTGAGTAAAAAATATTCTAATAACCATACTTAACCAAAATTTTTCTTATTACTCTTTCAATGAAATGCAGACGCGTTGATGAACCTGTTTGCATAATGCTAGTGCGGTATTAAAAAGAAAGGTATTAAATCGTAAAATTAAACGGCTAATTCTAGAACGAGTCTAATTCTAAAGGTGAAATCATATACACATACCCACGCGATCTGCCAAGGCCTTAACGCATTCAGTCGATTCCACGCAAGAGCACTTATAAGCAACGTGTACGCGCACTCATTCCTCCTTGTATTTTTGTCCGGCTAGCTCCTTTGCTAGCTCGGTATTCGGTGCCGCCATATGCTAGCGTTTTGGCCGGCTTCCCTAATTGCGACCGCCTCTCCTTTATTTTCACTGTTATTCACTGCAGCGGGTTCCGTTCCTCGTTTATGCTCTTTCAATTTTTCAATTACTTTTCTCGTTGCCCCCATTTTTTTTCGTTCCAGCGATTTTACCTTCGCCCATTTTTTTACAGGTGAGGTCAATTATTCTCTACTCGTGCAATTGCTTTAATTTAATTTTTATTTTCAAAAGTGTAGGCTTGTTTTTTCAGCGTCGAAGGCGAATTAATACTTGGAAATGAGTTTCGCATTTTACTGGCACATTCAAAAGTTCTGCAAAAAATTACTCATCTTATAAATCGAATAAACATATTTTCTTTTTCGGAAGATGTGAAATGATAATGAAAGGAAGCAAAAGACAGAAGTTCGAAATTACGGTAGAGTCGCGATCAAAATAAAACTAGCGTTAATTTCTTTTTCATTAATCTTCACTAGGACCTTTTCGCTCTTTCTTCTTTCTTCATTTCCTCATTCTACGAAGGCACCCTGCCATCAGCGGGAAAATCCTTTTAAAATCCAGGAGGTCGTTGCTGCTTTTTAATTAAGTTCGGGGGCTGCGCGACTTGTCGATAAATGTCTAACGAACCCGCCGTGGCTACGGGCCTTTCTTTTTTGAGGTGTGCCTGCGGAAAATTTATGACTTTTGTTCATATTGTACCTTTCTTTCCACGTTGCTTTAATGGCGAAAATTCAAAGATCAATCGAATTTTTCTTACGGCTGCATTTCATTGCAATTGGAACATTGAGCTTGTTCATGAATTTGAACTAGTTTGACTGCTCTCATTAATTTAACTTTTTAATAAGTGAATTACTTTACCTCATTTTAGTTTTAAAAGAGAACGAGCAGCAAATGAAATATTGAATTATTACAATAAATTCCTTACTTTCAATTTTTGCGCGCGTAACTTAAAATTATGATTGACTTTTAGGCAAATCACACTGTGAAATTGCAGTTAAGTTCACGCTATTTACTTCTACTAACTGCTGCAGACTCATTCAAGAATTCAACGTAATTGTTTTTACAAAACAAGGAAAACGGAATGACTTCTCGTCTGTTGCGCAATCCCTTTTTACGTGTCTTTTTACGCCTATTTCAATTCCATCACGACCACGCGAATGATGTTTACGAACTAATCAGTTTTTAAACTATCTTTCAAGTTTTACATTATACAAAGAAATTTACAAATTAATTGTAAACCGTAAAAAAATTACGCAATTTCGTAAGGTTGAAAAGTAAAACTTGTTCTCTTAAAAATTCTACACCGACTAAGCAGCTATCTCTGTCGTCGGGTAGACAGAGAAGGACGAAAACGGCACGCTGCAACGCGTTTCGTTTCATCCTTCTTCTCGTATTCTGGGAATCCTGGGTTTCTCATTCGGTCGTAAAATTATTTCCATTATCAGCACGTTATCAGACGCCTCGAGTCGGGTTCGCGTCTCAAGAAAAACAGTTGAGAGTAGAAAAACGCGCGATAATCCATTTTTGAAATTACACGCACCTCTCGGATTGACGGGAGAAATTATACCGTATCCAAGATTAATTTGGACGATTTTCTGTGAAAAACGATGATTGTACAATGTAAACTATCTCAATTAGCTCTCGTAATAAAAAATTTGTTGAGCGTTAACTCATTGTTTCATTAAAAATGCTTATGTAATTGGCGCACTTTCTTAATTTATTGAAAAGCAAACAGCACGCAAACGAAAGCGTTCCCCCTAGCCTAAATCCTTACGAGCGCTACTCCATAAAAGCCATCCACGCACTCCGCGCGTGCAATACCCGAGCTCTGAATCAGCTCCGCGAGCATATAACTATCTCCCTCGATGGCTGTTGCGCGTGGGCGCGCACGTAGGTTTTCGCGCGCGCCTCTCGGCTTTCATTTTCGTCAAAGCGCGCGGATTAGCCCGATAAGACGCTTCAAAGGATCACGGCGCGGCGACGCCGTTCCCAGAAACGGCGGATGCGCTTTTATCGGGCGCATCGATTGAAGTTTCGGGACGAGCTCACCGAATTACTGACTTGAATTTACTTCGGAGAATGTCTTGCTGAGATAGTTACTCGTGTTTCGTTTCGCGAAATTTTATTGTACATTGTTGAAGTCTCAAAAGATTCAATGTCGCGCTGTAACGTCTGCGAAGTCGTTTTTCAATTTCAATCTTCCGCTTAATTAACGCGTAGTAAAGTAAGACGAGCTAAAAAGCTGCACCGATGGCTTCATTTACTGCGCAATTTCGTGCAATTCTGAATTGGACTTGTAAAAAGTAGTTCACGAGTTATTTTAATCAACGGTAATATTGGTGTATAATTATCGAAATATTGATTGGTGAGGATTAAAAAAAGAAGTATTTAAAAGTACATAATGGACGAGAACGATTATGAAGTCATAAAAATACTATTTTCAGTTTATATTTACGTATAAAAAATTAATCAACATTCCAAACATGTGTTTTTTTATAAAAAAATTAAAACATAAAATACATCAGAAAAGTCCTTAGCCATTCGAATAAACAATAAAGTAACGTGTGTATAAATCTAAACGTAAAGTCAGCAGAAAGATTAGCTCTTGCTGTCTGGCGAATTTCTGTCTCTCTCGTAGTCGAGGGAGCAAGTAAAAACGTCCCGAGTAATTAATTTTTCAACCTCCACTGAGACGAAAAAAGTAGGCCGCGAGTCTGTGTCGGTTTGCTATGCTATTACCTCTGCTCTGAGCAAAGCAAAGTCAGTGCATTTGTACGTGCGGCTGCGTTTGAACCAAGCTATTTTTTTTATTTTTGGAATACGTCGTTCTTTTTGTGTCGTATTTTATCAACAAATTGCATTTGTAAATAATTTGCAGCTTGTATTTATTTTTAAACTGAAATAACAATTAAACTTCCGTTTTTCTTTTTATCTGTAAAATGAAAGTGCGGGCAAGAAAGAAAATTTCTGCGGGTGACGTTTCTGGTGTCACTTTGATTATTCATATGCAATCCTGCGGAGAATGAAACTAGAAAGTTTTCGCAAAGCCCGTTCATTTTAGCTTTATCAAGTTATTGCAGGTCTCGTGAACTTTTTTAATATGTAATATTAAAAATTTATGCAACAAAAAAATAAAAAGGTTTTTGTCCGCTAATGTTTTCTAAATTAAAATTATAATAAAAGAGGCATTTATTTAAACGCAGTTGCCTCTAATTAAAAGACTTTAGCACGCAGTAATTTGCTAAAATTTCTCGGTCGGCGTAGCGTATAATAATTAAGCAATCCCCCGCTTTTAATAAGCGTCGACGTAAACTTCGTCATTGCGCAGACCGCAGGCGCCTTCCTGCACGCGTCTTAAATTTCCCATTAAGTACGCGACTGCACGTAGTCGCCCCCCGATAATTGGAAACTACAGCTCCGCTTAGCCCTCAAATTTATAGCGTTTCCGTAGCCGGAAAATCCGTCACGCGCCGCAGGTGTATATTTCGCCGCTAGATTCTACTCGACGGATAGATGAGCGAGATCCATTTTCGTTTGATCGCTCGATTTACGTCTCTTTTATGCCAGGCTCTTTGTCCGAACGATGCTCGATTGTATCTGCGATACATGACTCATTGTACTTCTGACTCTATTGAAAAACTTACACGCAATCAAATATTGAACGTTGACGATCAATTCTTATTACTGGAGGAATTGCCGGATGAAAATAAGAAAATGTATTTTATTTTGTTGGTAAATATTTGACTAGTGCGCATATTTTGACGCTAATTATTGTTGAATAAAATATAATTTCAGTGTCTGCAAGAGATTTATCTTTTTCGCGACCCTTGTACTTATCCAAAAGACACGCTTGCCTGTCGATTTAAGACATGATTAATAGCGCCACGTGCTGCGCCTCCAAATCATCATGAACTACCCGCCAATAAATCTACTCCCCATTCGGTCGATCGCCGATCCATTATTCCCGTGCCTGATAAATCTATTCTCTTTAACTTCGCAGTGACTTCATTTTGTAGTTTTTCGTTTCAACGAGACGTCGAAATATCAAACAAAGTAGTTCACGAGCGCCTCGCTAATTCCATCGCATTTTTAATAAGCTCAAGTCCAATGTTAAATGTACAGTTATATAAAACAATGGAAAAACATAAATAGCAAGGGGTCCGCGGAGAAAAAAAAGCAAAATTCTCTCCAGCGAAGCGAAACCAGATACAAGCCGCTCAACCGTTTCGTAACGAGCCATTAATCAAAAAGTCAACTGGACGTCGAAGCAGCGCCGAGGATCAGCGAGTCGAGCGACGAAAGAGAGGAGAGGCGCGAGGTGGTGGCCAAGGCGACGCTTGACCACCTAATGAAAATTCATCGCTCGCGCCGCCGTCGTCGTCGCGACTTTCCTCCTCGTCGCCGTCGTCGGTGGCGGCAGCGGCGGCGGCGCGTCGCGTCCGGACCACACTATTGATCCGGCCGAGGCGCGCCGAGAGGGGACGCGGCGAGCCGGCGAAATTCGCGGCGCAAAATCGATGCGGCGCCGGCCGACGCTACCGAACGGACGATCCTCTCTTCTCGCGGGACTCCGCACGATTGGAGGACGGGGAATTTCATTCGCCCGTCAAAAGGCTCCGCTAGGTACGAAGCATTGAAAAATCGTCTGTTAAACTTTTAAACAAGTTAAATTAAAGTTTGAGGGGGCTTGCAAAATGTGAGTGCTAAGAAAGTTAAATTTTTTGCTTTGGTAAGTTGTTTTTAGTGCAAAAGCGACTTCAAATTTGCAAATGAATGAAATTAATATTTTACCTAATATTTTTATTGAGAAATGGCGTTTCGATAAAATTGTTCAATAACTGCTAGACATCCGAGAAATAAATCATTTTAACATTATTGTAATAAAATTACATCTTCTACGAAAAGCTTTTAAATTCGTGTCCAAAAAATAAACTGATTAATGTCTTACTAAAATAAGAATGGTTAACAGGATAAATCCGATCGTACGATACCCAGCTGCGCAGAAGTATAGTTATACAACAGCGAACGATCAGGACGCGGATATATCCGTTGAAACGCGTATCATATCCTTTGGACATACGCATGAAATACTACGCATCCTAGGCAGTGATCTTTCCTATCGATCGATTCATCCATAAAAAACTTACATCATGACGTCACTGCTATTAATGGAAATCGCGTATGAACACGTATGAATATCTAAAGTAATTTATACTGTTTGAGAATTAATATTCTAATTTTAGACAAATTTCTTTAATTTTTTAAACAATTTTGGTTTACACAACTTTATTGCTCAATTTGAAATGACTGCAAAAATACTAGAACGTCGTATATATATATGTACATTTAAGAACAATTATCTCTCCATTTTCAGTAATTTTATTTTATACCTTATTATATTATATACACCACACTCATTTAAGCCAGGATGAATGTTTGAATTAGATAGCAAAGGAGAAATAGCTTGACAGACTGAAACGGACGAAGCAGCGACAGGCAAAGAGCAAAAATGCGTTCACTCCGCACGGCTTTTAGCCTGCACGGCGGGGCTGACGGGTCCTTTGAGAGTTCAAACGTCAGCGCATCTTGTCCCAAACGAGATTTTCGGTCTCCGCGCTTTTTTTTTACCCTTGAGTCGATGATACAAGCTGATGAAGTTCTACTTTCTCACTTTATCGGCGAAAAAACAAGGACTTGAAAAAATAAACAAAAAGGGTACTTTGCCAAGGCCGAAAATTTGACTGGCGAGAGGATAGCTTCGAGAGTTTTTTTCTTTCGAGCACGCAAATGAATCGTTTTAAGTCCAGGCAAACATTTCTATGATAAAATTTCAACTTTATCTTAAAAAAAGTAAGGAATTTTTATTTGTTTACCTTTAAATTTACGAACAGCGAAAGATAATAAACCGCCTTGAAAATATGAATTTAAAAAAATTTCCCCATAAACGAGCGGTAGCGCTACATCGGCCAAGCATCTTCCGTTACATCTCGTTCGCTTACAAAATTCCAGCGCGAACTAACTTTCTACGACACGCTGGTTTACATCGAAATTATCAGCTAATGATTCATTTCGATCGGCGAAAAAATGGAACTGCCTACAAGCGAAAAATAAAAGGAAAGGCAATTTTTGCTAACGAAAGGTAACGTTATGCAATAAGTATAACAAGCCCAGACAGTGCGGAGTAATCCGGGCGCATCGGCGTGCACTTTCAATTAGAGCCGATCCTCATGCTTCGAGTTCGTAATAACGACGCTCGGCCGCGCTTCGCTCCTCCCCCCTTGTAATTGTTTAAGTAGTATCTGATAGCCGAGGTACCAAGCGGAGTCGGACTTTTTTGCACCTTGATGATGTTTTGAATTTTTTTTAGAAAACATTTCTAATCAACCGCGAGGGCCGGCACACATTTTTTACTTTCTCACTATTAAATCCTTTTTCGAAGTATGCAAATCGAGCGGTAGGTTTCAATTTTAGCCTCTAATTTGGCCATCACTGCCTTTACGGCACTTTCAAAATGGTTAAGTGCACGAGTGCTTGCAATAAATCTATTAATCAATCAATCAAACGGTTGCCCGTGCTCGTTAAATTTTCTCTCACGTTTTACGGATTACTTCTACCGCGTAAACGCGCTACCCGCGCTAATTGACGATTTTCTGACTGAATAAACAGCGCTACGTTTTTAAAGCAAAGTCAACGGCGATCAGGACTGCAATTTCTCACTTTTTAATCTTCGAAAATCGATAACGCAATTTCCCAGGACAGTGTTATCCTTTTAGCTGGAAAGCCGAGTTCACTGGTTCATTTCCTCCTCGGGTCGACCGCGCGGATTTCCTTTCATTTTGCGAGTCATAATACGAGCCGCCATGTCGTCAAATTTTGTGCAGAGCGAGGGCGCGCGCTGTCAAGAAGGAGGGCGCAAAAGTTTTAGGCTGGAGGCTAAAACGACCGGACGAGCCGCCGATAGCAGCGCAAATCCTCCGTAATTGCGCAAGACGACGTATACCTATCTGGGTCACGCGGATATGAGTCTTGATAATTCGACGGCTTTAGAATCGAGCCGCATTACCGTGCTGCGGCCATTTCCACCTTCTATAAGTAGGCGCACTGAGCGGAAACGTCGTGGAGCAAAGCTAGGTATTCAAATTTTCAGGATTCTTTTTAGCGAGATTAATGATATAGGAAAAGGTAATGTAGTCAATTACAGCCAAAATAAAGTAAGTTCAATGCCGAAATTTCAAAAACAAAGAACTGTAAATTAATAACTTAGCTTTTATTTTACATTTATTTTGATTTATAGCTTACAAACTATTCAATGGAATGATGTATTGTTGCGCGGCAATTTTATTTGTTTCTGTAATTGAAACTGCAGATGGCTCGGGTAAAAATGTCAGTCAAGCTTAATCACAGTTGTTTGCTCATTTGTTGTTAACTCATTTTTCAAGCTTTCTTCCACCATCGCAATTCATTATTTTTTCGGTTATATGATTAATGACTGAAATTTTCAAGGCCTAATAATTAGATCGCGATCATAAATTATAGTTAGCTCAAAGTGGCCTTGTTACGAAGTACCAGACGTGTTTGCATGCCAAAAAATTATTGTTCATCAACGTAAATGACTCCATTAAAAGTCGAACGATATTCGTTCGCAACATTTATGATGCGTGCATTACGAACAATTTCTTTTCAGTACTTTTCCCGCATCGAATCAATCATCTTTAATTATCACCGAAGCGCCACGACACGAGTCCCAGAATGTCAGGGCGCTGTCGGCAGTGCCCGGCCTAATGCGCAAAAAGTAAATTATACGAATAATGAAAAAGGGTCGATCGAACTGCGGCGGCAAAAAATTTCCTCTCGATAGCATCAAAAGGAGATTCACTTCCTTCCAATTCCGAGCGCAAAAAGGAAAGAAATCAATCGGCCAGCACGTACGGGCAATTTCCCTCTTTGAAGTCGAGTGGACGCATCGCGAGATAAATAAAAGAGGGAAGGCATGGCCGACGGTAATCAGACGCGCGTGTGCGTGTAATGGCTAAATAAACGCGGGATCGGATAAACGCGCGGCTCTGCCCTTTTTGCTCTTGCCGAGGGTACACGTATGATTCGCCGGCGTTACCGTCAGGTCAATCAAGCGACGATCCCAACGGCCGTCTCCGGACAAAGGTGCGAGCGAGAGTCAGGCGCCGCGACTCAAGACTTCCGGCTTCGCATTTTATCCGCGAAATTAGCGCAATTGCGAACTAAATGAAAATTTTTCATCAAAACAGAAGTTAGTCACTCGAATAAATTATATCAAGCTCCTTTCAACTTAAGTGTACTTACGTATGCGCGTCCTTTGTACTCTCGAAAAGCATCTTGCAATTATTTCGTTACATTACGCGAGCCGCAAGAAAAGTTTCTAGCTGGAACTCCGGGGACTTGGCGTCGATTGTCAGACAAGAGGAAAACTTCGCGGTAAAATGGCGTCAGCAGCAGCAGCGGGCGTACCTGTGCGTTAAATAATTATTTTCGCAGACATGTCGAAACCGCACTCGCGTTCTCACACTATTTGCCAAATGTGCGCGGACGCACACATACGCCCGCTGGCGTGCGAACTCGCGTCCTGTGCCATTAAAGTACAGCACCGTGTGCGTGCGCGTGTCGACGTGTATTGTGCCTTACGTTAGAGCAGCTTGTACAGACGTTAGGAAATTTTGCAAGGCAACCGCGGCGAACTTGAGATGATAATTACTGATTCTTTTCTTAGATGATTATGACTCGAAGCTATTTTTAAAGATTGTGAATAGTTCACACTTTTTCGTGGAATCTAGTATCAATCATTTCTACTGGTAAACATTTTTTTTATTCAAGTATAAAAAACTTGACTGATAGTTTAATTATAGTCAAATTAAAAAGTTTCTTGAACAAGATCGGCAGTCGATAAAAATTTCTACGAACAGCTACAAACTTTGGATTACCTTATTCCGATAAATAAACTGAATTGGACAAACACTCAAGAAGTTGACGACGGATTAGAGAACTTTTCCAAGTTTTAAGTATAAGCCGGGCTACGTTCGACTTGGCTTTCAAGTCTTCGGCGGTCGTGAATGCTGTGCAAGGAGCGATAATAAAAACTTTATGCAGCACAAGATAAATCGCAAATCACGAGTTAAAAATCGAGCTAGTTGAGTTATTTGAAATGTTTACAGTAACTGTAAAATTAGTTATTTATTTAAAAAAATTTTATGTCAATTATTATAGTCCATTAAAATTTTCTTTTGCGGAAAAACAATCGCGATGTCGTTTAGTGATGCAACGTCGAGCAAAAGGTGATCGATCCTCGTACAAAGTACAGTACTGCGAGCGTATTACCTGCGTTATATAAAGGGGATCACGCTACAGCGTGAGAATTATTTTGGCAAAAGAGACTCATAGTTATCAAAAGGTTTTCTCTGCAACCATCTTCATTTCTGTTAAGTACTCAATCGTATAGTTTTAAATTATTGAAATTGAAAATTTACATAAAAATTCTAGGAAAAGTGTCACGCAAAGTAAAAACTAGAATGGAATAAAGGCAATCGAAATGAATATCGCGTTCAGCGAATGCTTTTTATTGAATTCTAAAAGGGAACGGTGAAGAATTAGGAAAATAGGGCCGAGAAGCTTAATGATGTAGCGGGGCTATAATAAGTGAATAGTGCCGCTCGCGAACCATGAATTTCGTGGGGAGCTATTAAGTGCGAGCCGCTGCTGTGCGAAAATATTGGCGCTATAATTACCCGGCGAATTTGCAAATTCGACGCTTCCGATCACACGGCTCAGAAAATACGTATCTCTCGTGTGATAAGTGTGTTGCCGATGTTCGAAATATTATGGGAACTCGTGTTAAATTAAAAATGTGTCTAAGGGTAAAACCTCTTTTATTTCTGTCTTGTACTTGCGCCAGCGCCAGAGCCGCATAGCAGCAGCCGAGAAAGCGAAGGAGAGAAGAAGAGAGAAAGTGAGAAAGGAGCCTCTGAATTCCGCGGGAGAGCTTACGTGTACGCACACGTCCGACAGGGCTTATGCATTATGTATGCGTTTTGCACGCTCCAAGGCCAGTCGGGATTATCTAAATAATTATCAGATTTTCGCGAGCCTTTTACCCCTCTGTCAGTCGTCTTTGTCTCCTTTTTTGTGCTGCTATGTCTAACAGAATAGATAGTTTCTACTTTAAAGCGTAAATAAACTTACGTGGTTAACAAGTTTGGAAGTAGCCTGCGTGACTCACCTAAAACAAAATAATATCATTGTTACATAATACATCATTCATAGTTAAATTTCACTGTTAATGAATCTTTATAGAAATTTAATAGTTTTTGCAGGATGTTATCCACTGAATTATGCGTTTCTTTTTTCGAGAGCAACTCCATGAGATTTTACTTTCAAGCGGATCATCATGCAGCAGTCGTGCGCTTATTCAAAGTTTTACGCTCCTCTCGCTGACTCTGGCTTATCGCATGCGCCGGAATTTTTACGGGCGATGATAAATTAGAGCGCGAACCGGGTATTTTAGGGGGCGGACAAAGTACGCCGAGGAATATTGTGCGCGAAATTTAAAGACTCACCCGATCGTTACACGCCCAGAGATTCGAGTGTCTGCTCGAGATTGTTCAAGTTAATTCATTAAAAGTTTTGAGCTTCGAATTTATGAATTTTTAATTATGTTTGTGTCTTTACTTTGCTTATTTTTTAGGATAAGCAACATTGTTAAGAATTATCTTTTTTTAGAGAAATTTTAGCGCATAAAAATCTGTTCTATGCTAATGGATAGAAAAAATGAAAAATTACGCAATAAAAATTGAATACCATTAAATTTTAAAGTTATCAACAGAAATAATGGTAAAGAAAATAAATCAATTTATGATGAAAGTGTTTACGTCAAAAGTCAATTTTCGTCAAAAAATCTCTTCCTTATCTTCGCCGATGAATCTGAATCAAAAACATTTCATTATGTTCTTCAATATTCCCTCATGCTTATCTCCATCTTCTCTCTTTGCCCATCTTCTCCGACATCGTATTTTTTTCTTAGCACGAATCCCTAGCGTAAGTCTCGAGTTCGTCTGCGGTGCAGTTCAGCGTCGGCGAAACAAAAAATGCAAAAATGATGAAGAGCCGTGCCGGACTAACATCCGCCGAGATTGAACCGAAAACACGTAAGCGACCGTTCGTGCGTCAAAAATTCCATTCCATTTTTCAGATAACCCCAATTATTTTTTAAGTTTCCGCGCTGCAAAAAGGTTAATTTTTATTTTTGAAAAAATGCAACTTCATTCAACATCAAAGGAGCTTGTAAGAGAGCAGCAAAACCAGCGATTATTCAAGAAAGCTGATCTGTCCGAAGGAGGGAGCGTAAAAATTCTCGGTACGCTTGTGGGCGGGAGGGGGCCAGGGCCTCGTCGGCACTTTCGGCCGTAACCTCATCTCCCTAATCATCGGGTTCGACGAGGCCCTTTAAGTAACCCGAACGATATCGAGCGACGACCGAGGGGGAGGAGGGGGCCGAATCGGAGGTGCCGACGTTACACGTTCGGTAGTTGGGAGGGCATCATCTCAGGTGGTCGGTGCCACGCACCAAAAATGCCAGGGGGATTCACTCGCGGGGTGTGCGCGAGACGGAGTCTGCAATTATCGGAGGACCGGTTTTCGGCCAGGCCCCAGCCAGCGCGTGTCAACGATCCGAGCTCGTACACTTTCGCACTTCACTCTTGTCTGTCCGAACGAGTTGGATCATAATATACATAATGTACTTTACCTTTGTGCATTTTTTTTGTTACGAGATTGTATAAGCGGTTGATAATTTTATTGTAGAGAACGAGGAAAACAATTTAATGTATGCATTAACCTTTGAAACGTCAACATCGGGATGCAGGAGGTGAGTCCAATAAGAGAATGCGTTAAAGCGTCACCTACGCGCGTGAGCGTTCGCTATGAAAGCTTCGCTCGTCTCTTGTTCGCTTCCTTTTCGCGCCCGCGCATTTTTATCTTCTCGTTGCCTCTCCCGTGCCTTTTGTTCGCTTTTTTTCCTTCGCTTTGCACAAGTTTTTCCCTGCCTTTTGTTAAGCCCGTGTGTATATTTTTCTAATTTTTTTCCGTTACAATGGGACGCGCCGTGAATTCTCAATGTGCGAAATTTTATGCCGGATAAAAGATTTATTCTTTTTTTCAGCGAGCTTCGTCAAGGATTCCCTTTTCACTCGATGAATAAAAAAGGTGAAATAAAAAACAACGTAGCGTGGAAAAATAATAATTTAACGCAATTTTGAAATAAACAACCGCACGGCTACGGCGTCGTGTAAAGCTACGGGAGAGGAGGTAGGGTGATGGGGGGTTCACGGCCCCTGACAAGCAGTGCACCTCGCGCCGGAAAAAAGAGCTCCTCGCGCCTTCGCGCCGGCGGAGTTTATACATGCTTGATGGAGCGGAGCCCGCGCAGCGAGCGCTCGCCACTCGTTAGGAATTCGTGTCCGGGGGGCAGCCGCAATTTGCATCTCCGGTAGACCGACGCGGTAAGGCTTTTAGCGGCCGAACTGCATTAGGCGAGGTGGAGGCGCCCAGCGTCTTCGCAAAAAAGTTCTCTCAATGTTTTTCTCCGAACGCTGCGTGTAGCTCTCGGGGAAGGGCTGTCGGGCTACCGCAAGACACCGGGCTGTAAGCCGCGTGTAAGGTAGTTTTACGAGAGGTAGCTTTTGATATTCAATTAATTTCTATTTTTGCACCTCCCACTTTTACTTACGTAGTTTCAATTAACTTTTTTTATTTTTATTTTTACAAAGTATTTATATACAAGATGAAGTTCATTTAAAGTGACTCGGACACCGAGCGACGATCGACACTTTAATTATAAAACGAGAAGTTCAATTATTCACCTGTTCGCGGTCTTGGAGAACCTGTAATAAGAAAAAAAAGGATAATACCCGACAAGGCTGTTCCGAGGCGAACGCCGATAAAGAATAAAGACACAAATTGGACAAATTACATTCGGCGGCTGTACGAACGAAATGGAATCTTGCACACCGCATTAATCGTTTCACGACGCGCTATTAATAAAATAAGAAGAACAAATTTGGTGGTCGAAAATAAAAAACGAAAGGCCCGATAAACTGGTTCTGCGCGAAACAATTCAATCTGAAACGGCAGGTAAGTTCATTTGCAAACGTACGATCTCGTAAATACGTGTTCGCAATGTCGTTGAACTAGAACATTTGTATAAAAAAATATATCAAAACAAATTTTTAATAGACCTATAGTTGAGTATCTTCAATGTTAACATAAAAAATTTGTTTGAAATTTAAACTTAAATTTTTCGCGCTCATTTAGTGGTGTAACGGGTCCTTGGAAAAATAGCCGCGATTTCCTTTCGTGCGCGAAGGGCAGCGCGCGGCACTGGTTCAACGGTAAATCGGAATCGCAAAATCGGTCGGACCGGGTCGCGATTTGCGCGATGCTTTATACCGTAAGTCCCGCTCTCGCCTTTTTCCGCCGACGCGCTTTTTCGCCGACGGCCGCGGTTGGCCGTGCTATCGACAATAGGCGCCGTGCTCGGCTGATTCGAGTGGACAATGCGCGAGCGCCCGACTTTGGGCCGCATCCGCTTTCAAACGCTGAATTACAGAGTAGCACCGCTCGATTTTTTCCTAGAGGCTGGATTTTTATTTCAAGTGTCCTGCTTTTACTTTTTAAAGATCTTTATAAACTTCGCGCGGCCGTCGGTTGTGCCGTTTCTACTGGATTTTTCTGCTGAAACTCGAGATTATTTCGGACAAATCAACGTTTAGCGCGCGAAGTCAACGAGCAATCAGAGCCCTTAATGCAACGGCAAAGGGTAAGGTCGCACTGGTCGCCAGGCAACGGCACGCCGCCCACCGTACCTGCCGGCGGGGCGGTAGCTTTTGTGTCCAGAAGATCAAAAGGATCGCCAGTCTCACGCGTCCCGTACTCGTTCAAATTTCAAGAGACAGAATTTACAAATCACTCAAAAATTCTAACAATAAGTAACATGCTTGATGACTTTAATTTATCGATTAATTGAAAGTTATTTATAAATAAACAAATTATTAATTTTGGAATATTAAATTACAATTTTTTATGAATGCTAAAACTTGAGAATTTTAGCGATATCTTTCTTTTCAATGGGTAAAATAAAGAAGTTGCCATCTTTTAGATAACCACTGTTTGGAACCTACATTACAATGAGAATCGAGTATCGCAAAATATCTGAGCATCGATTATGAAACAAAGAAGTTTCAATTGCACCTCTTTTACTGGGTCCATTAATATTTTCCGTTAGACTCTTTAAGCTCCAGCACTGGAAAAAAGTGCTTTATTCTTTTTTTTGTAGGATCCTTTGATAAACTGTAATACAGAAAGAAAATCTGTTATATTATATAGCCAATATAGCCAATGCTAGAAATTAGAATAAAATTGTTTAACTTAATTTAGTCAAAACAATCTCTGCATTTACAAGTCAAAAATATCTTCCTTTATCATCACTTTTCCTCTGTTAGCGAAGAAACGGCTGAATACCAACAAATATTCCATTAAAGGAAATAAATAGAAAATGCTAGTGGGTAATAAATATAATCATAAACTTGTGCGCTAATTCTACGACATTGTCAGAAGCACCCATCAAAATAAACAACCGGACTATAAATGTAAGAAAGATTTTGTAGAATTTGAGGCTATTGTTCCACTTTCACGGCTTTGAAATAACTTAGTCAGTGGCTTCTAGTTTATCAGTTAACATCTCGATATCAATGTTCTGTTATTTTTGCGACGCGGCAAAAAGTTTTGAAATTGGGTGCCGCGGTAATTACGACTATTTCTAGATTGTTTCGTATTTATTTGTTTCAAGTGTTCAATTGGATCTGAAAAAATGGCAAGTTCCAGTAGCAGTCACAGTTCAATGGATGTGCATCAGGTTTTAGAGGCTGCATTAAAATCTAACTTAGTTCCGTGCCAAGAATATTTTCTGCAAGGTTCTATTCTCAATGATCACGTGGATAAGTTGATTCAGAGATTGAAGAGTCTATGCGATGATTGTATAGCGCCGCTAGAAAAGTATGAAGATCACGAGATGTGCTTCGTAATTGATAGGTAAAAAGTTTAAAGAAAGGTATCTAGTACTCTGGTGTTTTCAAGTTTTAAAACTATTTCTATATCGCGAATATTCAATTTACAATATCAAGTATCAGCTTCTGTTATCATACAGCATAAAAATATTTTGGACTATGCTCCGTCGAACTGTTTAGTCTCTTAAACAATAGACAAACGAATAAAAGTCAGACAGTATTAAAATTAAAAAAATATTCGCTTTACAGGCCACCGGAAAAACCGTTGCGTATGTACGTGCGCCGCTCGTTGGATCACGAGGAGCAGCCGTTCCTGATACGCTACATCGGCATAACGGAGGCAGCCAACTGGTCGCAGCCGACGGCCGTGCGTACCTGCATCGACGTCAGGGCCACGAGAAACATCGTCACGTTCCTGGAGCATCTCGGCTACCACAAGGAGTACGAGTACGTGGCTCGCGGCTACATATTCAAGAAGGGCCGCATGAAGGTCACCGTGTGCAAAATCAACAGGGCCAAAGAGGGCGAGATGCTCAGAGTATTCGAAGTTATCACTGACAGCTACTTGGTTGAGATGAGCGTCGTCGAACCCGCTGGCAGGCAGACCGCGATAGGCGCCGAGATGAAGCAGTTCGCCGATGCTCTCAAGCCACTTGTCTACATGGAGAAACCGGACCAATTTAGACCTGCTTAAATTCTTTACTTTATATATATTTTTTTAATTGTCTTTTTATTTGAGAGTAGAATCTTTTTCATTTTCACGTACAAATTACAATATTATAATTTAGTAACTATACCGCGCACCTTGAAATTAATTGATAGTGTTGAAAGGTACACAAAAAGCAGAAAATTATATACCACTGAGGTTTAACGGATATTCCAAGAAAATTCAATTTAGTAAAATGCCAATGAATGTCACGACATATTAAACTTTGTTATTTAAAAGTTGGTCAGTAAATAAAAGAATTCAAAGAAAAAGCATAAAATGCTCAAGCAATCATTGTAACATCTAGGTTCCTCGGTGGAGTGAAAAAATTCCGTAGGAATCGTTTACACCTCGTAAAGTACAAGCGGCAAACTACTGTAAATTGGCATCCCTAGCTCGAAAAAAGCCTCAGCTTCAGCTAAACGCGAGGAGCGAGAGAAAGAGAAGGAGCGAGCGGGGCGTCCGCTTGGACGAGGCCGAAGGTGACCGGGCTCCGTAATTATCGCGTATCGGCGAGCCCGCGATAACTCGGCCGCTCGGCTAATTGCGCGGGCTTTTTGTCGGTTCACCGTTAGCCGCGCGAGATGAATTTATCCGCCGCGATTGTGCGCACGTCGCAGCTGAGCCGCGGGAAAAAATGAAGGAGGCTGTAAATCTCAGCGAGGCGCGCATAGCCGTAGCGCAGTCGACGCCCGAGAGAAACGTCGAAGGGTGGAAAGTGAGCGGCCTTGCGGGTTACACGAAAAACTTCGCACTTTTCTGTCTTTTTACCGCCGGAGAGGGAAAAGATTTTGCGCAATGAGTGTTGCAGCTGAGCCGAGCCTACGCTGACTTACGGAATTCGTTGAATATTAGTCAATGTCGCAACAAGCTTCTGCTGGACTTTGATGGTACTTTTATTTAAGTAAGTTTATTTTAAGAAAAGTAATAACCGAGTAACCGAGAATAATCAATTAGAAGTTTTTTAAAATTCAGTGTATATTGTACCGAATTGCTCTGTATCCAATAATAACGTTTTAAACTATCTTATAAGATTAAAGAATGAAGACACCTCGGCATTATACACTTGACTAATGTATTGTAATTGCCTTGGAAACTGTGCATCTGTAACTTACTGACGATGTAATTCCACTCGGATAACAAAGACATTAAGGCGTCAAGTTGAAAATATCAACCTGCACGGCCAATAATCCGAAACGAATTTGCGTTCAGGTCCAGCGGCGCCCCGATGGACTTATCATGCGGCATTAAACCTCGTCGATTTTTCTTGCACGCGACATTAATAACGTAATTCCGCGGACGGTGGACAAAGGAGGATAAATCGCGCTCCTTACTCGCTTCGTTTGCGCGCGGCACAAAGCCACGATGAATTAGTGCGAATATTAACGCCTCGACTTGTGCGCCGGTAACGAATGTATCCTCATCTTCTTCTTCTTTCATTGCTTTATCTTTTCTCCGGGGTGCGCCTGCTTTTAGCCTCACGCGTTACTCTAAAGTGTGTATTTACATTTAAGCAAGCATTTACTGGATTTTACCTCGTCGCAAAAACTCGGAATATTTAAAATGATCAAGTCGAAGAAATAAAATTCAGAGAATTTCCGGCGCGAAATGCACCCTCGAAGCCGAAGAAGGGAAAAAATGAAAAACGGACGAGCGCCTGCTTGCCGTTGGAAATCCCGTAGGAAGAGGAAAGCGGAAGAGGCTGCAGCGCAACGTTAGATCGCCAGACAAAGAGCAGCCGATAAAGAGGAAATCGAGTAAGGGCGCGGAAAGGGAGACGACTATCGGCGCGATCGATAATCGATACGTCTGATTGGGCGCGTTCAGGTGTGCGCGAAATACGAGCCTAGGCGCGCGCGCAACTGAACTTTTATCTTTTATCACGTAGGTGCTGGCGCGTGTTTGCCTTACGCCCATTCCCCATAATCGATCCTCACCTGCGATGAAGAATGTTTGCCATTGCTCGAGCTGCCGTTCCTTTTAAAAACGTCACTCGTTCCTTAACTTTTATACCGTTCCGGCAACAACCTTCGACCGCTATTACTTATTTTTTAAAGAATTGCGAGATTTTTTCCTTAAAATTTTACGTTTTGCGTTTCAACCGATATTTTATTTTTTAATCGACTTGAAACTTTCGATCCGCGAGATATTGCGACGAAAAAACTCTTTAATCGCATAAAATTTCTGGTTCTTCTTATCTCCATCGCGAGTTCATATCTCCGCTTCTGCGGCTCGTCACCCTGAAAAAGCTTTCTCGCCTCCTCGCAATCTCTTCCGCCTTTGCCTCGTGCAGGCTTCGACGAAAGGGTAACCCCGCGATGCTCTTCTCTTTCGACCTCCATTTCTTCGCGTGTAATCCGTTTACGCGCGAACCGTTCCGTTCGCTTACGATTGATCCTGCACGATACGAGGTTCAAGCAAGTATTTTACTCGATCCAACGGATTCTTGAATGGATTATGTTCTCCGTGATTATTTTTAACGCTAATTAAGAGTCTATCAGTTTTGACTTCGATGCGATTAAATTTTATCAGAGCAGCATTTTGCTACAGGCTGAAGTAAGTATTATTTTTCAACTGCGAGCTTCGTGTAGCGGACACAATGAACTGATACTCTTCAATGTAGCCTGGCATAAAAAAAATGTGTAAAATTTTAAAAGGCAATTAAGGAGAAACGAACAAAAAGGACTATCTAAAGCAAACAAAGCATAGAGAGAGAAGAAAGAGCTCGGGGAGAAGAAGAGAGCCGGTGTATAAACAGGCAAGTGCCCGGGGCTAGGTTCAGAGAAGACCGCCGACGCGGCTTGCGCGCGCCGCATTCGAAAGTGCAAAGTTCGGTGGCTGCGGGATCGTGGAGGTCGTAAAGTTCACGTGCCCCGGTGCGACTCGGCGGAAGATATGCTTTGCAGGTTCGAGGCGACCCTGAAGTTGTAAACCTGTCCTTATCGCTCCTGGATCGCCCGGGTTAAGGTTCTGATTAAATTTATTTATAGCCCCGAAGCATCCTTTTTTCCTTTTTTCCGACCCACCAATTGAAATTCGACCCGAGTTTTACGCTTACAATGGAAACTTCGAAATATTATTTGTCGAGCAATTTTCAGAGAAGATATCTACTTGCTTTGAAAATAGGAATAGGAATAGGAAATCATGCATTCTACAATTTTTGCGACAACACGATTTATTAGATAGAATTTTTGTACTTTACGTTGTGTACTTCATTTTATTATTTAGTTTTATTATGTGGCCTCGAGGCATAAAAGGTGTAAAAAATTCATGATCTTCATAAATTTCTGGAACATTAGTGCAGGAGAGAGTTGCCATTTTATACTTTAAGGTAATGAGCTTGAAGTTAACGTAAACTGTTTCTTAGCTCGTCGTAAATTTGTTTGATTAGCCACACTTTGATATAGAAAACATCTCTTAAAAATGAATGATTTCTTCCGTTTTTTGCGTCAGCCATAAATCAAATTAACAATCATTTAGAAACTTTCACCGTTGAGTTACGTATCTTTCCAATATACTTTCAGAAAACTATTAAAACACTCTTTCTAAGTTGCGACACGTGCAAATATAAATAATTGAAAAAAAATGCACGCCATCATATAAGAAAAATCTAAAAATAGCGCGAATCGGCTGTTTAAACATCTAGCCTTCGTTCGCCGCGGAGCTAACCCTCTCGGTGCGAGATCTCCTTTCGTTTTTCCGCGGCGTTTCATTATCGGCGAGGTTGGCGCTCGGAGACACACGCCGCGACCCACGTCGTAATATCGAATGCAATCGCTCGGGGCGCCGCGCCTCGCCTTTGTCCGTTCGACAATATCAAAATGCTCTTGCGCAAAAAGGAGAGAAAAAGAGATCGAGAGAGGCAATCGGAAGCCCACATTTTCTGCGACTGCGACAGTTCTATTTACGACGCTGACGCCGACTCGCCAAACCATATCGAGCCGCCTTTGCTGGATACCCGCGATTTCCGAACGATCCACATTTTTTTTTCTTTTTTGCCCCCATTGCGATCCTTGAAAGAATGACGAGTCCTTTTTTATGCCTCTTTGTCGATGAGTCACTAACTGTCATCTCCTTTTTGGATCATTTTGAGGATCAAGACATCGAAATTTTTCTATTTAAATTTTTGGACGTTATATTATGCAAAGGACTGATTTCTTTAGTTATGAATAAAAAAAAGGTCTACAAAATTAACAATTTAAATTAGTTTTATAGCAAAAAAAATGTCACCGAAAAAATATTTGAATATTTAAATAAAAGAAATCAACTGAAGAGGTTGTTCATCCCTTAAGGGTAAACGCTTAATCAAGTTAATGGAACAAGTAAAAGCAATCGCGTGATATACAATCAATTTAATTAAATCTACGTATACAATTCACTCCATTACTCAGGCGCGCATTAAAAAAAATTATTCAACCTTTTCGCCACCCTGCCTCTCGATTATCACTTAGACAATAAAACTCTTGCAATAAGCCTCCATCTGCCCCGGAAAAGAGAGAGGAGGAACACAGGAGGAGGAGACAACCCCATCGTTCATTATTAATCAAAATATTGCCTAGCGAAAGCGAAACGAGTAGATCGAGAGAAGCGCGATCGCGATATTTCCAATTAAATTTGCGCACCTTGGCCGATTCAACTTTTTGATTTACACGCGCCGCGCTCCTCAATAAGAAGCCTACAAAAGTTTGCGGAGAGTGGGAGAGAGAGAGAGAGAGAGAGAGAGAGAGAGAGAGAGAGAGAGAGATTCGTTAATTGCCGCAGTCGAGCGCGAGTTTCGCCCTTTGGCGAGGCGGCTTTAATGCCGTGCGCATTAGCCGCTATTTATGTCGAGTTAATTAGCGTTTTGACGCATGCTCGCATTTTCGTGTATTTTCAGAGACGTCTGGGATGCTTCGTTAGTTCAATTTAATTGTACCTTTTTTTTAAATAATTGTTCATCCGAAAAAATAAATTCTTTTATGATAGCAGTAGAGACTGTGCTAGTTCTGGATAAGTATTAATTTACTAATATTTCATTTTGAGTATCTATTGTACACATCATAAATATTTGATTCCAATTGGTTTCATTAATATAACTAAGCCTATAAGCCTGGATGTCGCAGTTGTTTGAAGTTTGCACGTAAACAATTTTGCAACAGGTCGCCATTTTAAAAATGGAAACTGATAATTTTGCAATTGAAAAATTAATTTACTATAAGTAAATAGTAGCAAAATACAAGTTTATGCATAAAATGATGAAATTTTTCTGAATTTTATTAACAATCGGATATTAAAATTATTCGAGATTAAACATTACTACTGATAGTGCTTTAGTTTTTACACTAACGTTTCTTTTTCTATACCTTAAGAGGATTTCCAATTTTTATAGCAAAACGTTCAGGCTGCATTCTTCGCATTGTCCGGCTATTCAGTCGGCAATTCTCGTGTAAGCTTCGATAATCCGCAAGTATTACGCGACTGGACCGTGGTCTTATATGAGCTCCGGCGACATGTTCGCCGTGGCTACGCGTGACCGTACAGCTAAACGAGCTCATTCAAGTAAAACTGAAACGTAATAATGGTACAAGCTTAGTTGGCGAACGCGTTTAAGATCGACAACGTTGAAATTCCAGTCGCGACAGTTTTCGCTTCATTAGCCATTTCTCCCTTTATCATTGAAAAGTTAATTCGGGAAAAGCGAACTTTCCAATCTATATTTAACGTTGGCGCCGAAAAATCCACACAGGCGAGCGGAAAATCGACGATGATTGGCTGCGAAAAGGCCGCACTTCCGAGCGGTCCGAATGGTCAGTTGTCGCGGAGCGTTAGCTCTAATGAGCTCGGACGCCTCGCGTCATACATATTCCGTATCGGCGATAAGCGCGCCGGCTTGCATAATCCCGGGAGTTCGACGACTCCTGCGCCGCGCTCAGCGACGAAAAAAGCCAATTAAAGGCCGACTCGCCGTCGAAGCGTCGGCATTACGTATTGTCTTATTACGAGACGATAACAGCCGGCCGAGTCGATGAATGCAACGAGTGCTGACGGCAACGGCTCGATAAATGCCTCGGCGCGGCCGCATGCGTGCGCTTAGGACTGCACCGTACGGCGCAGCGGGGCTTTGATGACTGACTTCACGTCGCGCACTCGTCCATTGTTCGACGCTGGATCGCTCGCATTCTAAGTATAATATTCTAACACTGCGCTTCCGATTACCGAGCGAGTGCCTTCTCCCATCGATCTAATTGTCCCATTCATGCGATATTGAGACATTTCTCCCGGCTGCTCCCTCGTACCGCGGCGCGTCTTCGTACTCGAAGGAAATAAAGTAATGAGAAGGTGCCCTCGCCCGAGGTTGTTGCTCTGGAACTATGTCAGGTTTAAATATATTGAGAAAAAAAAGGTGCGCGAATGGTCGTAAGAACAGGTAGCGAGGGATCGCCGATCTATATATAGGAGGCGACGAACAAACCAGCCGCGAGGAACGAAAGAAACACCGAGCCCGGAGTAGGAAGCGAGCGTCGTAACGGAGTGCATCACATGTACCTGCCGCGTGCAAATGCGTCCGCGAGGTCGAGGGGGGTTCCTCTCGCTCGGGTCGTTAAGGCGCGTTTGCAACGGCGCGGGAGAGGGCATTAGCGACCCTGAGCGCAACTTAGGGATCCGCCTAGATTAGAGGGGACTCTATTTTTACGCGGCGGTAAATTACCATAGTTTATGCTTTCGCGCCGGGGACTTTTTCCGGTGGATTAAGAGCTTCTGCAATTTGCCCTCGCGAGAGAAGATCGAACGCCACGGGAGCCCGGGCGAGGGAGCAGTCTCATTACAATGGCTGCGGAGGCGCTGGGCCGCAAGGTGACCACTGAATCACTTGATTGCAGTCCTAATCGACCTAATCGCCAAAACAATCCACCTCGTTCTCAAAATCGATTAAAAGTCATTGCCGAGGCGAGCGAGCGCGTGTGCGCACCAAATTGCGGGAGCACTCATCGTCCCAACTGCTCCAATCAACTCAGCCAAGAAGACGACGTATGTACACTTAAATTAACAAAAGAAAAAAGTAGTTATTATGACGTATTTGCTGTTAATATAGGTAGTTCAGCGTTCACAAAAATGCACATAACGGCAGCAAATATCACCATATGAACTACAACTATGCCATAGTAATTATATTATTTTTTATCTTCGGGTTACGTTAAATCGGGTGAGTTTATATACGCTAAAATAACAAGGCATAGATCTAATTTTCTATGTTCTCATTTATTTTATTTTAAAATTGGTATCTCTTTTATCTGTTTTTGTTTTTGCTTCTTATGCACTCCTTCGCTTTCCATTTTAGCTATAATAACTGAACTCTACTATCGTTTTCGTTTAATTTGGCTTCAAGATTGAGTAATTGCTGTAATCATCACAGTTATTGATAAAGCATCTTTTAGATCTCAATTTGATATCTATTTTGATTGATTCTTGCAATATCATCAGAAATCACATTCAAATATTAACTCTCTTACTCTTATGTTTGTTTAAATTATTTTTAGATGAAAATTTTCATTCTAAAATAAACAACTATGCATTTTGAAGTACAAAGCTTTTAACGACTCTTTAATTCGACACTGAGTAAGATTCGCAATATCTCTAAAATTGCAACTCTACAACCGCTACTTATATTTACGCCTCCTTTTATCACTGTTTGTAAATGACGACAACAGAGTGAAGATAGCTCCTAGGCAAAATAAACTGAGTTTAAATTATTACTTGCGGTATTAAGCGCTCATTTTTTAATCTGCCGATAATTTTTCACCGAAAAATAAATAGTACTTAAACATTTCAATTAATATTATTATTATTCGAATGGATTTTTTCTCATCGCCTGTTTGTACTTTTCCAAAAATTACTATTTACCGACGTAAGCGACCTGAATGTTTTTAACTGCATTTTAAATACGCAATAGCAACTCTCATTCAGCAGCTCTTGCGAAAAAAAAAAGAAATTTTGTTTTATGCCCGACGAGGCGTGAATAAATTTACCTACATTTGAACTACTCGCGTGATTCCAAGCACTCAACCCTGAAATTCAATTTTTTACTCAATATTCAAGGCGAAAACTATTAATTTCTAAAAGAAAAACGACTCCTCGGCAAATCTCCTTCATAATTCAAAGGTCAATGCAAAGCATTTAATATTAATTGTCGTAAAAGTGCGGAACCTCGGGAAGCCCTCCTAATCGCGGCTCCTTACAGCAACGCTCAACGGCAATCCTTTAGGACTGCGCTCGAAGCAGGCGCTTTCGCGTGTAACACGTGGAATTCACCTGGCTCCGGCGATGACCTCCGCGCGGCACACACGTGCGCGCCTGCGCGCAATAATAAATCTGTCCCCCCTCCGCCAACGTAAAACTCTGCGATTCGCTACCTTCGTGCAGCGCGCGACACGCGCGCGCATAACCGACGGCTGGATTTATTGGAAGAGAGGATACGAGCGCGCGAGCGTCCGGCGCATCATAAATACCTGCCCGGGCCCGAGCCCCTTCGACGTTCTCAAGCGCTTGACCGACCTGTCGGCGGCTCGCGGGAGATCTGCCCGCTAAAATCGAGCGAACGTGACCTGGGAACGCGCCCTTTTTTTAACGCCGCGGAAGGAGAATAGCGCCCGGGAGTGGAGGGCGCGATGTACGGTTATGAAAGTTGGATGGCGCACGCTTTTGGCACCGTTCCGCTGACGGCGGCACTTTATTTTTACGAGGGACGATCAATTCACCTAGAAGGACTCTTTCTCAGGGACTAAGCTTATCCAATTTTAATCGGCGAATTTTCTCCTTTTGCCCGATTGATTTTACTGCCAAATTGCTTTTTAATAAGGACACGTTTCCACGTAGTGTCTTAGCTGGTACTTAAGACATTCATTGCTTCTAAGGTGAATTACTTTAATGTGGTTCTACAGGCACTTTAAGAGTACATGCATTGCGCGTGTTGAATGTTTTTACATTCGGCGTGTCTTCCAAACGCGTTACGTAAAGTTAATGATTCATCAATTTAAATTCGAAAGGAAACGTCTTACTCAGCTTTGCCAATTTCACAAAAAAATTTAAATCGCCACATTAGATTATAAATCGATTTACATCTCTTTCTTTTGTTTCTCTGCTTCGAGCCAGAATCTCTCTATCTTTTCCTCGCAAGAAATGAAATAATACAGAGCCGGCGCAAAGTGAGAGTGACAGCATCCTACTTTTCTCATGAGAAATGACTCCATAACCGATGAAAATCGGAAGATTTCTTTATCCCGGGCACACGGCGGCGCATGTCGATACTGTACGAGTGGTCAATTTCGGTACGATCAGCGCACGCGAGAAACGTGACCCGCGGAATTTCTCTCCTCCGGCGCTCGCTTGCGTAAGGAGGTGAACCATAGAAAGATTTTCCACGAGGATTCGACATTGTTATGTAGATGATCGTTATTCTTCTTTTTCAGGCTGCCCCACGACCGCGGACCGGCGATTATTGTAATTTATATAATTAAGTTGAATTACGAAGTATCGTGAGAATAATTTTATCGGGTCCTCGCATTATCCATGTAACGGTTTTGGTAGAGCGAAGGTTGTGAATTGAAAATCCCGTAATTGATAGGGACCTTACCGGATTGTATCAGTTCGTACGCGGTATTAATTTTCAATTATTCTTTATTATTATTCCAGTAATTTGATCATGCGGTATTACATAAGTTTCCACGTAATTTTCTTAATTAATTCGCACAATTTTTAAAAGAGCAGCTGGCGTTTAAGCGTTCGCCGTACTGCACCAGAATTCAGTGAATGTCCAGTACCGGCTTCATTTGCGCCCCGAGAGGCGCGCGGACTCGAAAAGAGTGCGACAACGGTAAAGAGATTTATGAAGCATGACATCGATCGCCAGTCGAGATGAGGGACGCGGCGAAGAGGGGGCGGGCAGGATTTCCCAGTGCCTTTTTCTCGGTAGCTCGCCGCGAGAATATCCGCCGAGTAACGGCGCCTAATTGCCCCTCCTGTGCGCCGTAATTGTAATTAATCCGACGGAGTGCTCCGGCGATTCCTTCGCTCGCGGTGCATGAACTCGCGCGTCCTTCGCCGGCAAACAAATATTTCCATTGTTCAAATCTCATTGCCGACTCTGCGCATTTTCGCCTCGGCGCGGGTTGTCCGCTTGATTACTGCCTATATATTCGACGCTTTCGCCGGCGAATGGAAAATTGAGCGATAAAATGTTCACTTGAGATAATGAATTCTAAAGTGTTCGGCTGGATGCATTACTTCCGCGCGTAGCATTCAATGGTATTCATATGAGAAAACGGGTAAGTCCCTTACGGCTCATATCCTCTGCCGGTCGCACGGAAAATCAAATGAAGAGAGTAACCTGCGAGCTCATTGCGCCGTTAATTTTCATTGTCGATTACGCCTGAAAGCTTATTACTCGCGAAGCGAGGGCTCACTTTTCGATGCCTCGTTACAGTTGCTCTTAATTGTATTAACGATTTCACTGGGGAGAAAAATCGACGCAGTTCCTACTACTGATTCCTCGTCCACGTAATTGGACTAACGCGTGCATTAATATTAATGCCGTCCGTGAGTTCATAGCTGTAGGGATGTTTGCACGAGCAGGTAGGTGCGAGAAAATTCACATCTGATAGGCGCTGTAAAACGAATTTTCTAGTTTATCCTAGCTTAAAGTGTCTGCTCTTCAGTAGTATGCGTTAATTAGTTCATTTATTAAACTCTCGTTAATTTGTTGTCATGTACTAGTCTGCATTTTCATAATCATTAAATAGTAATATTATATAAAAATTATTTTCAATTACCAGTAATTTATTTTATTTACATTTAATTTTATGAAAAAAAATAAAATAGAAATTGCGATGCAGATTATAAACTCGAGAAGAAATCGTTTCCGGCACGAAATCGAAGACAACGAGTAATGGGAAAATTAAGTTGTTGCTCTTATCCGCAAACACAAAGAGGCAAAAAAAACACGAAAATCGGCAAAGAGTCTTTGTCACGAACCGCGTAAATTACGCAAGATAAAAATTCGACCGATTGAAATGCAGTACCGCCAAGTCTTTTTCGTGAGAAAGCTCACGCTTTGCACGCGATCTGCTAATCTCCCGCATACGGAATAGCCGGACCGCCAATGATCGATAAGCGACCGATTAATGATACTGCAACGGAACCTTTTCAACTGGCCGCTCGCTCGGCAATAAAAAATATCGTTTATCTTGCGAAACCGTGAATTTGATGTGATTCGAAGCTTTCAGTTGATAGAGGGTTAAAGTAGAAAAAGGAATAAGAGTTTCATTATTTATTAGTCTGCAGATTGATTTATTTCGTAAGATTAGGTATTTCGCTTCTACAATAGGAAAAGACGTAAGGGTCTAGAGATTTGCCTAAATTATAAAAAGTTGAACAATTTGCACATTGTCAACAATAATAGCCGATACAGATTTTTCTCGAGAAAACAGCTTCATCTTACCAATAACTCAGTTGAAATTACGTTTCCGACGACGAATCAACTGCATTACAAGGATCGATGAGACACCCCCTGTCATCCAGGGAGCGCGATGGAAAAAAAAGACGAAGTAGCTGAAGGAACAAAGAAAAATACGGAAAAGACCCTCCAGGAGACAATGGGAGAAAGCGAAGTTCTTCGAGGGAGGAGCGAACGGGCGTCTGGTTTAGCTCCGCGGGAACTCGTACGTGCGGAAAATCGAGGACTGGGGCGTCGCGCATCGCCGAGTATCGAGCAGAGTGCGCGGCACGTCGACGGAGCCGTCGGGAAAAAATTGTTAAACCACTGCTACGGGATGCCACGTGCGTGCCGGGAAAATTGTCTCTCGAGCTTTCGCGGTATCGTTATTTCGCGTGTTTTTCACTGTCGTCGCATTGACGCTAGCGACGTTCAGCCGGGGAATTTACTGTCGATGATAAAAAGCGATATAGTATTTTCCTGTCAAAGCTCGCTCATTTGAAAGAGAATATTTAAATCATCACCCAAAAAGCTCTATCTTTTTAACATTCGGATAAATTTGTAATTGAAATTTTCACTTCGTTTCAATTCTCAAAACACTTGTTATTCTGCTGATGTAACCGAAGAAAATAAAATAACAATTCAAAGAAATGCGTCAATAATACAATATTGAGGGTCGATCAGCAATAAAAAATACAGCACTGTATTCTTCCGCTATAATAAGTAATCTGCCCAATGAAAATATTGATCGGTCTTAGACGATATAGTATCTATAAAAAGCAATTTTCTAGGTGCACGTGTTTATCGTAACTCACAAGAAAAACAACTATATCCACCCTCCCCTGCACGAGCGGGAGATGCTATCAGCAGATGAGAAGCGCGTGCCATTTCATTTTCGCGCTTTCAAGGTGCGGTTCGAATGGAAAATGAATAGCTCAAGGCCCTGTGGCGTATCGATCGGAAGAGCCGCCGAAGCGTAAACTGGCTCTTTTCGACAAATACTCACATCCCTAGCCCCGGATCCTGGTGAAGGGGCACTCGCTCAAGCGCGGAATCACTCGACTTATACCAAATAGAATCAAGGCGGGATTTTTCGCAGCGATGTGTATTTTAGATTTTATTTCGAAACAAGGCAGAGTATTTTGTTTTCGTTATATGCGCGACGAATACAAATCGAATTTGAATTTAGATAGGTCAAAATATACGGCCTTTATTCCGAAAATCTTAAATTTAAATCCGGAGTATGTTGATGAGCCCGGCATAGTTGCCAAAACTACTGAATTGCCATTGACCAGCAGAAAATATGCAGGTTACCTGCCGAGCCATTACCATGGTAATGCAGCTCATTTAACTTGCAACGTTATAGAAACAATCCATTTAGGTGTCGTTTTTGAGGAGTAATGAGTGGTTAGAGCCGAACACTTGAACTTCTGTTAAGCAAGGAACTCCTCGAGCGTGGGCAGAAGCCACCTTCTGAACGGGTACGTACTCAATCTCGCCGAAAGCGTTTCATTGTTACAGCACTTGTGATGAATGCAAACAAAGTCGGCGCGTAATGACTTCTTTCCTCGAGTACACGCTTCGGTAAGTTGCGGACAAGCGGAGTGAGCTAAAGTAACGCGAGCTCTGTAAAAGATGACGCTACGACTGGAAACTTTATCAAGTGCATAAAACAGCCAGAATTGCACTTGGAATTATTGGATCATTTCGGACTTTTTATTTTCCTTCCATTAAACCTGAATTTGATTCTGTAACGTAAACAATGTTAAGTGTTAGCCTGCTGAGCAGAAGTCGGATCAAATTTTTTTTCTTTTTCAAATTGTCTATTTTTTGCAATACTTACATAAGCTTTTTTTGATCTTCAACCGTACT
>JAXIUT010000021.1:713603-726453 GCA_035586675.1 Eurytoma californica | reverse complement strand
CCAGAAATTATGGTCACAAAATATGGTCAATATTTAGTGACACGATCATCTATTATGGTGGATTTTCTACCAGGGGAAAATGTTTTCTCTTTTTATTAAATAAAATAATGAAAATAAGATTTTACACAAACTAAAATAACTACCTTTAGCGGAAAAAAAATTTCAAAACAACTATAAGAATTCCAACGAGATAGGAAAGAGAGGGGGAAGCTAAAAAGTGAAACGCACCGAGGCAGCCTTTAAAAAAGAACATATCGAATTATTTTCAGCCGGCGCTGAGACAGTTGCGCTCGCGTACCTACATGGAAGCAAAAAGGCGCGACGTGCGGCGTGCAAAAAGCCACGGGGGACATCATAAACAATTAGGTTTTTGCGCCGCGTACTGGTGCAGGAGCACGCGAGGCATTCGGAAGTCACGGCGAAACGCAAAAGGAAGACGCGTGAGGGGAATCTGTCGCTCTTTGTCGCTCGAATCGATGGATCTTTTTTCCGCCTCGAGAGCCTTTTAACCACCGCGGTGAAATTAACTCTGTGGGAGCACCGCTACTTTGAATTTGTCGTTACGCTAATGCTCAAGTGCATTTTCTCGGTAAGTAAATATAAATATTTTCTCTAGCGAATAACCATATTTGATCACATTGGTTTTAATGGTTAATATAGCCGTAATTGCCATTTTATTTATTATTGTAAACAAATTAATTTTATTCTATATTTTCGTCATTGCATACTTCCTTTAGGTTGCTCCAAACCGGTCACTGTAAGTATCCACGAAAGATCCAGTTTCATCTATTATTTTTTATCTCTTTTCTTTTTTCTCCCGTCCTCTCTCATTTGAGCACGTTGTCAGCTCCCATCCTCATTCGGCTCACCCGCCCCATTTTAAGGTATAGCGTTTCCCTCTTCCTTTCGTTGTGTTCAGACGAGAACCGGCGGAAGCGGAAATGTCGGGTAGTCACGTTCCTTTATTTTTTTTAATTAAACTTTTTTTCTTAAATAAACTACATAAACTTTTCAAAAAATAATATTGCACTTATGAAAATATCTATTTTTCTTGTTTCTATTTTTAGCATCAAACATGATTTGATTAAATTATACTTGTTACAAAAAATATCTCGAATCAATCGCGGTGCTCACATGAAGTGCAAGTTTAAAATTATCGACATAATCAGGTACAAAACCAGGACTAAAAAAAACGTAGAATTCGGGGTGCCCGTACGAATCGAGCTTGGACTCGACGGGACACCGATTAATAACGTCGCGTCGCAAACGATTGATGTCTTCCCGTGATTTATGAGTTTGATCGTTGAAAATGTTCCGCGGAAAACAAGTTGCACGGGTTGCCACCGCCGACGATTCCTTATACATTGTGTCTTCTAACGTGTTTCCATGGGAATTTCTCGTATTTGAGTTGACAGTTTCGATCGAGGTTTCGATTCAACGCTATTTTATGTGACCTAAAGAGCCTGAATTGCAGTTTATAGTAAATGTTTTATTTATAGCTGTAATTAATTATTTAGGAATTCGTAGATTGTATTAATTATTAACAAACATTAAACATAATTCAAAAAGTTATTGAAAATAAACATTTTTAAAATAGGGGAAAGATAAAATAAGCCATGTTTTTGAATGAAATAGTCGCATTTTATAGCACGTTATACAGTATGACATTATACATTAGATAAATTTCTTCATTTTTATGATTTACATAAATAAAATGATGAGATTAAAGAAAGCTGAATGATGTTCCTTCTTGAGAAGCGATGTATTTTGATAAATTTCACGTAAGGAGAAAAATCAAAAAATATTTTTTTCTTATTTATACATAAAAATGAAAGAGAAAATAGACGCCAATGACATTAAGTTAAATATGCGTATACATTTTTATTACAATGTATAAAAATGTTTCTTATTATTTTACAGCGTTATAAACAAGTCATCGAAAGCAATTTGTCGTACAAAATCATGAACGCCCTATTTTTCCCGAACATGGAGGGGAAAATTAAACATTGTTTATAAAGTGTTATTTTGGGGCTTCCCAGTTTTCAAACTGTACTGTACTTATAAAAAAATCGTCCAGTAGCTTTTAACTACAGTTATAATAGGCGATTTCTGCAGCTTTCGAATAAATCTCTTCATTTGATATCTTTATAAATAGGAATTATTTACAGCGTGCAAAACACCAAATCATCGATTTCTACTATTGAGAGTTTCTTGAATAATCTCAGATTTGGAAAAAATATTTTTCCATATATTTATCTCGCATTCATAGCGAAATTTTCATGTCTAAGACATGTATTAATAATCGTGATAGCTTTATTCTGATATATACCTACAAGGTAGAGTTTAATTACTTTACAATCCATTTAGAATAAATGCAAATATTTTCTAGATCTCACTATAGTTTTGCTTCTTTTGTGTCTAGTGACAATTTGACTTACTCTCTACATAATAAAAGAAGACTTACAATTTTTGCACCTTATCTTTTCAAAAGAGAAAATACGACTTTTCTACCTTGTAGAATAATTTTAATCCACGTAGAATTATTCGTAGTTTTTTCGCGAAAACTGGAAAGCCTTAATGTATACATGCAGCATACAAAATGCCATTGATTGTTAAATTGATTTTTTTCTATTCCGTAAGCGTTTCCATCTTAGAAATGGTGACATATTTATTGATATATGAATGACAGAGCATTTATTTGCATTCCTTATTAGATGGAGAAGACGAGAAAAATTAGATTTATTTTTAATTCAACATTTATTACTTTTCATCGATAACTAATTAATTCTTTGTATGATATGTGATAATAAAAAAAGCTTCATATTTCTCAATATTCACTATTATATCTGAATCTTTCTTTTTTGAATCTTCTCCTGTAACATTTATCTGTATTCTCCAAGACTTAAATTTTCTTTATATTTAATTTACGATTAGCCTTTTATTAAGGATTATTTTACTTGTATAATTCATGTACGATTTCAAGTACATAGTTGCACTTTATACGTTTCTTTTTCCAATATATATCAGAATATTATTTATATTATATTTATTTAATATGTGTACATCTCAAATCTGTGTTCAATGCCATATACTCATATATACACACACGAGTTATTACACATTATCCAAATTAAAAAGGGATTTTTTATTGAGCTCTTAAATAATCTTCACTCATTTATGTATATATAAAATAATATTCGCATCATTACAAGGGGTAGATTATTTAGAAATTTAATTCTTATCATTCTTTAATATATTTTAGCCTTTAATTTTAATTAAATAAGCATCTGACATTTACTTATAATTTTTTTATTTAATAACTTCTTATATATAACGTTTTACATTAAACGCATCATCTCCTTCTCAAATGTGTATAGAGAAAATAAAAATTATTAATACCGGTATCCCTAAGTGTATAAAAATGCCAATTTTCGCTAATGAAAAATTATAAAAATAATAAAGTGTAATCACAATAAGATTACTTTTTTCATTAAATTTTTTAATCATTATAAATGAATTTAAATTTTTAAAATACATTAAATCTAAAAAAAATCTTTAATTTACGATTTGCTTAATAATAGCAGTCTTTTGATGACCTTCATAAAGTAACTCGTATTGTATAATAATAGTAATTTAAAAACAGAACTCGCGTTAAATAAATTATGCAAATGTAAAAATTGACGGAAAATTGACTAACAGTAATAATTTTTCGATTATTTTTAATTGTTGCAATATCTCCGCAATGCGGAAGAAAAAAGAAGGATTAGTGTAATTCTTCTGTTGATATTTCGTTTTTATTATTAAAGATTATACAAGATTCTAGAGGTGGGAACAGCATCGGGCTCGACCGCAAAAGAAGACAATATTCCATCGATTAATTGTTTGTATAAATGTAAAATTCGCTTTTGCACGTGTGCTCGAGAAGAACAGAAAGAAACGGACGATATACAAAAACGCGTGTCCTTCGGCACACAAAATAATTATAATCATAATGGTAATAGTAAAAGTAATAATAATAATGACAACGACGATTATATATATAACTAGAGCCATAAGTGATAATTTTAGAATTAAAAGCGACATACGCTTTTGTCTATTCAGTCTACTCGCAGGTCGTCTTTTGCATTAGTCTAATTATTAAACTGAATTTTGCGGATCGATCGACTGGTCCTCGGAGTACTAATTTTAAACTAAATTCATTATTTTTATAAGTATTACACGAGATCAAGCGCCACCACAAAACCGAACGTTCGTCTCGCAGTTATTCGAGCATTTTTTCGTGTTATTACTACGCCAAAAATTGGTCCCATTGATTTTTTTTTTTAGTGAATTGAAAGGAATAGTCGCAGAATATTTAGAGAATACCGATTCTTGCAAGAGGCGAACGCCGGTTTCGTCTGCGCCACCTAAATACAACGAACGAAGGACACAAACAAGCTTTAACTTGCACTCGCGAATGCTAATTACAAAATCTTTGTATCACGCGAAGACATATCACTTAACCTTCTAAGAAAATCGAACAGTACAATTTTTCTATCGACTATAACGAAAATGATTTTGATTTTTTTTAATTTTAAAACATTGCCACAATGCAAAGTATCACTCGTGCCGCATGAAATCATAAGACATTATGGCACCAGTCATGTTTTCTCAAAAAAAAATCCGTGACTTTTTTTATTTTTGTTATTTTTTTCCTACTAGCTACCAAAAACGTCACGAAAATCATATCAAGCCATCGAAACGTTGACCAGCCGATCAGTCCGTCGTCATTTTTTTTCGAACTAAACTATTACATTAGCGATAATATAAAACGAAAGTAAAAAAAGAAACATTATTTCGTATCGTGCGAGAAAAAATGGACGGCCGTTCGTGGAGGAGAGATTCCGAGGTTTCAAGAACAGCAAAAACTGTGAACATCGTTAAAAAATCTCTTACGCGTCCTCAAAAAATTTGAGGCAGCAGTACGTTGTAAAAAGAGGCAGTCGTTATATTGGCAGTGATCGTTCTTGAATCTCCTCAGGATTCTCTCCTATGTAATGAAGCAATCGACGCCGATTTTTTCCCGACGAAGAGTGAAAGAAAAGTCGTCTTCTCGTCGCGGGAGAACAAAACAGTATATCTATAAATCTGACATTTGTAAACGAAGGTATATATATACACTTACACATATAAATTCAGGACAGTGTTTACCACGCAAAATTAAAACTAAATCCTTGCTAGCTTCGAGAAAATTTCGCCGTTACAAAAAGACATCCCTACAAAAGCGATTGAGAAATCTTTTGGCAGTAAAAAGACGCTTAGGCGAAATAAACTCATCGAAAAAGATCATTCTCATATTTTCTCGAGTGAAAAAAATTAAAAAGTTAAAGAATTTTTTTCACTTACTGTAAACTAAATAGAAAAAGAGAGAATGTTTCCGTAGATATTGGACATTATCATTGAGGAAAGACATCCTTCGTTACATTAACAATGCTTTTTATGCGAACCATTAAAAATCTATCCGTAAAAATTTCATTTTTAACTTTTTTTTCTATGAATAAACATTGATAAAATGGGCATAAATAAATAACTACACATTTATATATAAATATATATCGATGAGGTGAGAAACGAAGAAAGCTTAGTCATAATAAAAAAAAACAAATATGTCCAATATCGTTGCACGTAAAAAACGTTTGCACGCCGCATATCTTTTCAGACTCGCCGCGTATTACACGTAAAGAAAAAAGATCGATTGTACGTGGAAAAAGAATGAACCTATAAATCCCGGCGCAATTGCCGCACTTTGGAAAGAGAAAAACGAATGACAATGAAATCGCGTGTACGTTTGTGTGTGGTGATTCTCATGTCGTATAATTCGCCTAAACTATATGTACAAAAGTTTTGCCCCCGGCGCATCGATGAATTCGCGGTGGCTCCTAATAGAGATCCTAGAGATTACACGATTGGGTAATTGAAATTCTTCGCACATTACTCGAGAATAATTAGCTTTCTCTCGCGTTTATTAATAGTCTGTATGTTTTTTCTTTATACCTTAAAATCTTCATTTAGCGCATAGTATCAGCAATATTATCCTACATTTAATAAACGTTAGTAGCTAAAAATTCGATCTCACAAAAGATCGTTTTACTCTCTTTCTCCTACTTTATCTTTCTCTTTACACAATTATTACACGTAATGGCAGTGTTTCCTCAGCTGGTGTGTATTTCTTCCGAGTTTCTTGCACTCATTTATTTTCTTTAATAACCTTATCTAATCCTTAATTCGCGTCCTACTATACCACTTACATTTTTTTTACTTATTTTCTGTTTTCGCTTTGCCGCATTCTATATGTATGTACAATTGGCAGTACCGTCTTACAATCGGAGTATAATCACGAACGTCATCTCGTCCCGTTAAGGTCTCCTTCTTTATCTCATTCGTCCTTTTTCGTCTTTATTTATAGTTTTCTTTTGCCTTTAATTACAGACTTTCTAAGCTCCTACGATACACTTGTCATTATCACACTATCTTTAATAACGTCAATCACTTTCGAAATTCCATTTCCCTACAACCCCAATTAATATTTACAAAAAAGTAAGTTCTTACAAAAAATGAAGTTCCTTAATTCTTTTTCAGTCGGCAGTTTACTTTGATTAATAAATAAGGTGAACACTGTGTACTACGCTCTGTTTTCGAAAGTGATTATCGTCACCTACATTTTCAATCAACAAATCACGTTTTTATGACCGCTTATAGCGTCTTGGCAGTATTTTTTAATTTTTTAAACCTCATCTATCTTTTTCAATTTCTTTTACTTTTCGTATCTATTTGTTGCAATACTACAGCATGGAAAATATACAACACAGCCTTCGTATTTCTGATCCGCGTGAGGGTAACAGCTCACCGACAAAAAGGTATTTGAATGTCGACGATACTTTTATTTGTCTGCATTCAAGCCTTTTTGGATTTCGCTTGGTAATAAACAAATGTGCGCTTCTACCTCGGAATAACTGCAGCTTAAAAATATCTGTTCAGTGGTAATTGAAAGAATATATCTCTCTCACGAGCTTAATTTATACTTTCTTGTAATGTTTTAAACATTTTTCAGTTTTACACGTTTTCTGCTTTCTCAGAGATAAATCTCTGTTGCTTTACTCTACACCCTGTTGATAGTTTGGCATTTTTCTTTCAAAGATAATTTAACCGTGGTCTTAAAGAAAGAAGCGTAATTTGTATTATTTACATTTGCGATATCCAGCAGAAAGGATGAAGACGATATAAATTACTCGGAAAACGAACACATCTCGAGCGCGTCAAGTATTTTTTGGAAAAAATAAATCCAGACTTTGTTTCGCGCTCATTTTTAAAGATCTAATATTGATTAATTTGTACACTTGTTCATCCCACTATCGAATAAACATCGACAGAGGGGCAATGTATTAATACACCGTTAAGAATGTGCCACAATATAATAGAAATTGTTTTCTTACACCTAAGTGAATCACTTTATTTTTTCCATTTATTCGAGATCTGTCGAAGCAAGTGCATCATTCGTACTTTATTCTTTCGCTTGCCGAGACCTGATCTGTTTCGAAGCATAAATAATACTACATCGACATTTTCATTGATGTACTTATTTTGTAACTTTTTATGTGAAATTTAGAACTGATGAGAATCAATTACAAAAAACGATAATTGCAAGAAATGTTCGTAATTAATTTCGAAAATTTCAAAACAGACCCTGTCAACCTCAAATAGGAATAAAATGCGCTCGGCTGAAGCGATCTATATTTTCTAGCCTATGTACTTCAAGTAGTTCCGACGCATCTTTCAAAGCCAGTATATTTTCATCTTCTAAGTTCATCGACTTGAAAAGCATAAAAAATAAAAACTGGCTTGTAAAGCGCGACGGACTACGGTTCTGTCATAAAGTACGCGCATCGAACTCGTCACACTTGCGTTCCTAATAGATCGAAAACGAAACACGAAACATTGCAATTTCCCAGAGGTCGAAGGTCGAAGTATCTTCGTCGTAAGTAAATCTTCTTTGCTCAGCTTCAACGGATAACTTTCGCTTCTCAGCCTACGTCTGTTCAGCGACTGGTTAGTGTCCAAAATAGTGCATGCAACATCCAGAATGTCCGATGTCTGCAGATACTTCAGATTGAATCCTTAAGGCCACCAAAGTGATTATTTTATTTTTTTTCATTCGGTATGTGAACACTTCCATCCCTTCGCCCTCTATTTCTTCACTTTAATTTCTCACAAAAAGTCTTCTTCTCCTCGTGATCTTCTTACTTTACCTTTTTTAGATTAAAGATTCACTAAAACGCTGATGAGGCACTTTCGAGGCTCTCCCAGGATCATCGAACTTTTGTAAAGGTCGAGAATCCTTGACTTTTACATTGATTTGTTCTAGTTGCTTATAGGCTGGATTTTGTAAGAGTACGCGTGTACTCCTGCAGCTTCAAGTATTTACTACCATCGTATCGAAACTTGGTTGTTCGAAACTTCGTCAGTTCGGGCTTTCATTCAAAATATCACGGAGTGTAGCGCATTCGTGAAGGAGTTTCATACGGAATCTGGATCTTGTTCGTGACGAGGATGTCGTCACTCAGTCAGTTAGTTTTTTCTTTTATTTGCTCGATCGACGCGGACTAGACAACAACAGCGGTACTTTCTCTGATGATGAATCCTAAAACGAAGAGTAGCAATCAAAATTAGAAATAGAAGCGGTAAGTCAGAAATTATTTTTATTTTTATTTATTTATCAGTTTATTATTCTTACCAGGTATGATTAGTAGATGCCGTCTCGTGGTCATCGCGTATCCTTCACGGGTTTCCTCCGTTGCTTTACTCGCTGCATCAGAGGTCGGCCGTCATTCAGGGCAGGATACAGTGCGGTTTTGACCTCCTCCGGTCGCTTGCTCGCGACGGAACGTATGCTTACATACTTCATGGGGCGCGCCTCAGACTCTAGAACCCACTCGTCTGCTTCACTGTATGGTGAAAATAAATAAAGTGTTAATGCGGTCTCATTTTTTAAAATTTCACGGAAAACATTTATGCGAATAACTTACATGTCTTGTGGATGCCATCGCAACAATACTTTTGTTTTGCCGTCGAGTTCTACTCTTTTCGCTAATACCTTCGCAAAAGAAAAAAGTAAATTAAAATTTGAATTACGTTGTATCTAAATGACGATACCCTTTAAGAGAGTACTTACTTGACTAGTTAGGGCCATCGAATCTCCTGGAGTTTCAGCCAGGCGACCTTGTGTTCGCGTCTGCGCCAACTCTAGTAGCTGATGTTGTAAGCCTTCCATCACACCAGGGTCGAAGTAGTCGAAGATTCGTGCTGAAATTTACGCGTGCAAAATTAATTAATTGTTCGCGTGATTGATACTCTTGCTTGGTCATTTAAAATGACATAAACTTACCAGACCATGGCTGTCGTCTATATCTCAATTTCTTTCCGTTCCTTCTGACGAGTTTACCGCTATCAGTGCTCTTCCTTGAGGTGGAAGTATTGCTACTCTCGGACTGATTGAAGTGGCCGTTCACGTGCCTTTCTAATGCCGTCTAAAAAAAAATACAGTCTCTATTAGTGTTAAGAAACAAGTACCTTCCAGAGAATTTTATTCGTGATTGAATAAAAAAATCCATTAATTCAAATGATAAACGATCAGTACAATAGCAGTTTCCAAGATATTTAGTCTTTATTTCGTGAAGTGAAAAGCGTAATTGAAAGCTAGCCTAGTAGGTGTTGAGCCAATATCAACTTGTCGATGACGAACAAATTGCACGATTGCCCCGAAGCATCTCCAAAATTTCGTTTACTCACCGCTAAAGGGTGAGTTTTTCTGGGCCGCCCTCGGGGCCTTTTTACTAATTCGATCGAATTGCCGCTTTGCGCCGGTAATAGCAACTTGTCGAGGCTGGACAAAGTGCTTTTATGCTCCGGAGCATTTTTTAAATTTCGTTCGCTCAACTTTGAACAGAGATTCTTTCTGCACGCTCTAATAGGCCTTTTGTTTAACTCAATTGAATGACAGCTCTGTTCCGAAGAATGGCCAAAATTTGGATCGGTCACCAATGGGGACCGATTTCTTTTGCGCGTTCTATAAGTGCGAATAACAGCATCGGGCATTCTTAGAGACCTCGAATCTTTTCAACGAGTCTGGCGGAAAAAGACGACCAAACGAGTTACTTTGAGGTTGAAAGAATGGAGGATGGAGGAGCGATGACAAGCGATATCGAAATGAGATTGAAGAAATACTAGGTAATTCGCTGGAAAGTACTGTATATTGAACAAAAAGTTTTTAAGCCACCGCGACAATGCGAAACACACAGTTTAGTTTACGATCTAAGATCTAGTTCAAGTAACAGCGGTAATTAAGAAACAGTTTAAAAGGAAAATGATCGTTACTACTAGTTAGTGTTTTTACGTCACTTGAGCCCTTAAAGCAGAGACTCGGTACAAAAAGATGTAGATAGATATGTACCCAAAGAAATAAATGAATGCAATTATCATGACAAATAAAAACTAAAGCGCGATAATTTTCCAATTTTCCGAAACTTTTCCTTAACCGACACTGAAGCCTAGGAAAGTGTGTTGTGCCTGTGGCGAATGGCCTATCGGAACTGACGATTTCCAAATCGATGATACATTACCCCTGGATCAGTATATGGATAATCGGGGAAGAGAAGAATACACTCACACTTGATTGTCGAATGCTCGTCGACGATTAGGGCAAGAAGGTGATTAGTGTTTACATTTTTACAAACTCGGCTTTGATATATTAGCGTACATGTACGCATGGCCGAATTAATATCAACCAATTATCTCACAGAAGGAGTTTCTTTACAATCATTATCTTAAAGAAAAAACATGTTTTCATTATTAAATAATTCTTACATCATTTTAAAGATTTATATTAAAATAGTATAATAGTAACATTAGTTTTTAAATGCAAGTAGTGACATTAGCTTTTTTATGCCTTTTTCATATTTAAACACTTTTATTAAATTAGAAATTGAGTAAAATAAGCTTTTTTAATTGATACTGCAAAGTTTTTATATTAATTGCTTTGCTTAAAACAGTGTATTTTTAATGTAGAAAAACTATTAATTTTGATACTGATTTGACCTCCTTTGATTGATATCCGAGGTCCAGTTCATCTTAGTCAAATTAGCAAAGAAATTATAACAATCAATAAATACAATAGTCGTCGTCGTTAGTAACGTAGAGCATTGTAGATCAATCGACGCAGTCGTTACATTCATTTCGTAAAATATAACCCTTCAGCATAAGGGGATGAAGTTCACATCAAAGAAGTAATAAAATGAAGAAAAAAAAGAAACGATAATATAAACGATACGTGCACATTCCACAGGAAGATTTAAGGAGACTCATTGTAATTAAATTTGAATTTAAGTTTGTATCGTTGCATTTTTGAAATATCGAGCATTCACAGGAATATTTTAGAAATATTGTAGTGCAACAATCCATTCTTAAGAATCATGACGAAGAGGAGCCTTCCCTCGAGGGATATATTTTCGTGCCATATTAAATATCAAGAGCCATGAGTGATTTGGTGCCATCTGGGGAAGGTAAAAGGATTCGAAAACGACACCATACCTGTGAGCTGAATCTACTTCCGCAGCCGTCGACGATACACTGGAAGGGTTTGTTGCCACCGTGTGAGAGCACGTGTCGTTCGAGCCATCTCCTCGAGCACGAGGTTCGACCCTGAACTTTGCAGCCCTGCCAGTGGCAGACGAAGTTGTCGCCGCCTGTTTGTGTGCCGATGTGCGCCAACTGCAAGTGATAAACCACCATTTTTATGAATAAAATGAATCGAACTTATGCGTCGCAATCTGACGAGAGTTTCTTACCTGCAAGTGTTCCAGAAGTACACTGCTGGTATCGTAAGTCATGTCGCACTTGTCCCACCGACAAACTCCGCTGTCGGCGGTCTGACTTTGCCTGTGCTTGCCTGGAGCTTTGACCGGAAACCTAATAGTCGTCGGAGCGGAGAGTATGGGTGAGGCGGGGGATGACCGTTTGGACTCGGCGCTGTCCCTCGATGACTCTTCCTCCTCTTCCTCGTCATCCTTTGTCGAGCCGCTAGGGGTCGATGGCAGACTTAGCCTCGACAGAAGCTCCGAGTCCTTGGCGTTTTCGCTGGTCAGGTTGTTGTTCTCGTTCACGAGAATCTGTTTGTCCTTGAATTGATTGGTTGTCTCGATGACCATCGTGGACGTCGATAGAGTGGGTGGAGGAGACTCGCTGGGTCTCGCTTCCGAAGTGAACCTCAAATTGGATATTTTACAGGATGGCAGTGTTGAGAGCACGTCGCTCGGAATGGGCAGCACGGGCAGTTCGTTTGCCTTCGCGCCGTTCGCCATTGTTGCACCGCCGTTCGTCGTGCTAATCGTCGTCGTCTTTTTGCCGCTGGCGTTCTCCGTCGTCGCGTGCTTGCCGTTCAGTCGGGGCTGAAGTCCGTTCAGGCCCAGGGCGCGCACCTCCCAGTCCGCGGCCGCGGTCCGGCTCAGGCTCTTGGAGAGGCCGTTCTTACGCTGGACCGTCGCTGGCCGCCGGAACTCCGGGGAGCCTTTCGCCACGAGTACCGACATGTCGTTCGATTGGCCCTTCTTCGTCTGCAAGATCAAGCAACGCAATTATTTGCATGTATTCCTAAAAATTGGATCGAATTTTAAATCGTTAAGGGGCTATGGGACCTATAGCCATTTTTTTCACTTTTTAACCTGCAAAAAAAAGTATTGAACTAAAAATTATTTTAATGTTTGATATTAATATTATATAACATTTTCTATTAATTAATACCCAGATGGAGTCATAACTC
>JAXIUT010000021.1:675968-713503 GCA_035586675.1 Eurytoma californica | reverse complement strand
TCCAGATGAAGTTATGACTCCATCTGGGTATTAATTTATAGAAAATGTTATATAATATTAATATCAAACATTAAAATCATTTGTAATTCAATACTTTTTTTTTGCAGGTTAAAAAGTGAAAGAAAAGACTATAGGTCCCATAGCCCCTTAATGAAAAACTGAACAAACCTTGGGCTGCGGTTTAATCTGGCTTTTGAAGTACTCGGTGATCTTTCCCTGGGTGTCCGGCTGGTGTTGGTGGCTGGGGGGCGCGGCCTGGCCGCCGCCGACCCCCTTACCGAGTCTGGAGCCGGGATCGGCGGCGGGGCCGACCTGCCGGGGCAGGCTGCCGTGCTCGGGCTCGGCCTTGAACCTCTTGTAGCCGTTGGAGCAGAGGCTGGTGGCCAGCGACGGCGTCCAGGGCCACTGGGGCCTCGTCGCCGCGGGCGGCTGCTGCTGCGTGGGCGCCAGCTTGCAGGCGCTCGGGAGGCCCTCGCCGTCGGACTCCGGCTGCTGCTGCGACTCTCCGGCGTCGCCGGCGTCGCTGGAGGCGCTGGACGAGCTGCGGACGCCGCCCAGGCCCTCGTCGCCGCTGCTGGCGGTGCTGCACGGCGAGCCCGGCTCGGTGATGTCGCTGCCGGTGGTGCTGCTGCCGCTGCTCAGGCAGCCGCCGCTGGCGCTGCTGCTGAGGCTGGAGCTGCTGCTGCTGCTGCAGTCGCCGCAGGACACTGCCACGCCACTGTCAACAACAGTCAAATGCGTTACTTTTGCCCAATTTTACACCAGCTATGATTTTCGTGGAAAATCTTTTTAGCATTTTCATTTAAACAATATAATAACGCAAAATAAATGCTGAAACGGTATTGTCATTAATTATCATCGTCTCTAAACTTAGTGGCGAAAACATTTTCAGAAAGTCAAATAAGAACGTAATGCAGAAGCGTAGGTATCGCGAGAAACTCGAAAACAGCCGCGCGAAATGACGTCGGCCCCAATTGGCAATGTCTGGCCCTGTAATTAGGTTTTCGCCGGCAGGTAATGACGTTACCTGCTAAACATGCAATTTCTCGCTCCATCCTGGTTCGCTGCGGCGCGAAATACGCGACTTGTAGACCTAGGCTGCATTTTTACTCGAATATTTTTTTTTGCACCTCTTTTTCACCCAGCTACATCGATTTGAAATGAAATAAAATGGGTTAACGCGTTCAAGCAGAAAGAGAAATAGAAGATTAAAACCATCTGCTGAATTTAATCCGGTGTGGAGATATTAAATATAGCTGATGCTCCGGATTATAGATAAATATTTTATTGAGTTTTAAATCAATTTTTGTATTTGTATTTTTCCTGTAAAATATTGTTATTTCATTTTAATGGAGAAGTTGAGTAAAGCGGGAGAAAAAGGAGGTAGGAAGTATTTTATACTATTAAGAGTTGAGTCGACAACTTTTACGAGTGCAACTTTTTCTATCTTGAAGTACCCTTTAACACCCTCATACTCTCCTTATCGACATTCGAAACTTTTACCTGAATCGCATAGTTTTCTAGCGGATGCGAACTATTTCCAAAGCCCACATAAAACCACTGTCTCCCGCGCAGAGATTTTCTCAAACTCCTTCATTTTCTATTGGCGTTACATGCGCTACTGCATTAAGATATCCCTCAGCGAGTTTGCAAATATCTAAAGGTTTATTTACTCTGACGTATAGCTTTCTCCTTTTGAATATTTCGATCGAGCAAAAGTGCAATAAATAATAGCCGAGGCGATCTCGCGCGTGTGTCGCCGCTCCCAGCTTTAGCCTGTAGGTGGCTCCACCGCGTGTCCGTGCACCGAGGCTCCGACGATGCACCTCCCCTCCCCCCGCGGGCGAGCACATCGAATGGCCGCGTGCACGGGCTCTACACTCTCGCGCTCGGCTTCGCCTCGAACTTTCCCTCTCTCGCTCGCTCCCGCACACGTACAGCCTTTTTTCTCCGTCTCGCGCTCTTCCACTTGACTCGGCGGCCGTATTACACCGTGTCCGTAGCACTCGCGCCGAGCGCGCGGACGCGAAAGTTTCCGAGGCCTGCACGCCCGCGCTTTGCTTTGCCAGAGACGATCATATCTTTTCGACACTACATTAGAGCCCCCGCCTGGCCGCGCTTACGCAAGCCCCACCTCGATTTCCCCGTTACCCGAGGGACGCGTGTGCTCCGGAGCTTTTATGCGGCCTTGCTCCTCTACTATTCGGCTCTTTCTAAAAGGAACGTTAAGCAAATAATTTATTTGCGCCCTTTTATTTGGATTTCGTTATTTTTTTATTGTTTTTATCTACGATGCGTGGAATTATTCGATGTTATTAAAGAAAAGAGGCGCTGGCTCGGGAACACCAAATTTCGCAGTCCAATTCCCTAGTCCATGCCAGACAGATAAATTTCCTCTTAGGCTGGCGGTACTCGCTAGCAGGCGCAATATGCGCGTCTTTCCGCGCTGACCATCTCTCATTCGCGGCGACGGAAATGCAACCGCGGAATACCGGGTCGGGTTATATTCGCGCGCCGAGCCCCACCGACTACCGGCTAGACAACGGCGACACGCTCGATCTCCCGAATACTTGCGCGCCTTAATCTCTTTGTTAACGGCTAAAATAGACGATGGCCAGCGGTGGTCTCCTCTCGATCTGCAACGAGCATCCGCTTATTAGATCTGGCATTTGTCAAGTGCCATTTTAAAGATTAAACTTTCGGATCTACTTTTTTTGCGACGAAACGTAGATTCGTTTTAAAATGGAGATCCCGGTGAAGAAAATTCTGGCGGGCAATTAAATGAAAGTCTGCGAAATTAGCATTTGGGATTAACAAGGCACGACGCCTTCTCGAGCTAATCGCGCTAATATCGCTCGGGGATTCAGTACGACTGTCGCGCAAACGAGGAGAAAGAGCCGACTGCTCTTGGATGCTAAAGGGAGAGATGAGGCTCCCAGCGCACGGACGGTCGCTTTACCGAGCACGCACTCGAGGAGTATAATTTCGCTTTGGCTGACTCGGAGAAGGATTACAGTTGGTAATTATGGCGAGCTATCGCTGCGCCGAAATTACGCGAAACTGACTTCTGTGATACGACTTTGCACAGAAATATAAATACTGAAAAGATTTAATATTTCTTGTTTTAATTTTGATGGAGCAATATCAAACGTAAAGTTAGCTTTTATTTGCGAGAAATAGAATATCGCATGACTATTGGAAATTTTTTTCTTGAGGTTCAATTTACCATCACCCTCAGAAAAGCCAGGATGAATTCCCATCGAGTGCCTTTAATTTTTAATTCAGCTACATCTTGGCTTGAGCTAATCTTTATCGACTTTTGATGTGTGGCGGTGAAATGGCGAAAAGAAGTTCCTCGTCTCCTTTTTCATCTTAAGATTCAACGCTCGAGAGAAATAAAATCTGCTTATTCGCATCGTGGCTTGCAGAGATTTCACGAATCTTGAAAAATTGATATCCCTTATATATATACACACGAGATCTTTATATTTTAGAAACATAATCACCGGCATGCGTTGGTAATTCTTTCCGGGTAATTCTGAAATTATAAAACCGCTTGGTAAACACGACAAAGCGCATAGGTAATTGGTCTCAATAGCACAGTCCCATGAAGAAGGCAAGCTGAACAGAGTGACGTTTGTACGTCCGACAAAAGTTTTGCAGGAAGGATGCGCCAAATTGTTCGAGTCCGCTCGTGAACTAGACTTATGAAGTGGAGGAAACAAAGCTCATTACGGTTGTGGTTTCTTTTGAACCTCGCACTCACATTCTCCGGTCCGCTTCCACTCGATTCTCCGGAGAGCCTTCGCCTCGAACCTTTTTTTTTCTTTTTTACCCCCGGCCGCAGTTGTTTTTCTTTCTCTGAAAGAGCGTGAGTTGGAGTAGAACAAAGGGAGACCCGATGCAACGGAGTGGACATTGAGAAGCGGACTGTACGTTACAATAATCTTCTGTACAACTTTTATGAGGTGAAGCAAGAAAGCGACGCTTGTTACGCGGCATTACGTCGATCTTCCTTAATAAGTTGCGAAGTGATTCGTACACTTTTATTATTTTACTAAGGAGAAAATTTTATTGATCATTACGTTCAACGTGACCGGGAAAATTTAATAAAAATCTTCGTTGGTAAAATTTAAGTGTAGACCATTGACTTGGACAAAACAACTATAATTCACAGCTGACAAAACAATGTACTTAATAAATGCTTGAGTCCGCAAGCAAAGTCGTTTCGACACGTCCCAGACACGTATCCGCGTCTAGGGTCGTTTAAAAAAATGTCTGACCCAATGTAAACCCTCATTACTATCTGCAGAAAAATTACGCGTTGCAAAACACACCGGCGAGTTAGAAGCAAAAAAATCAAGGGTTCGCTGCGAGTAATTCCCGTGTGAATGCATTCATATTCATTCAGACGTATTCATTTTCTCTAGGCCGGCAGAGACAAAAAGAAAACGGAGAACGGCGAGGCTTATTACTGGCCGGAGGCACGAGCGATACGGTCTTGCATTTGCATGCACGAGGTAGACGCGCGTACACAGTCGAGGCACCGACTCACTCGCATAACTGACCTACACCCACCCACTCGGCGTCGCGCAGGCGCAGCTCGAGCTCGCGTGGACTGGCACGCGAGGCTTGCCTTCTCGAAAATGAAATCGGCGCGACGAGCGAGATTGACGGGCACCGAGGTGGGATATGTCAACGGCATTTCGATGGTTTCGAAAGCTCGCGCTCAAATTTTCCGGATGTGCGTGAAGCTCGCTGACTGGAGAGTCGATTGATCCTGCGGTCGTATCGATTTCAAGGGATTTATTTCGCTTCGTCTGTTAACTTTTATCCGCTATCAGTTGCACTTTTCAGAAGCCTTACTTTTTTAAACTCAAATCAAGCTAATACTGCACTGTTGTTTTCTTGTTCGGTAATGGCCTGGTCATCCGTTAGACATTGGTGCAGAGACAAAAGGTTTGGAGTTGGGACAGTGATTGACGAGGGCTGGATAGGAAGCAGCCGCGAGTGACCAGGTTTCTCGCAAGATACCCTTACACTTTCTGCAGAAAAGAGAAGTAGTCGGAAGACGGGAAAGCGCCTTTCGATATCCATCGGTTCATCCGGAGGGAAATTCCGGAACGTCGCGAGTCCGGGAGGAGGAAGCCTTAGGAGACCATCCGCTCGTCTGTGAGATGCGAGAGCAATAACATGGACCGACCCCCTTCGGATCCTTCCACGGGATTAAAGTATTTCTCGTGAAATTTAATTCCTTTATCTCCAGTTCCTTTCCTCGGGAGCCTTTTGTAGGAGGAATGAAGCGAGAGAAGCCGTTAAGGCAAGTAAAGAGACTCGGCGAGCGTGTGAATGAGGGGAAGGAACGAAGTACGAGTATCGACTCCCAGAGCCTGAAAGAGCACATAATTTAGCCCATAATGCGAGTGCTGATACGTTGAAAGGCTTTCCACGTTATGACCGTAATTCTGCTCTTTTCGTTTTAGATGTACAGACGAAAAAAATGCTTCTACCTTTATTATATGAAAAACTTTACTCGTCGATTTTAAAGCAAACATTAAAGAATAATTGGTTTCCGGTTTCCATATCTTTGCAATGGAAGCTTAAGCAAATGACCAAGAAGGATTTTCCTACAATGAAGCAAATTTCATTGATTTTCACTCATCTATCCTTTCAGCTTGACCAGGTACGGGCGACCATTACGCTGCATATTGCAATTTGCTGGAGGACTTCCTGCCTCATCGCATGAGATAATCTATTCCCGCGGGCACCCGCGTGCACTCGAGTTTAATTAGAGCGAACCCGCCTCTGATCGCTTTTGTGGCAGTCCGCATTATTTCTGAGCCAACTGCCCAAAAATGTAGCCCAATTTGTACTTCTTCAAGCGGAACTTTGTCGAATTGTCGGGATGTGTAATATTCTAACGCCATTTGTTGTCTGATGTATTTTTAATAGTTTCTTTTTTTTACTATTTTCTCCACGACTTAGTTCACGATAAATTTTTGTATTTCTGGACTGCAATCGTTGGAGGAAAGATTTTTTGTGTAATCAGAACTTGTCCCCCTCGTTCTATTGTACTCTCAGCTTCCTCGTGCTTTCTCCATTCATACTTCCCTGACCAATATTGCGCGGACCCTTTTCAACAGCACTCGGTCATTTGTCGGTTTTCACGAAACCACCCCTTGATGTGTATTTGACCAGAGAGCATAATATGGACGATCTTCAGACGCCGTAAGTCAAAATATATACTCTCCCAATAACTTCACATTGACACTCTTCAATTTTTAATTTTTGTTCTACTTATGTAAAAATCATTTTAATCTAGATTACATTGTTAAAAATAGTTTTCGCATTATTCATACACCGTATTAGCTATGAAAGAGAATATAAATTTTTAAATAAAGCTTCAGCTGAAGCTTGTATTCATGCTTATTTAATTTTCCATTATTTTATAATCAGACTTGAAACTATAAGATCGGTTATGTTCACATGCCTAATGAATAATTTTATATTCCAAGTGTCTTCAAGCGACACTCAACTTTCTGATAAAATAAGTTTAAATATAGCATGACCAATCTGTGTTAATTCATTTATTTGAAAATCAATATCATTTAAGATATGGACTATCTTATTTTCAGCTGCAATCATTCTGATTGACATCAATAATTGAATTAGACTCCTCAGAAAGATAAATATATAAGTATTATGAACATAGCGCTTAATGTTGCGATAACTTAAGAGCGAACTTTCTAGTTTCTCTTCTCATCATTTAATCGACTACTGCAATAAATTGCGGACCCACAAGTTGCGACAACTCCGTGCAAAATCGATTAGCAATTACTCATAATTTCCATGTAGAGTATGCGAGTGCATGGCCAAGGAGAGGAGGGTCAATCCTTCAGTAAGCCGGTTTATCCGCCATCTCGCATTCCGGTTGCATAATAAATGCGAAAACTCGCTGATAAGTCAACGTTCCGCTTGTTATGCATACGAGTCACCAAGCTTCCTTCGCTCTTGCCGGTCCCGTACGCTAACGAGTCCGATGTACGTGTGTTAGTGTCGCGATGCGTGATTGCACGAGGGCATTAGCATCTTTGCCCTCTAGCCATTCCTAACGTTTATATTTATTTTAATTTATTTTCGTATCGTTGCTGCTTCAGTGAAAAAAGTATACACTTTAAACGGATGAATTTTTTTTCTGATGCGATGTGCAAATTATTACGTTGCTGCGTACGTCGTGACGTGTAATTGACTTATGCGTAAACGGACTCTTATCGCGAGTACATACGCTAAGCCGTTTGTCACTTTGCAAAGCATCGGAAATGAATTCTCGCTTCCTGAGAAAATTCTGCCGTAAATAAAAAAAATACCACGAAGAACGGATAGTAAATAAGCGTTCTGCTCTCGAGCCGGAAGAGCGGGAAGGGTCCGCCGCGCGCCCTTTTCTTCTCTCTCGCTCCTCTGCCAATCAGTCGTCCTGTAGCTCGAGGGGTGGCCCTCCTTTTTTTCGATGAATTTCAGGCGGCCCCTTGGGGCGAGATAGGGGTCACCGACATATTGGATTAAACTTGACAGCATTGTCGCGAGAGAAAAATGGCGAAGAAAACCACGAGAGAAGACGCATTCCACACTCACAGCATGCACGCACATCTGTACCCTTATTGAACTAACAACGCGATTTTAGTGAGAGGCGCTTCTAATCATTCTTGATTGAATTATCGAAATATCAATATTTAACTAGATGTGCTTTTAAGAGGATTCTATAATCTGAGAAAATCTAAGCATGTGTAAAGATTAGAGTAGCTTCTTGAATTTTCTTTCATTTCGCCTACGCGTACTGCACTCAATATAGATAAGAACACCCCGAAAAGCCTCAAACGCACACTCTATAATACTTATCTTTCCCTTCGTACTTATCCAACGCCCAACCAGTACTCGTATAAGTCCATCTTCGTGTATCCCCTTGTGATTTTACGTTCACAGGAGGGGCGAGAGTGCCGTACACCTCCATTGACAGGATGGGTGTGGTGGGAGGGGGTAGGGTGAACCGAGAAGGTTAAGAAGTGATCGGTTAACCGTTTTATGCATTTACAGGAAATTGACGGAAAGTCTTATTTTTTGTGCCGTACGCATCTCTAGTTACTAAGTTTCAATGCAAGATGGAGCGAGAATAATTTTTGATAAAAACTAAAGGCAAATCCTACACTTTTAATGCAGAATTCATATATATAACGTAAAATTATCTTAAAAATAATAAAATTAAAAAGAAAATAATCTGAGTATATTATATAAAAAAAGTAGTCAAGTTGTGAACCAAACATTACTAAACAAAAACAGCACCTCGTACACAAAGTCAGACGGCTTACCTGGAACAAAAAAGAAACAACATGTTAATTACGCATACAATGTATTATAGTAATTGTCACTAAAATTATCAGGACATTAATTTAATTTTATATAACTTTATTTGCAATTTTTATTGTCCGAGCTCTGTACATTACCGTGCTAATTTATTTAAAAGGTTTTCCTTTTCGTTACTGAAATTTACAGGATCGCATAATTATTTACAATGTCGAAAGCATAAAAACTTCTGAAAATCATATTTTTATTTTATTCTTTCAACTTTCATAAAAAATCTATTCAGATATCCCAGCCTATTATAGCCGAGTATAATACATCTCTGTTACGCTAAAATACCCATGAAAGGTTGAACGCAGCTCTTCGCGCTAGGACACCTCTGCGTGGTCTTGTTGCCGGGGTGTGCGTTATTTGTGTAGTGTGCGAGGAAATGGGGCGCTCGAGTGAGCTAGAGAAAGAGAGAAAGAGAGGGGGGAGACGAGGGGTGGTTACGGGTACGCCCTCCTCGAACATCGTTATACTCCCAGTGTACACGTCGAAGCGGCTTCGTAATGACGTGGCCGCTTGCGACGTGAACTTTCGAGAGGAAAACTGAAAATTAATTAAACACTCGAATCTGCTTGCTCGATCTACTTGAACTCGAAGGATTCAGAAAGACGCGGGAAAGCACGAAAAGCTGACTGAGCGATAATGCGAAACTTTGAAATTTGATTCTCTATCAATTCAGCATTGAAAGTAACGCATTTAATTCCACGAGGCACCAATAAGTTTCATAGCTATAAAGTCTTTTATTATAGGATATTCAATATCTATATTTTAAAGAGTAAATGGTTCATTTTTATTTACTAAAGAAAGGAATTTTTGTTATTACGATGTACCGACGCATTCCGAATGCGACGAAACGACGCGACGTGCCGACTCTCGAATGATTTTGATTGACGGCACTTTTCCTCCTCGACTTCCTGGTCACGAGCGCTTGAGTCCATTACGATGACCCGCTGTTGCACCGTCCCTCGGACTCAGGGGAAAGAGACCGAACAATCCGAATTAAATTATTGTTTTATTTATAAGATTCTCCTTTTTTCATATTTTTTCGATAATAATTTATACCACGTTATATGTTTTAAAATTCACGCTATCGCGCTAGGATATTTGAAATGCGATGCATGTGGAACTCATTTTATAAAGAGGTATATGAACTATTCATACAGCGCGTACAAAAATTTTATTTTCTGATTTTTTTCTACTAACTTGACAAAACGTATTAAAAAATTATCCAATATTTTTTCTAAACGCTGACGGCGTACTTCATAAAAAGTACAAGTAAGATTTACTTGAAGTAATTGCTTCCCTCCCGAAACACGAAAAATGATCTACTAGCAAACTTTCAACTTCCAGCATACCGTGAACGAACTTGGACTCCGTAAAACTGCGGACGGGTCCCGCGTGTATCATAAAAAGAGAGAGAGAGGGAAGGCGCGGCTACCTTTTGAAAGCCTAACCTTGTCGAGAATTCGGCTGAGAACGAGTTTGCCAGAAAAACGGGTGTACGCAGGCGCGCACGCGCGGCCCTCCCGGCGATTTTCTCATCGTAGCGCGCGTACAGAAAGGTGCGAAAGTTGCATTGTGCCGGCGTGCGAAGTATCGAGTTCGCCGCAAAATTTGAGCCGCGAGAGTCGAGTCCCGCCCGTGACGCTATTTACGGGAAACGCACCGGGGAATTCACCGGCGAAACTCGACATTTCCGCGATTCATTTGCATGGCCTTTGATATTTTAATAAAACTGCTCTTTACTCCGATTACGCAAGGTTAAAGCGTGAAAATTGCAATGAGAACTGCTTCTTTTTCGTGTCACCGTAAAAAGAATTCACACAGTTTATAATAAGTCGAGTGCATTTCTTTATTTCTTTACACATTTTAAATAGAATCGTGTATTGCACTTTAATATTCTGATATCCAGCAGAAAAATTTTTAATAAAATAATGCTATTCCAGAGGCGCACTGAATAGCCGAGTGTTCGTATTTTTCTCCTGTTTTCAGGTGGTCGCGATAAAGCCAGGCCGGGATCCGTCGGAGCGCGAGCGGAATTTATTGATTAAACGGAAATCGTGAGAGCCCGCGTCTGCTCGGCCGAAAGCGAGGAACGTCGCCCGGCACTCTTTCCGCAACGCTCGCGCCCTATTACTCCGCCGCCACTTTTCGATCGCTCCGGCCTTTTTCCCTCCTCGATATAGCCGCTGCTTTTGAAATCGTTGCAAGGACTGCGAACCTGCCACACCGTCTGCCTTGTGCGATTTCTTTTATTTTCGGATAAAAATTAAAAAATTAACTCGTCGTTTCGTAAGGTTAAAAAAGCCGTCGGTCAAAGGAGAGGAAAAAAAAACTTCGCAAAAAATGACGAAGCCGCGCGCGCGGAACATTTAAAGGCCGACGGAGAGGAGTGCAATGCGGCATGCGCCGGGTGATCAGCCGAGCGTAAAGGTAAACTTCACTTTCGGTGAGAGCACACACACGCGCGCCAATCGCCAGGGGAAAGAGAGGCTCGCGCTCGCTTTGCCGTTCATTCCGGCTTTGCCGCTGCTCTATTACGGCGTCTCGCGCTAACGAATCTGACTTTGACGTGTAACTTATGAGAGTTTTGTGAATTTTCGCTATATTTGCGGTAAACAAAGTCACGACTCTATTTGTTTATTTCAGAGTAAATAGCGCCTGCGTTTATATCTTTTTTTAAAGTTTATTCTCGCGTGGGAAATTCATTTATGACACTACCTGAAAAATTTTTATTATTTTTCGTAATTTTAAACTGTTTTTTAGCTTTAGCATGTGCATTTTTATTTGTATAGTGGCCGTTCATTTAAATAAATCGTGTGCATAAAGCCGATGAATAATAAAGCCCGAATTACAAAGCGAATTAAGTAGTAGGACCCGAATGAAATGCTTAAACAGGCCGAAAATGAGTTTGGCCGGTTATATAAAATAAACATTTGAATGCAGTTACTGTGCCGGCACAATTCACCTTTCCGCTGCATCGCACGGGATTTCGTAAATCGATGCACCTCTTTTTTTCATGCCATCTCGGAAATTGCCGAGCCGCGATGTTCGTTCATATGCTAACGTCGACGCCAAGAGCTAGGAGAGAGAGAGAGACGGAAACAAAAGAAAGAAAATCCCGACGCGCTTTTGAATACAAATGAGGAGTGGTAACGGCGCTTCCGAAGTTTTAAAACTCGCCGCCGTTAAATTCTAAATCGTTTTCTCAATTCTTTTTCGCCTCCGCACAAAGGAGAGACCGCGTCGCGGCTATAGGCGCCTCTTTTGCCCGTTTCTTATTACACTATTAGCTCGGCTTCTTTGTTTCTTATACCCTAACGCGCTTTCGCCGTCTGCCGAAGCTACTAAACTTCAGATCTTAAAGTTATGAATGATGAGCTTAAGTAACGCGTATCGTCACAATCAATATGGAAATTTCCGAATAAATTCAAATTGACTGCATCCACGAATAGCGTGAAATTTCAATTTCCGTTTTCAAAGAACGCGAAGTGCTCTATGCGAGTCGCGCAAATAAAGTAATCTTCTTCCACTTGGTACTTTGAAAACACGAGAAGCACTTTTTGCCCCTACGCAGCAAAGTCGGCGTATTCTCGAGGGAGACCCGTGTAAGCTCGGTGCGAAATCGAAAAAGTCGCGTGACGGCAGATTTGAATATTCCCGCGTTGGTTTCCTACGTAGAAGTCTATCCTCGAAATATTCGCGCATAAAAGTTTAATCGGGCCCCGACCTCTTGCGGCACGCGATCCTCGTGCACCTTTTCTACCCCTTTCGCCCCGTGGAAGACAAGCGCGTAATATCCTTCGGATTATGTTAATTGAGCTTTTTGCACGACGGATATAAATCTGAGTAATTATTTATGACGCTTTTTTCGGACATTTTACTTTCATAAAGTTTCACGAATTCTCTTAGCAATGTAGGAAGCAAGTTTTAATTATACACAAGTTTAGCTTTAATTTAGTTTATTTTTAAATAGTATTGCGAAATATTTTGTCGTCTTTAGTAATTCAAATGTATTTAATATACTCTCCTCGTAGCTTTTTAAGAATAATAATTCTTAATTTCGAAAGAACACCTGCTTTTTATCTAGCTTAATTCAATCATCGCCGTAAAAGACCACTTAATAAAATTATTTTGCAATCTTTAAAGATCCATCCTACGTCATAACGCAAAAAAGCATCTAATAAGGTTAATCGCTCTATTCTCTCCAATGAAGAAAAAAACGAGTGGAAAAAATAGCACAGTAGGGCTTTTTTTATATCCGATAAATGAATTCAGCCGAGAGCGAAAGAAAGAGCTGGCGGACAGTGAGACCGCGTCGCGACGCATCAGTGAGTCGATGACGTCGGCTGCGCGCTTATCGTTAATTATGGAGATGGAGGAGAGCGGAAAACGCGACGCTCGAAGAAAGAACCCGTGGGACCCGTGCGCGCGCGTCCGACTTTATCTGCTTAGCTCCGAGAGGGTCGGAGTGAAAGCGCTGACGAGGCTCCAGCTCGCCCACCCCACATTCACTGCGGCCTTTTTCCGAAAAAAATTCTTCACTTATTCAAAAGGCCCGCGCGCCCTTCCGGCCCTTGTTATTTGTTTTAAAAAATAAAATAAGTGGGCATTACTTTCATTCTAAATCAGTGGGCGTTATTAATAATGTACTCGTACCTCATAATATGAAACGCCTAACGCAAAATTTAATAATATCAAATTACATTGTTTATCATAATTATTACATAAATAATTAATGTCTTTTTGAAAATTTAAGAAGTCGGACGAAGGTATAATTAAAGTTACAAAGAACACAATTGCAGACCAAAAACTGGTCTCGTGCTCTAGGTAGAATAAGCATGCTATATTTAAATGATTTGACAGAGCATCAAATTAATTAATAACATTCATCGACCCCATTACGGCAGCAGTCGATTACTGCTTCATTTCGCATAGCGATGGGTGCCTCCACCTCTAATTTAGCGAAAAGTCCGATCGAAAATTAATTGGACGTCGTTTGATCCAAAAATAGCTAGCACACGAGCCAGGAGTCCGAAGTGCGCAGCACGCCCCGGCGGAGTGTGTATACACACGTAATACACGCTGTCGTCGCGTTTGAAAGCTGCGGAGCCTCAGCAAAGGCCAATGACTCAAAGGCCGCTTGCACACAGTCGTGTCGTTGTTGAATATTCTGCCGTGCATCTTTGATAATTTCCTTGCCTTTCAGGCTTCACGTTTAAATTTTTTTTTTTACTTTTCTAAATATTTCTTACGTATACGTAAATATCAAATTATAAACTTATTCCAAGCGTAATTTTTAATAAATTATAAATCTAAAATTCTTTCGAACCGGCAAAATTATCCGGAAATAAATGTATAAAAATTGCAGTTTTCACGAAGAGACCAACAGGCAGTAACGGCTAAATATATCGCGAAAGGCGATTCCGTACGGAAGTTGCGATGCAAAAATGTTTCCATTAAAATCCACGAGTATGGCCGAGCGAGCGTTATCGCGGGCATAGACGGAGCCGGCGGCGGCTTCGCGTAGCCCCTCGTAATAATAGACGGCGGGTATCCGCGCGGGCACCCGAGCGTTCACTCCGACTCGCGCCGCTGCGCTCCTCGTTAGCATTAATTAACAAATAGGAGCGAGTCGCCCGCCTCGCGAGCCTCCAATATAATCGTCCGTGAAAAAGCGCGACGGCCGCTCTCGACGCCCGACAGATTGACGCCTCGGTGGGAATTTTTGATTATTGAAATACCACGTTGACGCAGCTGCAGTGGAATTTACACACGGTATTAGATACTTCTTCACGTGTCAATGTTTTTATTGATTTTTCCACGAATTATTTTATTTACGAAAATTAAATAACCTGTGCATTAAAAGTATTGGATGTAAGAAAAAGAGAAAGCAATCAACCCTTTAGAGGTTTTTGCGTACCCAATATTAGCAATTCATAAAAGAATATTACAGTTGCGAAACAAACTTTCTTGGTCAACGAACTCGGTAACGTAAATAATATAAAAATTGTTGTATGCAGACGATCGATACGGATGCACTCGCAAGTATAACGATCGACAAAACCATATAGCATTGACTTATAGTTTGAGTTTCAGGCGAGAGATAAACAGATACTGATAAAACTTGACCGTTTGCACGTAATGCGGGTACTTATTACAGTCTGGTTTTATCAATGTGGCCACGACAATCTACTCGATAGCATCCATTCTACAGCTGTCACTCTGTTTTTTTTCAAGGGGCAATGTTACTCATTACTTGCTTGCCTCTTATCTTACTAATCAATAATAGTTGATTTTGTTGCTTTGTAAGTGTTTTCAAGTGTTTTTTAATTTTTTTAAAGGTTAATTAAGTTTACTTCATTAGGTGTAATCTATATAAAAGGAGCAGGTAACATCATCATGAAAACCGTTAAGTCGACCTGATAATAATTTTAATGGGGTAAAAAGGGGTAAAAGAGTGACTTTTGGAAGATTATTTCCTCAATTTGACGAGTGCAGAAAGCTAATTACTATGTCGTTGACAAAACGAACCTGTTTGATTTTTACGGCGTAAAACCTGTTTGAACTATCAGTATCATGATGTTGCGTGACTGAGACTTCGGCCAAAGTTTATGAAGTGATTAAAACAGCTTGTTTTCAACCAAAAACGAAAAATGACATTTTGACGAGAAAATTATTCGAAATCTATTTTGCAAAAGCGAGGCTCCTCGAGAGCGAAGAAAAGTTGGCAAGAAGCGGGGCTAATAACGAGCAAAACCGTCACGCCGGGGAATACGAGAAGTGAAATAATGAAGGAGGCGAAGAAACCGAAGACAATGTGAACTCTAAAAAAGAAAAAAAAATGAAAAGGAGCGTGTTATTCACTCGAAAAGTTGAAAGGTTGATGGTGCTTCCTTCGAACAGCCGCGTGTTCTTCCTTTTTTTTGAGCGTGAACCGAGAGCGATTGTCTTGCTCTCCGACATCCCTTTTCTCTCTTTTCATCCCTCGCGGCAGTATGTGAGCTCGCGTGTGACGCGAACGTCGCCCGAGACTCGTCTCTCACCTGCCAAAGTTATTCTCGGGAGCTGGAAAAAAGAAGCCGGAGGTGATTCCAACTTTACCACGAAGCTCAAACTTTTTTTCCTCGTGTTTAAAGTACAAGTGACTTGAAAACCGACGATAACTGTCTTCTGGATTTTTTATCGGGATTCTTTTATTTTTCGTAATAAATAATTGAAGTTTTAATATACAATTCAGGGACTTTATTAATAAAACTTGTTCGAAATCACAGCAATAAAGTCGTTCATCCACGGAAGTGTAACGTTTGATCCCGTCTTCCAGCGCACATCAGATTCGATTCGTATAATCCCTAATGCTTGTCAACTGCCATCCAAGTTCATCCTAGCACTCGGCCAACCGGCTGACGATTGCGATGGCGAAAGGCCATTCGAGCGATAAAAAAAAGACGAAAGTCAGCGAGCCGAAATGGCTGCTACGATCTCGCGTAAGTCGCCCCTCGTATCGGAGAAAAAAATCAGCCCTTCGTAACACGCTCTAATCGAAAGAAGCGGTTTCCGGCAAAACTCGATTTATCTTTCACCTAGAGGCTCCTCCCTCCGACGTTTTCTGAGCAACTGGATGCTCATTGCCAGACGATAGGTATTTTTTAGGTCTCTGACCAAAGACTATCATCGATTCGACGACTTTAAATGACTTCCTCATGTGCGGCGAGATAGAATTTTTCTATTTCGTGTAGAGCGTAAGTGATTTCACCTTATCCTATTCGGAAAAAATACGAGAGACAAAAATCCTGATCTAATAATAAGAAAATATATACGATTCCCCTCTCTAATGCGGAGATTTTGACAACGAAGTAGGAAGAAAACGGAGTGTTTACAGAGCTTAAATCTTAAATTTCAAGTTGTCAATCTCTTCCGGAAAAAAATGGAACGTAAAAAGAAGACAGGCAGAGGGAGAAAAGTAATAAGACTGGTGCAAACAGTGGTGATCCCTTTCTCAAGTTTGTCGAGTCCAGTCGTAGTTTGCACACTTTTCTCCCTCTCCGACGATCGATTATTTTAAGAAAAAAATGGAATTAAATGTTTCTTAACAACAAAAAATTATAAATCGTTAAAAAAACTTGAAATTTCCTAATTATTCCAAATAAAATTTAGTTTTATCTCTTCCGATATATAGAATATTTTCGTTATGTTATACACGCGCTTAATAAAACAGGGTGCTAGCATCGAATCTGAAAATTTGAAAGTTCATCGTACATTTACCCGATCAATGAGTCTACTTAGCACGTGAAATTCTGGAAGCCTCCGAATTTTGTTTATGCGCCTCGTCATTTTCTCCACGGGACAGATGGAAAAAAGAGGAACGCTCGGAGGCGCAGGCGCAAGGGGAAAAATACTGAAAGAGAGCGGGTGGCTGAGCTGCCTGGGGAGGTGGAGGGAGAAGGGAAAAAAGAACGAATTACTGGCGCAGAACAGCTGCCGCCGCCACTGCTGTTCGGCTGTCCCTCTACGCATTTCCAAGAGCATCGAACGATACTTACTTGCATCCGAGCGATTGTGTGGATACGAAGTAGTCCGAGCTGGATTGTCAGCGGGCGGAAGTGCTTTTCGTGTTACGTCATAAAAAAAAGACGTGACTGGAAATAGCTCCGAATTAAGTTAATCGACAAAGTGCGTCAAAAATCATGATAGTTATTTTTCTTGCTTCTAAATAAGAAAAAAAAACGTTTCAACATCTCTCCTGACTTTCTTAACTGTACTCTTTGCATTGGCAATTAAAAACCTTCTAGAATATTCCTTTCTAAACATAGACCCTTTAAAAAAAAGAATTTTCAAATATTCACGCATCAGTGCTCTAAAGGTACAATAGGAAGGTGTGAATTAACAGCGAGGATAAAAACAAGTCCTTTGAAAAAAGAAAGGAGAAAAAAGTAGAGGGAAGCAGGAGAAGCGTGTTTTTATTGGTCTATCGAGTAGAGCCCCGAAGCCAGTGGTCGCCCGGATCCGGGACGTCGAGTTTCGATCTGCTGGCGCCCGATGAAATGACGCGTGATGCGCGCACGCGAGGGGTGGATAGTACGAATCTCGTTTTTCTCGTTATTGAGGCTTTTATTGTCTCGTTACTACCTTGGCCCTCCCTCCTCTTCCGCGCAGTAGCGAGCCTTTAATGGATTGACGATTCCTCTTCTATTGTCACGATTAAGAACTTTTATTCCAAGAAAGTTAGACGATGTGCTTGATCTCTTAATGAATTTCAATATCATTTATATATCAATTTGAAAATAATAGAATTTCAAAAATGCAGCAGCAGAATAAGCGTTTGTCGTTAATGTATGCAATATCCATTAACGTCGAGGTAATTGAATGCAATCGAGGTAAAATGCAATTTAAATTGAAAATTGATATTTAGCGAAATAGCCCTTTAAATAAGTTAAACGCCAATTTTTTTAATTATTGCGATGATCCAAGCGTTCGCAGCTTTTAATTGCACCTGCGAGGCTTCTCGAATGAAACGTTAATTATCGATCGCGGCGAGGCGATCGCAAGCTGCTTACGACGCCGTTAAATGTTTTCCCAAGCGATTCATTCTGTAGTCGCGCATGCCTTGTAATAGACCTAGGATTAATCGATGCGTCAGTGTAACGTCGTACGATTTTAATGGCATTACTTTAATCTTTAACCGACTTGCTATAAATATTAACTGTACTTTTTATCTTTGAAAATATCATTCATTTTCTCGGATTTAAATATAAAGCTTATTTTAACATTTCGATAAATTAATAAACAATTAGTTTAATTTAACGGATTATTAAACTAAAGCAGACTTTTTTTTGTTTTTTCTTTAGAACAGAATATATACTATAATAACAGGTGAGCAACAAATTGTACAAAGTAAACAGTAAAGGTAAATATTTTCAGAAATTGGGAAATGCAGAGTCAATAATCACGCAAAGCGCAATCGTCCAATCCCTAACCGCACGCAGACTTTGCTGAATCAACAATGCGAATTTACGTCCATCAATGAAAATCTTTAAGAGGAGAAGGATAATGCAATGTTTAAAACAAAATTTGCAATTCCGCAATTGAAATGCCAAACGAGTACAGCGAAGAACAGAAACAAACGCCGGCGAATTACACGTGAATTCGACAATCGGTCGCTTCCGGCTTTCCGAGGCCGGTTTCACCGCAAGTAGACTTTGCTCGGTCAACAGGAGTTTTCACTCTCCCGGCGAAAACTCGGATGCGCCGACAGTGTGATTTATTGCGGGGGCCTCTCGGATTTTCTCGGCCGGCTCGTGACCGCGCGCGGTCGAGGATAGTTTTACGACTGTACAGCCTACGTACAGGTTAATCTCCTTCCTTGCTTTATTTACGTTTCTTAGCTCTCTGTTTTTCCCCGCTTCTTTGAAATTTACCGTACTTAGAAAACTTTGTCTCCCACGTACCCTAATATTCCGCACTTCGTCCGCGGGTAAAAAGTACTGTTACTACTCCCGCGACGAAAAAGTAACGCGCACGCTCAAGGTTCTTGCGACGACATTACTTAAGCATTCCGCTTAATTAGCGATTTAAAAGGTCGTGCGATCTAATCTAAAAACAAATACCGCGTACGAGGGTATCAATAATTCAACGAGTCTGAGATCGGCCGAGTTGTGATGGATGAGCGACAGAGGCAGATCGGAAGCGCTGGCGCCGTATACAAAAACTCGTTCTCGCCGTCGACACCGGGGGCCCGGCCGAAAACGCGTCGGACGGCTCATTTTTCACGGCGACGCCGTGAAAATCCGCCGCGGGAGGGTTCGTCGCTTCTTTCGCTCCTGCGCGCACACGCGCTCGCCTCGGCGTAAATATAGTGGCAGCGGTGCGCGCGTGTGGGTATATACGCGTAAGTCGCCCTCCCCGACTGCTTCTCGCTCCGGGGGAGAGCCGATCCCCCGGCGCGGTTTAGGATACTCGCGGGCCCGGCTCGAAATTACGGCGACGAGCGACGAGGAAGCTGCGCAGGCGGGGAGACGCCGCCCGAGGAATACGCCCGGGCTCTTGGTGTGCGTTAACTTTCAGTGTTTTTTGTTATTTTAGCGCGTGTATTTTCGGATGGAGAACTACTGCACGGGTGTTTCAACTTGATGGTACAAAGTTAGCTCGTTTAAAAAAAAAAAGAGTTGAAGAGAAGTTTCGAGATTTAGTTTCAGCTTATTGTTCAATTAGGATCGTGCGTTTGGAGCTTGCATAATTGGATGCATTTAAATAGTTTGTAACTTATTCTGGAAACTCTATTTCTTCAAATTATTCTAGTGATAGTATTTTCGAGTCTATTACTTCCATTAATGATGCTTTCATTTTCATCGGTTAAGATATACGCGCATAAATAATTTCCAAGATATGAATCAATTATAGAGTATAAAGATAAAAAGATCCTTATCTTTCTAGAAAATATGTAAATAATGAGTCGATAAGACTTATCGCAACGGTTATCTCAGAGTAGGAAAAATTACAGATAACAGAAAGATTATGTATTCAATATGAATATACGCGTTTTTTAACTGTATCACAGATTTCTGATAATTTCACGATAGTACAAAGGAACTGCTTCTCGGCGCACTCCGCTTAAAAATGAAGTTCCGTAAAATTTAGTCCTCTCGGCTCTTCCATAGGTGACCGGCTTCGAAAGCCATCGATAAGCCGAAAAATCCGGGCGCGCCGTGAAATCGGCATGCAAAACAAAGAAATTCGCGAAAAGAGAGAGGAGGAGAGAGAAGGAGGGAAAGACGCGGCGGAGAGAGCCAGGATAATGGGGCGTCGGGGGGAATCCGGGCCCGGGCCCGAGCAGCCCGGAGGAGATCCTTAACCTGTTTGCCTGTGATGTGGCCGACGCGCGCGCACGGGTACACTCGCCGCCAAAAGCCCCCTCGGCACGCGCGCAGCTGTTCCCTTCCCGGCCGCTCCTCGACTCTTCCCTCGTGCCGGCCCCCCTTCTTCCTCCTTTCGCCCATCGGGAAGAGAAGCGCACGCGAATCGCCATAGAGGCTGTGATTTTTTACATTTTTCGCCATTCTTTATTAGGTCATGCTAGATTTCAGCCTCGCTTTGCTTTTATTTAATGCTTGTGTAAGCATTTAATCGCAGCCTAAATCATTTCTGATCATTCCTCGCATAAATTATAAAATGTTCGATGCGTTGCTTCAAATATGCGCAGCTTAAGATTGTTTATTATTTATGTATGTTATCTAAACTATTCCATTTAAACTCCATTTAAAAGTAGTATTAGTTTTAATGAGAATAAGACTGTCGGAGTTATGCTAATTGTTCTAACTTATGCGAAAAAATCGTATTTTTAATTGTATTCGAAGGGTATCTTTTATTTAATTTAAATATAGGCACTCATTTTAAATGCATTTGCTTTACTTTTTGATTTATTAGCTATTTCTGCATAACGGCTAGTTCTTAATTTGTTTTAAAACGCGTTTAAAAAATTGTACCACTGCATTAGTTACATTTTACAATATTTATATTCCACATGCATGCATTTGTGAATAGTACTTATGCGTCAAACTGGCTTTGAGTGAATTATCGAGTTACTGCACTTAAACAATTATTCCGTAGAAAAAAAACTTTGAACTTTTAGGCGTATTTATATCTGACAGGAGTAGCGTACCTTCGATCAGAATGCAGCGCAGCTTTGTTCAGCGTTCGTACGCAGCAGTGCACAACAGTCACAACTGCACCAAAATCACTCACACTCGTCACGCAAACTTGCAAGAATCTTGTGCACACGGTGCACCTCGGAAGAGCACGATATCACAGAGCCGCTGGCAGGAGCGGTAAGTACAGGGAGGTACGCGCTAGATGAAGCGGCGCACACGCGCACTTTCCCACGCGTCCCGGCGTCGGGTCGCCGAAGCGGACGGCACCCTCGAGCGCGCTGCGTCGTCGTCCCGGGGCCCGGTCACACCCCCACTACCGGCGCGGCTACTACGAGTCGGAAATCGCTCCGCTGCGCTTCGGAGCGAGAGGAGTCGATGGACGCGCACGGATCGGCGTCGGAGCGAGCGGCGTGCGCACGCGGACTGCTGCCCGAGCCGAGACTGCCGCGGCGAGAGAGGCGGAGAGAGGGGGGCGAAAACCTGGGGGCCCCGTTGCGCTCCTCTAGGGCCGTAGTTGCCGAGGAGGGGAGGTGGGCGACGCGCTGCCCGGCGGTGGGGAGGGGTTGGCCCGCGACGGGCATGCACCGCGCCCGAGGGTCGGCCCGTGCCTCTCTCGCTCGCGCGTTTTCTTCTCTCTCCGATGCGCTTTCCCCCGTCTCTCTCTCTCTCTCTCCCTTCGCCGAGCGCACTCGCACGTAGGTGAGCGCGCCTGCGCTTAGGCGAGCTTCACAATGCCGCCCATTCACGGCACTCCGCAGCGGCACGCAGGCATTACGCTCTTTTCCCGTGCGAGCCTCGCGCCTACGTGTGGGAAGTGCACGCTGGGATGTCGTGTCGAGAGCCTCACCGAAATTATTCTTCTTGAGCACATAGCTTTTTCAACTTTGCACTTACTTGTCATGCGCATTTTTTATTTCTTATTCATTTTCGCCTCAATGTAAGCTACAAATTTTGAAAAATTTAATATAGAAATTCGAATGAATAATTCATTTCTGTCTTTTATCGTCTCTGCAGTTGGGAACATTTTAAAATTGGCACGTGAAATATTTATTGATCGAGAATTTCTTTATAGTCCAAGCCGCATCAACTAAAAAGCGTGACATTTAATAAATGAAGTGAGAGCGAGTTGGTGTACGGCAGCGTACGAGTGTCCAAACCGCTCGGTTCTCTCATTCTCCCCCGCTGGCTCCCCACCTACTATTCAATTCTTTAAGCCCGTGCTGCGGAATAGATTTTATAGAGGCTGTTTGAGTCGCGCCACGAAAATTTCACGTCCCTTCGGGCCTCGAACACGACTGCGGGGATCCGTACATTGTACGGACATCTTTAACCTTTATACAATTACTTTTATTCTGATAAAGAACCACGTTTTCATTTTTTGTTACTTTAAACTCCCTGGAATCTCTCGAGGTACGCTAGGATAGATTTTAAAGTAAATTGACTAAAAATTGCATTTTTGAAAGACGAAACGTTGAAAAATTTAGTTTTACAAGTCAATCAGGTGAAGGGCGCACCGAAACGTCAGCCCCGCAATTTGTCACTCTCCGGAAAATTGTTTACGGGAAATACGACTGGACACACAATGGGAGTTTTCGTGCGCCACCGTAAAACCCGGCCGCCCGTGATGCAGCAGTGATGGGCGCTCTCTCCGGGACCGCTCGATCTCCCTCAGGTAGAAAAATAAATCCGGCCCTCGCCGGCTGAGCCGTCGGGAGGCCTCGGCGGCCATTGCTGAATTGTGAAAATTGATCGTAGGTGCATTTTAATCCGTGATTAATCATACGCGCTTTTTTCTTACTTCTCCCCCGGACCGGCATAGTTGAGATTCTTCCAGATGAAAGGTTCGTTTGTTACACCTAGAGAACTTCGTTAGTAAAATATTGAATTTAAAGTTGATGTATCATTCACTTACGAATCTACTCTTTAGGTTCGACGAGGGCTCGCTTTGAATTTATTGTAGCACCGCTTGAAATATTTTTGTTGTACTTTTAATATTCTTTTTTGGCAACTGGGAAAAATTTAAATGTCATTTAAATATCAGACAAAGTTACTTTAAGATTCTTGTGAGAGTTTAAAGCACTGCGTGTCTTAAAAGGGTTGGATGATGTCCGCTTGCAGAATCTTTATAAATATGCTAGAAAGCAGACACTTTGTATCATCCTTATCCTTTCAACAACTCTACCTGACGCCTTGCTTTAAACAAAAGGGCTAATAAAAGTAGGGTCGAGGCACTTTGTTCTCGGGAAAACGAAAAATTCCAGTCCATTACAGCAGCGATGAATCATTATGCAACGAAAACCTTATTTGCCCTCGACAGCTCACAACATCAAAATAAACATGCAAGCGACCTATTTTGATTTTCATCATTATGAAAAACAAGCTGTAAAGGTTACTTTGTTATCCTAGTTTTCCTAAAATTTTCAAATTCCATCTGGAAATTTGATGTTTACAAATTCAGCATTCGGATAAGTATTTCTTAAAGGCGTAATCGCGACTGGACAATCAACGACTGGAGCGTCCCGGTAGGGGTCGTCTTACGCGTCTCGGCGGTTAATTAATAATATGCTTATCTTTCCGGGCTATCGCCGATGAGATTTTCGTCGTGGAGTGCAGCAAAGAATGCGGCGACCGCAGCGATTTTACGTGCCTGTACTCGAACATTATCGAGTGCGAGATAAGGGGCTATCGAGTCTTTTACGTAAGGCGACGCACTTCCAGTCCCCGGAGCCGGTCTGTGTATGAGTACACGTACACGTCGTGTAAAAAGGAGAGCTCGTCGCGCGCGGCCTTAATCCCATTGTGAGTTTCATTGACTGCCGGCCCATTGTGCGCTGGATTCTATTATTCGCGATCTCAAATGGCGAATTGCGCCATTCAATTTTCTGCGAGTCTTTAGCCTATTTTTATTTATGTTTATATTAAACACCTATTATTTTTAAACTTGTTCTCAACACCTTTAAAAAGCTGAGAAATGCTCCACCACTGCCTGTGTGCATTCGAGAGCTACGATAAATTTACGCACTGTAGGCAGTTTCAAAATAAATGTGCTGCGTTATAAATTCCACAAAAGGTTTCAGATTTTCAGGAAAAATCTAAACATACAAACGAAAAAAGTCACAAATAAAGAACGGTGGCTGTTGACACTTGGGTAAAAAAAAGCGACGGTTGAAGATGCCAGTTTTTGCTCGGCTCGTCGGGGAATGCAATTGCGTAACGTCATCGCGGCTGCGGCGGACTCCGACGACACCCGTGCAGCCGAGCGCCGCGTTAAGCTCGGCCATGTCGCGTTTCCGGTTTGACGTAATAAAACACACCAGTCACTTCCGCTCGCCGCCTCGGCCTCCACTCCGCCTCCCGCTTGCTCTTACGCTCTGCTCCGGTATTGGATGCTAATAGCTCGATTGTGTTACTGGGTTATGATAATGCCTCGCGGGGAATCTTTCATCATACAGCGATGTACTTGCTTCTATTAGTACGTCCCAGCGCTACCAGCGGAGTCTCATTAATAAGCACTCGATCGTAATTCTTTTTCGAAGATAGCAATCGTACCCCGGCCTTGTTTGTTGGCAAATATTACTGTACAGCGTTTTATTCAAGAAAATGTGGCGTGAAACTCCACTTTTAGCCAAAGAAAGTTTGCTGCACTTGAAGAAAAAAAGAAAGAAACATAAAAATCTGGGAAAAGTGTTATGATCCGCGGCAACCTTCGTCAAATACATAAACATACTTTAGGAAAGCTTTTCTGGGAAGGCGAGCGATAAGGTACGGTCGCACGCGAGGCGCAGTAAAACTGCAGCTCGACGTTCCAGGGGCCAATTTCGCGAATTAATCTCGAGCTAAGCGAGCGCCGGCATCCGAATCGAGCCTCGACAGGCGGTACGCGGATTCTAGTAAATCATAACGCGCGCCTCCTTTTATTTCACGGTGCCTCCCACTCGCCGCTCGAGTAACTACTTTGAACGACGGGAATCCGAAGCGAGAGCCAGCCCGGCGTGTGTTTGTGTATACGTGAGCCCGGGGGAGGAAAAAGCCGCGGGAGCACGGCGCTCGGAGAAAAGGGAAGAAAATGCCGTCTCTTTTTTTTCGAGAGAGAAAAGCTTTCGTTTATTTGTCCGTGAAACGTTGTTCATAAAGTGCGCGCGCTGTTCTTCTCGAGGGTATAGATTAATCAATGTTACAAGAACCTTTTAATTTTAGTTTTTCGATAAATTTTTTGATAACGCTGTCAGCTCGTTGATTATCGCGATTGATTAATTGAGCTGTGAATGTTATCTAAACAGCGATTACTTTTTTAAAATAAATTTACAAAATTGAGACTGTTTTTAAAGTGATCCCTCGGTGCGAGTTAATCGAGACTTGGAAAGACGAGAGATAAGTCAGCGAAAGGAAGTAAGAGGCGACAGAGACTCGAAAAAAGAAGAGAGAGAAAAAGAAAGCGAAGGAGTGCACGCGAGTGTGCGTGGACGGGGCAGAGTACGAAAGTGGAATGGAGGAGATGAAAAAGAAAGACGTTCCGCTCTTCTTTTCGGATTCTCGACACGTCCTCGCCGCGGGCTGTTCAGTCGGAGAGAAAGAAGACACGCTCGGCTCTTTCACGCCGAGATACGAGACGCGTACGTGTAGGTGAGGAGGACTAACGAAAGTGATGTCGTCAAATGAGTACCACCAGTGCGAACTAACTTTTCCGGATTTCCGCCTCGACATAGTTCCGCGTTCCTCCCGACACTCCGCTCTCATAGTCAGTGTCATTAACTGTAGAGGAGTATGTTTGACCGGCTGTTGATATTTCTTTCAACCGCATTAAGATTGATCGATTCAATTAACTTTTACTTTTTACTGCTTTTAAGATGGAAAAATTAAAAAAAGTTCTGTAGTTGACTAGACGTAGCCATTGATTTTATGAGGTAAACGATACGCTTACATTCCGAAATGAAAACTGGCTCAAGCAAATTATTTTCAAAAATACACAATAAGATGTTTAATGTATGACAATTTTTAAGGGAGTCGTTCAAAAGTCGTAAAAATAGAAGGCGTTGGTTAAAATTAGATTCTTTACACTAATAGAGCATTAAAAGAAATAGTTTCGTAATGTTTCGTGATGCAAGCTGTTGAATGAAAACAGAAGCTTGCGTAATCACGCAATTGCTTTATTAGTACCGTGCCCATTGTTTCAGGTATAATAGATATGATTATTACGCCCTAAACCAGTGAGATATTTCGGAAGATTTTGCGATTCAATCACAGAATAATAATCCGAGTTAAACCGGTTTCACCTAAAATTTCAACCAATTTCCAGAAGCAAGAACCAAAATGTTTCGCAGAATTAAAAATTTCAATTATATTTTTTCAATCAAATGAAATTTATATGAATACTTAGCTTTTCAGAGCCTATTTAATATTTATTTGGACCGTAAGCATTCAAATTGAAAAGTTTACTCATTAAAATCACGCGTTACTCTTGACACCGTAATAGATTCATTTGGGGGAGGTAAGTTAAAAGAGTGACAAGCGAACTCATGGAGGGGCAGCGATCGAGTGTCAATGCTTCCGAAAAAGGCGAGACGCGAGCTTAACATAGCGATGCATTTATCTCGTGCGGAATGCAAACCTATTGTGCGGAGCGCACCGAATGAAATATGCAAAAAGACGAAAGAGACTCGGAAGTAGAAGGACGAGAGATAAGCTTGGCAAGGAATGACGTTATCGCTATGAACCGCGGGATCGCTTGCTGACGTTTAATCGCTTACTCATTGCTCGATCTTCAATTACAAAAACTGGATGTATTTTTTACGAGGGATTACTCATTCCGTGTAATCGAAAACTACACTATCTAATAAGTGACTTTGCAATCATTTTTTTAATCAATTTATAATTTTGTAATCGTAAGAATCGATTTTTTTCAAAGTCGTAATCGCTAGGAAACTGTAAAATTATGATTCATAAATCACTAATAACCTCATATTATCTGCTTAACAACCAGTTGTAATCAGTAAGAGTAGTCATCTCTTAGGCTTGCAGAATAACTCTAAAAATCTACTCAAAATGAAAATAATTTAAGAGCAGTTGGGCTTTTATAGAAATGGTTTTAAATAAAGAATTAATTTTTGATTTTTTTAACTTTATCATGAAATTTCTTATATATGAGATATTGAGCGCGCCTAGCAATTAGTACAAACATTTTAACTTCGTTATTTGCTTATGAATTTGTTGATCGTGACTTGTCTATCTTATTGCAAATTTTTTGACTTCGAATTTCGATAAAGAAAAATCGATTGTTCGCCTATTATTTTTGGATCCTATTAATGGATGAACTTATTTTTGCTAGTTTTCTTTATTTCAGATTCTACGTGATGCTAAATGCAGAATTTCACTTTATCGATTGGTTATGAGAACTAGCTAGTCATTATAAATAAATATTTTATTCGGAGAGATATACTCTACACTTTTATTTATACTCGATTTTGCTGTCCTATTCAAACAGAAGTAATACGTTCATTAATTATTTACATGATTATATATATTGAAGCAAATTATCGAAATTAATGCGAGAATGATATATTAATAATGCAAAATTATAAAAAAAAAGTTATAAAACATTTTTTATCCATCTTCACGATTTTCATAATGTATATAGGTACAATAGAAACTTATTACAGTCATACCTTGAAAACCAGAAATTCAGCCCTCAACAAAAGAAACTCGGTGTAATAAAAAATACAAACAAATTGCTTATCAGCAATCTGAGTAATTCGCCCCACCGGAAGGCTCGGATCTCCGGGAAAAAAAAGCGCACGCACCTTCTTCGGCTTGGCGTTTTCGCACCCTCGGCTCCGGCGCCTTGCGGTGAATTCCAAAGCGGGCCGTTTTCGAGCGACGTTCGCGCGCATGCAAATGTCGGGGGCCGCGAGCAGGGGCTAATGGAATACATGTGAAGCGCTCGTGCGAGAGGGTCACTTTCGTCTTGGGGGAGTCTCGAATTAGGGCGAAGGGTCGCGACGCCGCGCCTGATTTATCATTCGCGGCAATCGACTGCGTTTATTGCGCACTCAAGGGCGGACACCCGATTCCCGTGGCTTCATGGCCTTTTTTCTATGAACGATAACAGCTGATGGTAAGAGTATGTATGACGCGGAAAAGTTCTATTTTATTTCCAAAAATGGGACTCACGAGCGTTGGCTGGGTAAGAACTTTAATAATTTATTATTATAATATTGACACTACCGAAATAGACTTTTTTAATAAAATATTTTTTCCTCAAAATTATGTTCTAGTTAAATTCTTTTCTTGACATGGCATTGTTGGCCGAATTAATTTTAACAAAAGTTTTGACTTTCTTGACGAACAACATGATTTAACACTTTATTCCTAAACGTCAGTAAATAATTAAAAAATAGTGGTTTCTCTTTTTGAGCATCTGTAATTATTGTAGCGTTAACTATACATTTTTGTTTTTTGTAACTATTTATAGCTCTGAAGAAGGCACTAACTCAAATGCCGAAACGTCAGATAAAGAATAAATTGAATTCTCAAAATTGTGTTCGTCCAGATCATTCTAGTCCTTCAACCATCCTCTATTTTATTGTTACTAAGAGATTGTCATAATTTTTTTTAATACCTTCATGCTGTTAAAGAGTAACCATTCCCGGTTTTTCATGTTTTCATATCATAAGCAACGCTTACGATATAATAATCTGAGTGATAGGTTATGCCTGAATGCACTAGTAATCAATGATGAGACAAGTCTGAAGTACATGAAAAAAAAAATTCAATTGTACACTTGTCTCTTGCACAGCCTCGCTTAATTCTCCTGGTGCTCGGGTGATTCGTATCCGCGGAATTTACGAAAGGGCACACGCACACTAGCCGGAGCGAACGAGCCGAAGGCGCGTCGTGTTTATCCAGGCATTTAAAGCACCTTTGTGAGCGGGACTTTGATGTTATTCGATTTGGTGGATTCCGGCAATTCGCGCGCTACAAACGACTCAACCCCCTCGCCGAATTGCAAAGACACTTAGGCAGAGCCCTTGGCAGCTTCTCCACCCCTCCGAGCTCGTTAAATATTCACCACGTGTGTGTTTTCCCGCGTCGCTTTGTTAAAACAGTTTGATTTTTTACGCGAGCGCCTCTGAAGAACTGGGAGTGAAGGCGCGCGCGATGGAACGTGTAGAGCAGAAATATTTGATTATGTAATTTGCTCGGTTTGATTTTACTGAATCAACGTACGCGAACGTATGTCTTATAATATTAAACATTTTTTACATGAATATTTTGATTTTATTTAGGAAAGGTCGTTTTTCCGAAATTGCAGTCGGAATACTGTCTCCGTTAAGTACAATTACCATGAGTTAACATATAGGGGTGTTAAAAACGTGGAAGTTAAATTCACCCTTAAAATTCTACTTTCGACCTTCCAAAAAAAGCTGGCAACACTACTAAAATGCAAACAAAGAGCAAAACCCATCACCAGGAACTTGCGAGAGAAGATATCCTGGAAAAAACAGCGCCTCCGAAGGGATCAACCCGTACGATTAAAGTCTCCCGTGAGAATGTATTCGCGAGACTTTCATTTCGCGCGCCCTCCAGACGCTTTTCTCTCTCCTTTCCCTCCGCTTTTTCTCCCCGTCTTATCTCGTCTTATCGCGTGGTCCACAGGGCTTGATTAAAATTTCAAAACGCCGAAAAAAAAGGAAGCTAGAATTCCACTTCGAGTAATTAAGGGGTCGTTCTCGCCGGATAAATGTTCCTTGCGGATGGACTGTCGCGCAGTTTTCTCTCGCCGGTAAATGATGACAACGCTTTACCTGCTACAGAAAAGTAGAAAAGGAGAAATGTGCGTCGTTAGTGGCTTTTTTTCTGAAGGGCTGCTGTGGCGAGGAGTTTATGAAGTGGATGAATTTTAACGCCCAGGAAATAAGTGGAGGAGATAAGATTATGCGGGAAATACTGCCTTTAGCTTCCGGGCTTTTTAAGAGGCGAAGAATTTTTTTTAGCAATAGCGAAAGTTCAGTATTTTTTCTTTGATTTCAAAAAACAAAATTCAAAACCTCAGTACAATTCAGTACCACTTGATCAAAAAAGACTATTTTGTCAAAAAAGCTATGGTACATTTTGCTGCAAGACTTTGCGAAAAGGACAAAGTAAGGTTCTGAATCGATGAATTAATTGAATAGCAAGTAAAGTGAAAGTCGGAGGTGCGCAAGCGAGCAGGCAAGGAGGGGGCGAAGAAAAGGAGAGGACCACCCAGGGAACGAAGATAGCTCTCGCGCGGGCGACAAAAAAAGCGGACCGTGTTTATTTAGCCCATCGCGAGCGAGCGCGAGAAGCAAAGCAAACGGAGCCGCCACTTCTCCCGCTTCCTTTCGAGCCGTACCCTTTTCAGGGAGCAGGGGGTTCGCACTGTACAAAGCTGCCTTCGGGAGAGTAGTCGATTCGAGCTTTACTTCGAGTGCCTCCGCTGTGTCTTTTTCATTATCTCTTGCTGTACCTTGCTTTGGGCTATTGAATTTTTTAAACTTCCTATTGAAATTGCGGCAATCGAGGGACACCAAGGCAATCGATGATTTCCATTCGACTTTAAATGCTGCCTTTAGTAGACAATCTTAATCTACCTAATTATTCTACCCACCTAATTAAATTATTTCTACCCACTTTTCTTTATAAGTTGTGAAAAAAATAAACTAATCCTTTAATACAACAATTATTATGACAATAGGTGCCACGACACGATGGAGCGAGTAGAAAATCGAGTATTTGACCAAAAGCCTAAATATTTGCAAAACACTTGACACGCATTCGCTCATGCAAACATTAAATTTTTTGTCGCGTGCTTCGAGCAGTGCTACTGCGCCGTCGATGTAGTAAGATAATTGGAATGTCTCGCTCGAGGTGAAAGCACACACGCCGTTGCCAATTAGCCATCTTCATTCACTAATTAATACCCGGCGCGTTCGTCCGGTATGCGAGGAGAAAAACGCACCGTGATGCAATTAAAGGATTCCAATATTTGTCTCATTCGCGATTCCCTTTTTTTGCTCAACCAGCATTATGTGTTTTTACGTTATCGGTATTAATTATTCATTATAAGCAAGTTTATTCCCGGCTCTTTATTATCAAAGTTTATTAATTAAATTAAAATTATTAATTAGCTATATGATGGGCGGATTTTAAAGCAATGGAAAAATAATATACATTCATTTTATGGCTCATAAATCGACCGTCGATATAAAATAAATGAATCTATTTATTCGTGAACTTCTATATTAAAGATTTTAAAATTCCAAGCTTTGACTCCTCATTTTTCCGTCTCGCACCTCCAGTGGCGAATAATTAAGTAAGAAGTCCTGCGAAATCCTCGAAACTCGTCTCGCCGCGCCTGTAAGTCCTTTCTTCTTATTTCAGCTAGCCCGCTGTGTCGCCGGCCATCCATTTATTTTACTTGCGATCTTCCCGTCGAAGAGTCTCCGGAGATTGGTGGAAGACACCAGCTCGAGCTCGTTGTCGCTGTTAATAAGGGATGTTCTCGACTGAGTTTCGAGAGCGGCGTGTTTCCTGACTCTAGGATATTTTACAAGATATGCAAACGAAGAAATTTCATCGACAGAATTTCTTTTTTTTTATGATTTTAGATAATATTAGGTTTTCTATTTAGTCTGTCCAGGGGGGTTCTTCATCAAGATTTATAATCAAAGGCAAAGTTATTTATTTAAAGGGCAGAACGATTCAAATAACTTTGAATTAATTTTTAACTCGTCCGTTAAAATACAAGAAAAATTAATTTTACTTTATGAAAAATTAGTAGCTACTTGTTGTAATAAGTTTTATTATGCAAAACCGACTGCATATCTGCATTAAAATAAAATTAACCGCGAATATAAGAACATTTATTTAACAACCTCGCGAGACTCCTGTGTGCGCTTCGTCCCTAATTTTACGCCCGTTACCCCCTTCATTTCCTTTCAAGGTACGCACAAACGTTCTCAAAAGTATAGCTTCACTGGACAGAAATTTGTCTCCAAAGTACTGAAAAAACATACAAACCATAGATTGATGAATTTTGTTCAAATAAATTGAATTCCATTACATCTTCAATTCTACATAAAGATGATAGTCTTTTTTTCTCATCTTAAAAAAAAGTAAAAATATTAAAGCATTTACATAACGTTAATGGAAAACTGCAGATAATTTAACGATCTGACACTTTTAATTTCAGTTTCGAAGCGGTCCATAAACTGAATATCCTATACCAAGTTCTCTTTCGCCGCGGTAAATCGTAAATATGATTACAAATCGTTACTTTGCCCATTATATAAGCATTGGGGGTCTGTACCTTCCATGAATTATGCACGAAATTCACGTTACCGCGCGTAAAAAGGAGGAAGGTGGAAAAAATGCGCGAGGAGATAGAAAATGAGTGGGCAATGAAGAGCCAAACAAACGTAAAAACTCGAGATTTATGGGCGAATTAAGGGGAGGGAAAACGCGTACGCACGGGAAGGGAGCGCAAGATTAAAATTTAAATTCGGGCGCCGGCGCCGTAACAAAATTGGACAATTGGCCGCGGAGCTAGCGCGCAGTTAAAAGCTTCCGTCCATCCCCTTTCGTGCTTTTTCTTTCATTCCACCCTACGAACCCGTTCGGATGCTTGATGAATCGGCGGATAGCCCGACTTTTCCTACTGTCAATATTTTGTATAAAAGATTCTTGTTCTTTTGAAATTCCGATCCTTCGACGGCGATAATCTTTATTTTAAACGAAGAAATAAATTTGATTCTAATTATTTTAAATTTTACTTTCAAGTTTTTCTTTTTTTCCGCTTGAACGATGTGAAAGCGAGGAAATGAGAGTTAGGAGATTCGAAGCGGACAAAATCAAAGGTAGGTGTTGATAATTGCCAAGATACGCGGTGGTAGGTGGCAACGCACCTTTCAGTGCTCCCCGATAACGGACTCTACTACTATTTTCCCGCTTTTTTTTTATACGGCGATTGAAATCGATCCTCGTTATACGCTTTAGGCGAACGCTCCACCGACGCGATATCGAAAAATCGGTTCAGAGAGTACAGCTGTGATAATTTAATTAGCGAGACGTAATATTAACTTTATTTCGTAAAAATGTTTTTTTTACTTTACGGTGACGACGGTGGATTCAATCGTATTAGCCTTAAAGTAAAATCCTCACCTGGAACAGAAAAATAAGGGATTTTTTAGAATTGCATTAAAAAGGTATATTTATGTATACGTATTTAGTTTCAAAATTAAGACTAATAAAATGTCTACAAAAAAGGCGACACTAATACCGAAAGCATTCAATGCTTTCGTGGGCGTACAAAGGGCGCGGAGGAGGTTTCGTTACAGTAGTTCGTTGGGTCTCCAGATTTGTCCCTGGCCCGTATTCGCCTCAGCCTCGTTGCGCAATGCGTTGCATACGCTCACTATAACAATGCTTCAATGCAAAAGTACTCTGGAGTCGCCTAATCACATGAATGATGTACTAAACAAATCTTTATATAAATCCAACACGGAACTTACTTATTCAAAATATTCTCTCAGAAAGTGTGTCAGAATGTGGACTTCGTATACATATCGAAATTCTTGCTAGGGGCTGTGATTTAATAACTCGCAAATATTATATAAATATGATATCTGTTTATAGACTAGGAAACCGCAGCGTATTTAATATAGATTTAAAATAAATTCTCCAATTTAATTTTTGTTTAAAATCCGCAAGCCAAGCAAAGTAAAGTTCGCTACAAATTATAAAACGAGCAGCTAGTAACAGCGTTTAAAAAAAGTACAACTTTATTCCTCCATGTAAGGTGCTCGCTCATTAATGCCGACTCTTTCATCCAACGCGCATACATTAGATCCGACTTTATCAGTCGTGCGCTAAAAAGCAAAGCCTTATCCGACATGTGCACGATGCTCTATAACCGGACTCCCGGCTCATTACGCGCGTGAAACCTCCTCGCGCTATTCCTCCGGGTAGATAAAAAAACAGCGTCGATTTCTTCCTACTTCCCCTGCGCGCTTAGAGGCGTCGGGTCGTCCGCTTAGCGCAGTTCGTCGGTTTAGCGCGCGGGGAGGTGAGGAGTTCCGCGCGCGCGCACTTAGCGAGATAGGAGAGTCGTTTGCACCTGCACGCAAGAAGTGTCGACCGGAAATTCTGTGTAGCCAATTAGGACTCCTTGAGCGTCGGGCCCCCTCTTCAGCGCGCCCCTCGTAGACGCTTCAGCGCGGTCCGTTGACTAGCCTAGGCTCGCGTGGAATTCGTTTTCTAGCGCTTATGAAGGAAAATGTAAGAAAAACGCCGGTTCTAGTAAACTTTTTCTGCGGCTTTTCGAGGAAATGAAATTTTAAGTATGGTTATTTGAAAATCAAATGAGAATATAATGTGATGTTTTTGGGACAAGATCGTTATCGTGACATTTTTCTGAATTTAATATCTTCATATTTTAGACACATTATTAGCTTATGAAAATAAATAAATTAAGTTTCGGAGCTGTAACAATTTTTCTTTTAAAATATAAACAAGAATAAATAATAATTCCTACATTCCCCTTGTACGCATATATGCGTTAAAGTTTAATAAACATTCATAAATCTCTACCAGCTAGAGCATAGTTAACTAACAGAGGTACCAATAAAAGTGCTTTTTTTTCAATCAATGTCGAACAACATAACATTTAAAACCCTGCATGACCGGCACTGATGAAAATCTGCCGCTCCGGTCGGTCTCGAATTTAAAATAAAGCAGTCTTTACCCGTAAAAGCGAATCGCAAAAAGACTACAGCAGGCGCTTGAAGCGGTCGAAAAAGCCGCTCCCCGTTACCGCAAACACCTTGTGCTGTTTGCAAGGGAAAAAGAAGCGCGCGCGGCTTCCTGCATGCTGCCTTGGCCGAGACTGTACCGCCGGGACCCGAACCTGATCGCGCGCATTCCCCGCGCTAATGCACCCATAAATCACGCGGGACTCAGTGCGCTCGGTAGGGGGGAGTTTTCGCCTTTTTTCCCGCGCGCGAGTTACACCGGTCTGCCGCGATGCGGTGGCGATAGCGCGAAACGACTCCTCTTCTCGCGCCTAAGAGCCGCCGATGATTCCCTTTTTTGCTTTCCTAGCAATAGGACCGGCCACCTTTATTAATTGTCACAAATCACCGAACTGTTCGCGTTGAAAGCTGCTGCAGCAGTAGTTTTATTTTCATTTTTACTAAAATTATAGTTTTATATCTAGTATAATTTTAGTACAACACACAAATAGCGTTCATTACTCGCTCTAGTAGAAAAGCAAACTCTTAAAAACCACATGTGTGAGACCTAAAAATGGTAAATTGAAAGAGTAGTTGAGAAGTTATGAATTCCATATTACAGATTCGTTTATTCGTCTCATCGACGTAGCACTAACGATGACCAATCGATATCCTATGACCGAAACACTAAATAGCCTTTAATGTTACCTTTTGAGTTTGTTATTCCACAAATCTCCTCACGGAGGGTTCAGTGATGACATTCGATTCATTTTATTCCTTAATCCAATGCTTTTAAAAGGATTATAAATTCGAATAGATTGGCACATTTCTAGAATAAATGAATCTTAAGCAATTAACAATTTAAGTGGAAAGATAATATTTCGATAATCATAAAATTCGTTAGAGTGGTTCTAACACCACGAAGTAAAAGTGGAGCCTCGCTCGTTTCGAGAGCAGCGACAATCCCGAACTTCAAATAGATCGGGATCCGCTGCCAAGGCAAAGGAACACGCAAAACGTCAAGCGGCAACTGTTCCACTTATTAATCACACGTGCGGTCCAGTTTCAGACACCACCATGAACTTCTCGAGCACGCGGGAAGTTCGGAATTGCGCTTCCTTCCGAGAAATAATAAAGTCCAGCGAATTTTTCACTGTCGCGCCGTCGTAAAGTCGCATTTTACGAGCGCGCGAGCGCGCCTTCATTGCGTAATAATTTAGTAAACCGACCGACTGTCCGTAAATTTACATAGGATGTCCCTTTTCGAGGAGTGCTCCTAGCGACTTGTCTCTCCGCGACTTTACGACGGCTCGATCGACTATAGGCTCTGATTCCCGGATGCAGGCATTGATTTCTTATATTTACTTTGCCTTTATGGAATTTACTCGATTGTGAGTTTTCAGTTGAAGATTGTAAAGTTATTGTGAGTCACTGGACTGTACTCTCGAACCGAAAGGAGCTACAATGATTGCTCGTGTTGTCCGATAGTAGCATAATTTTATTCAAGTTTATTAAGCTAATGAAGTAGCTGTATCTATTGCATAATACTGTCTTATACTCCATTACGTAAGAAAATAACAATAAAGATGCTCACGTGCATAGAAAATTGCCAATGAGCCTTGATCTAGATAAAAATCTAAATAATGGTGTGCACTACTTAAGTCATACATTATGCTAAAAACGGAATAAAGATCGATATCTCGTTAATAATAAGCAGAAATTTTCGAATTTAATGATTATCTAAAAAACGAGTGAATGAAAAGTTGGAATTCTCCGCCGGAATTACAGGCGCCCACACGCGTAATAGCCGTATGCAGCAGGCAAACGCTGTTTCATTCGCATCTAAATTTACGATGAAAACGATTTGCCTCCGTAGGTCTTTGCAGTGCCTTGAGCCGCGTGAAACAATCATCCGCCGGTTCGTATCAAGCGTATCGCGTTACCCCATTTATTAAAGCAATTTCTTCGACGTTTCTGCAATATCATTGTTCCTCCTGCGGCTCTGCTGCTGATTCCATTTCCTTTGCTTTGATTATCAAGGCGATGACAAAGTGTCACTGCACAATCCTCATTGCCATTGTCATCCCGTACAAACAATCTTACGCTATTGAATTTTGATGATTGTTTTAGATTCATGCCAAGCTTGCCAAGCTTAGAATTCTCTTAATTTTTTTTAAAAGGCTCTCTACCTTAGAGAAAAAAAATACGTATGCTCTTTGAAGTGGCTATTCTCGGAAATAGCTAGTATTTAATGCAAAGTGCAGGCGACGATTACTTCTTTCTCTACGCATCTATAACATTAAGCGAAGTCGGCAATGGACAGGTTCGATCGATTCGCTTGTCGTGCATCCGCGGTTTGGCTAGCACGTAGCAGCACGGTGTAATATTTAACGCGAAGAAATATTTATCGAGCCGGCTACCGACGGTGCACCAGCAAGTCTCGCACGAGGTTAAGAACCTTACGCGGCTGTACTCGTCTTCCTGCTTAAGCGAAACCTTGAGAAAAAGGATTTTCGCTTCAGGCGGAGATCACTGATATTACACAGAACTGATTTTTCGAAAAAAAAATAAAAATAATTTTCTTCACTAAATTAAAGCTGCAACAATTGTAATTTGGAGATCTCTGATACACGACGAAATGTGAAATTTCCTCGCTTAATTATAGGTGTACTCTCTAAAGTTGAATTAGTGGAAATTCCACTAATTTTTTTAGTGAACCGATTTTCCACTAATCAATTAG
>JAXIUT010000021.1:649404-675868 GCA_035586675.1 Eurytoma californica | reverse complement strand
TTAAACTTTTGTAATATCTCATAGAAGTATAATAATAATTATGAAAAGTTTAGTAATCTTTTTTTTATGGTCAAGTAATAATAATAATTTTTAATAGAAAAATAGTAATTTTTACTAATCCTTTTTCTGAGTGTACAAACTCTTTATAAATTTCTTTCAAAGAGAATTTCATTACTTTCAATAATTACATTAATAATTACAGCTGCGCACTTAACATTGTAAATCAGAAAAACGAACTAACTTACTATTTTACAGTAAAATATCACTGTTTTACAGCGATAAGTGTGCATCGATTTTGAAATTAGTGAAACTTAAAGGGTAAAATTTCCGTAAAAATTCGTGTAATACTTCGTTAGAAATTCAAACCACTAATTGCACACGAAACTCCAATATCGGAAGTTCAAGTGTGTTTTAGCGCCGGCAACGCCCGGCAAATCGCGGCTCATAATAGGTGCCGAGTGTAAACCTCCGGGGCGCGAGAAAACGGGAAATCCGCGACCAGCCGTATATGGCGCAGCCGAGTCGAAAATCATCGCCCGGTGCCCGGCGCCGGCTTCGTATTTCTCGGGATTCCGGATCCATTGTGAACGGCGCAGGTCGGATATTAGGTATAACGTATAACGCGGGACATTCGAGCGAGGAAATTTCTCCGGCAGTTTGAATAGCCTGGCATCTGCCTCTTCCTCACCTACGCGCGTTCGCCATTGTACTCGTGGCTAATTTGGCCGCACGTCAGTTCGCCCGGCGCTTTTTTTTCGCCTTTTTCCCGAAATAATTGTATCAGTGGTTTAATGATAAAAAATAGTCGGATTTTAGCTACTGATGACCAGAAAAGAGAAAAAGAAGAGTTATAATTAGTGATTAAAAGATGAGATTACAATTTTTGTAATCGATTATGCTTATTAATTTTTATTAATTATTTTTAAAGTCTAAACGTGATGAAGTTAAAATCAATGCAAATATAGTAATTGCTGGTAACATTTAAAATTAGTAAATTCGAATTTATTTTCTACTAATTCAGATTGCGAGAGTTTCAATCGTATTTTATGAAATTAAATATTATGAGATTAAATTAAAAGTACAGTTCTTATTTTTTAAGTTATTTCTTAATGTGGCCATTATACATGTTAACTAATTTCTTGTCGTTTAAGTTTAAAAGTACCATCACTATAATGAAGTTGTGAATAAACATCGCAACCTCGTCAAAGCTTTCAACTGCTACCGAAATAAGAAAAAATTGTTCCCAAATCCTTCACTTTGCATTCCACGTAAACGTATTTTATCATTTATGAAATGGTAAGTTTCAATTCGTCCATCCTCGCGTTTGATCCTCCAAATAAATTCGAAACGTTTCAACTTAAATCCGACAATTTGACCGCGAGGATGGGGCATTAAAAAAAAGCTCCCTTTCTATCAGTCGCCGGAGAAAATGCAGCCAGGCAAGCAACGCCGAAGGAGGTAAAACCGGGAGAGCCGGATAACGCGGCCCCCCCCGGAAACATCGCCAGTCCCGAAGAAAGTCGGGGTGGAGCGCGACTGTATACGCGAGGAGCTCATTAACGCGCTCCACGCTTCATTCCGCCGGGAGTCGCGCGCGCGCGAGACGGAGCGACGCATCGCGCAAAAAAGGAAACCAACTCCAGCCCTCCCCCCCCCCCCTCCGTCTCTCCCTCTTGCGCGCCATATACGCGATTTCGCGTTCGGATCAAGGGGGGGTGGCGTTGGCCGCCGAAGCGGCCAAGAGAGAGAAGGAGACAGGGGGCGCCGGGTCGCCATGGCGACAAGCAACCCCCGGGAGCTAGCCGGGCTGGCTCAAAGGGTGCCTCGGCCGTGTGTATACACGCGCAGGGGTGGTGGCCCCGGCCAGAGTGTCACAGCGAAGCGCCGTGGGGTGCCGCTCGCCAAGATGGCCGTCCCCTCTCTCTCTGCCCCCGACACCGTCATGTCAATAACATTCTCCCCGCGACTACACCTCCTCCTCGCCTCGACGATCCCCCGCGGGCTATTCTCCCGGAGCCCGGCGGCCACCATTTTGCCCTCTAATTCTTACGCGAGCGCACCCGCGCCGCCGCCGAACTGCTAATTAGGCGCCGCGTAACGCGCGCGCGGCAATCTCCCTGCGATGACGGCCCGGCGAAACTTCGTTACACCCCGACGTTTTACCGTCATTAGCCGGGGCGCGAGTGCCCCGCTACGCCGCCGATGCGGGGCTTTGATACACGCGAGCGAGTTGCTGCCATGGAGGTATGGGCGGGAGTTTCGGGATAGAGTTATCAAAAATTTACAGAGGGTTGCTAAATTGAAGGGGATCGAGGTTTACTTTTGAGAAAATTTTGACCATTTTCTAGGATTAAATCGTGATAAAATAAGGTAGTTTGCTTATGTGTAATCTAATCTGATATGTTAATGCAGTGCCTCTAAATTTTTGGCAGGGAAAATTTCACTAATTTCCAAGCATTTGCTCAATTATCACTGAAAAATAGTGAATATTCGTTTATTTTCAGTGATAAGTGCAGCTGTTTTGAAATTACTGAATTTTTCACTGGAAGAAATTTAGAGAGGTTACACATTTAAGTACGAATTTCCAGATTAGAATTTATTTTTATTGACATACTTTGTAAATATGAAATGAAGATCTGAAAAGTCGTCTACTCATTTAATGTGAATAATTTTTCACGTGCAATATGTCAGTATTCACATTTTCTAAGTGAAATAACGCATTTTCAGATTTACATTTTATACACTGAGAGAATTTTCCCATACAATTTAAAAAAAACGTAATCGTGGGACGTTTTGCAATCTTGGAAATTTTTACGGGAAAATCATTGTCAATTTTACGCGGAGCTTGTACGATTCGAAAAGCTCCGTAATTTTTACGGGAAAAACTCCGTCACTTTAAAAGGAAAAGCTCTGAAAGTTTTACGAGAAAAGCTTCGTAATTATTACGGGAACATCACCGTATCTTTTGCGGAGCTTTTTGTACCGTGCAAGCTCCGCGTAAAATTTACAATGATTTTCGCGTAAAAATTTCCAAGATGGCAAATCGTCCCACGATTACGTTTTTTCCTGTAATTTTTACGGTAAGCTTCATCCTAATTTTTACGGGAAAATTCTTTCAGTGTACTTAAAGTAATAGCAATAAATTTATTTATACATTTTATTATTAAAAAATCGACTTGTCGAAAAGTAACATCATCTTAATTTCAACAAGTACAGCATTTGCATTATAAAATACAAATGAAAATAATAATGATACAAAAAAAACCTAATCTCTTGATAATCAAACTTATCAATATAGCTGTAGCTCACTAACCAGTACTAAGCCGAGATTTGTTGGGCGGAAAGGTCGCGTGTCGATCGCTTTCCAAGTAGGAAATTGCAGCCCCGCGCGACAATGCCGCCACCGACGAGTAAGTGGGCGAACAGGCGTCCCTCCCACCTTCATCGTTAATTAATTGCCACTCGATTTTTTCCATCGGTCGACCACCATCGACGCTGCCAACCACTCGACGTTCCTCTTGCGAGGGTCGAAACCAATTTCTCGGCGAACCCTCGCGAAGCTCTTTCCACTCGCATCCTTTTCCTAAGCTCCCTTCCGCCTATTGTGTGACGAGGAAACCCCCGTTTCACTCCCCGCCAATTTTCAATATTTGGTTGTTCTGTTTTGTTCCGACACAAGGCATTTTCCTTTCTTCGACAGTTCAAGTTTCATTAGATCAATTTTATTAAGTGAAAGCAAAATTATTCGATGGTGCTGTTTAACCAGAGATTTACACAGTTTACAAAAAAATTAAAATGAAATTTTATCCTACTTTTTGATTTTATAAAAGTTTTTGAATTTTAATCTGCATAAATATTGTTATTAAATACAATTTAAATAATTGTTTTACAATAAAGATCGTAAATTAATAATAAAAGATTTCTATCCTCACAACACAATTATTATTTTTACATTATTTTTCTCATCACTTAATGGTGATATAATTTTCATAATTTTGTATATCAATTATCCTTTTTTCACTTCATAAATGACTTTTTTTTCGTCAATCAAATCCATCCAACGTCGAAACACAACGGAAGAACCATCTCCGCTATTTAGAAACAAAGCAGCAACAGCATCGCGCCATCCGGCGCTTCCCGCCGCAGCGTCCGCGTCGCTCGGAGCGGGGAAAAATATCCGCGTCGCGCCGGTGGCTTCGGTCATAATGAGGGAAAGAGGCAGGAGGAGCGGGCCGGGGGTCGCGCGCGACGCCGGCGGCGAGAACGAGCACACAGGCAAATATCGAGTGGCGCTCTCGCGCGGAATGTCGCGCTTCGCAATTAGCGATTCGGGCCCCGAATGTTTGCCCGCGGAAAGCGAGCAGCGCGCGCTCCAGTTCCTCTTTTTTTTTCGCAAACCACCTCTCCCCCACCCCCTTTTGGCTCCCCCCAGCGCGCACATAATTGTCCCGCGGTCGCCGCGGGCTGTGTTTCGAGCGCGTGTTTGCCCGGCGAGCGGCACGCGAACATAATGAAATGCGAAACGCGCCGCGAATAGTTCCTCCCCCCCTCTCTCTCTCTTTGCCGACGCTTTTTTCGTGGACTATTTTTTTCGAACGCACACGTCGGAGTGTTATAATTAGGATCGTAGGTGGAGATTGTTTCTTTCTCGTCCGATCGAGCGGACGGCTGAAAATAGAAAATTGATGGTGGGGTGGTAAAAATCGCTCGGTTTTATCTCCCCCCGCTGGGAATCGATGCAAACTGATTTTAACGAAATAGATCAACACACACTCGCGCGATAAACATTGCGTGGGCGAGTGTATCATCGGATTACTGTTTGCCCTTTCATCGTTGCAAATTGCGATGCAGGGAGGCCGTATATAGTGTCATCGTCCACACGCGCCTGAACAAAAACAAGGCGAAGCTCCGCTAATTAGCAATCAATTCGATGTATCGCCGTCGCCGGGCTCGCCTTCGGGCCGAGCCCCGCGCGCGCGCGTGTGTGTGTGCACACACACCGGCGAGTCAATTGGCTCGCGGGGGGAGGAGGCCGCGCGCAATTCCGCAAATGGAGTCTGATCATTGACAATCGGGCCGCTCGGCGGCTTTGTGTGCCCCGCGCGCTGCACACACCGCGATGCGCGCTAGTTAAATATAGCCGGAGCGACTACGGCCGCGCGGCTAATATAACGGCGAACATAATTATGCCGGCGGACGATGATGCGGACGGTGCCCCCTCCCCCCTCCCTTAATTAACGCTGGCTCGCGGTCGCGGTATAAGAAAAAGAATCGGCATGTGGACGCGCCCCCGCGCAAATGAGCGGGCAGCCGGACGGAGCGACAATGATCGGACGCTGGCGTAATGGGGATGCAAAGGAAGGAGTTTGATACATTGCGGATACGTGACTTGATTCCGACGGCGGCGAATCGCCAGATGCGCGGCGGCGATCGTATGCATTATTTCTTTTTTTACTTTGGACTTAATTACGTTAGTTAATTAAGTGTTCATTTTTATTTTTGTTATTTGTTTTTGTAGAGGAGACAGAGTTACGAAGACTAAAGTATACTAAAGCACAATTTTTTTGTTAATAAAAATTATCAAAAAATATTAATTTTAACTGTAGCATTATATCCTGTGTACACGAGTGGCTAATAGAGATGCATAAATATTTCAGATACTGATTAATTATGTAATTGTGAGTTTACAAAGTAAACAGCTTTCGATAATTATTTGATTAAGTCAATGAAATACTGATGAGATGACAGTGACCAGGTGTATTCAAATTTTTCACATAATTTTTGTATCACGTAAATCATTAATTTAAAAACAAAGTTTCTAAATAAATATAGTTGCGAGATTTTCCAATTTTTTTTTAAGGTTGCTTTACGGTGTTATCTCAAATTTATTCTCACTGGCTGAAAGTTAGCCACTTATTACTTTTTGAATGTAGATTGCACATAATGTGTAACTTATTTCATTGTAGAAAAATGAGCGAATAATTTCCGAAAAAGCTCTGAATATATCAATAAAAATAAACAAATTGAATTATCTCTAAAATCCTGCTCATTTAAAAAAAATTAATTTCTACTAAATAGGCTAGCAAACATTTTATAAATAACTCAATGAAAAAAAATCCACAAAATCCTACTCAAAGAGCAAGCGACAATCCATCATTATAAAAAAAAAAGAAAAACAGTGGAAAAGCGATCGCCAATGCAGCGTCGGTGTGTATCGAGCGCATCGCGAATTCAATCGGAAAGCGAGCGAGCGTGACGGGTACCCATAGCGCGCAATACGAACGACGCTGCATAAAAAAAAGAAGAAAAAACAGCGCCGGGGCCGAGGAAAAAAAGAGAGATCTGGCACGGCGGCGGCCCCTTTTTGCACTCGTTACCGGGCGCGCGCGCGCGAATTTCCCGAAAAATTCGCTACATGGAGTGCAAAAAATAGCACTATCGAGTTTATTCCGCGAGCGCGAACGTTTGAAATTCGACGAGGCCGCGGGCCGCTTGGCGATTGCGCTTTTTTTCGCGCTCCCGTGGCGCGGCTTTATTCCGCCCGTATACACGTTACGACGCGACGCCGGAAAATATGTTGTGGAAGCGCTCGAATTTTTTTCCGCGGAACTCCCTTTTTTTTACGGTCTTTGATGCGGACCGCTTATCATTGTCGAGGATCGCAGTAAATAATTTTTTTTATTTGCATTTTTCTTTTAATACGAGCTTTTTGGTGAAAAAGATGGTGAAGTTAAGGTTAACATTGTTTGGATATTTTTTTTGCACGGGAGCGGATAATCGCGAATTAAGTACAAGGAAATTCAGTATGAAAGGTAAACCGCGATACAAAAAGTTTATAATTAAATTAAATGTGTCTATTATAATCGAAACCTCTGAATAAATTCTTTTGGAAGAATCACATTTAAAATGTTTAGAACATTTTTGATTAGTTATTTTTCATTATAACTGTAATAATATTAAATATTCACTTTATATTTGCAATAATAAAATTCTATTCTATTCTATGTAATTTATTCATTGTATTTTTAGTGACATTCAATAACAACGATTATGGGAGCTCGATCGATTTTTCAATTATTACACGATTCTGTATACGTATAATCAGTTATTTGATGGAGGACTAGAAGTGTTCTCTTGATGTCTAATGCCCAGTTCTAAATGATGTATACATCATTTAGATATAAAACTGAGACATGGCAGTTTTTCTACTGAAAAAGACAGATGCCTCAAAGTCCACGTGGTGATAAATGTACCAACTACTATTATGCGCTGTTCCTGGGTTCAATCGCGCTTTAAGGTGGAGAAGTACACCAACATTAGTTTTTCGTTTCATTCAATAAATTTTGAGATTAACGACTAACTTGGGCCAGACGCAAATTCTCTAGTCTTTAAAGAATATGTCTCTGCATTAACAATCACCTTATTTAAAAAATTGAATTGAACAAAACGAAGAGCTGCAGTTATCGGTAATCGTGTATAAGGTATAGAAGTAATGCATTCCCTTAATTGAAATGAATACGTATCTACTCGATGTAAGAAACTCTACCATTTACCTAAAAGATGTAGTTATAGAACAATTAATTTATCATTCGATATTTCAGGCGAGCTGTATAAAACTTAAACGTTATTTTCGGTTTCAGTAACCTTATGCGAATAGTCTTATTGCGCGAGACAAAAAAGTATGAGAACTGCTGCCCGAAAACTAGAAAAAAAAACTAGTTACTGATTACAGCTGATTAAAATGAAATGTGATTTAAGTCCCTTATTCAAAAGTTGTTTATCATTTCATGGAGTGAACAACTCCTCGAGTTTTCTCTAAACTAAATCTTAATTTTGTCAATAACCATCTCAACAATAAACATCATTTACATAATTATATAATTTAAATTGACGTACATTTACAAGAATAACCGATGCGCAAATAAACGAGCCTCGCCGAGCGAGCGCTGCGTAAAGCCGGCGTTAAAAAAGGTATAGACTCGCGCGCGAGCGCAGGTGCGATAACTTTCGAGCTAGACTGTATATCGAGGGCTCGGAAACGGGGGGCGGTGGTATACGAGTCTACGGCGGCGCGGCGGCGACGAGCCTCGAGGGAGAAAACTCTCCCCTCGGGTGTCGGGCCAAGCCGTCGCTCTCTCGTGTGCTCGCGCGCGCGGTTGCCTGGCAACGACACCCTCCGCCCGCCCCCCCGCCTCTCTCCTCTCTCTCACTCGAGTCGAGTCCTTCTTAACCCTGTGTGTGCCAATCAAGTCCCCATATTCGCTTCGGCATCGATGTAAAGAAGAGAGAGAGAGGATGAGAGACAGAGAGAGAGAGAGAAGCCAACCCCGAGCGGCGGACATAACCACCCGGAGACCCTCTTATTGCACTCGGGTTATCCCCCGGCCTTCGCTCGTTCTTTATTTCTCTATTTATTCCTCTCGACCCCCATCTCCTTCCTTCTCTCTTTTTTTTTATTTCTATCTCTCCCCGTTCGCTCGCGCACTCCCTCGTACGCTCGCTCTCTATTTGTATGTAATTTCGCGTCTCTGTCATTGTTGTTCGCTCCTCGTCGATTCCCTCCGCGCCGGACGTCCATCTTCCTCCTTTTTCCGTGAGCTTATCGTCGCACCCGCGTCCTCTCGAGCGTAATCTATCTCTTTCCCTCTGGAGAGGGAGCGATGCTCCACTCGCTCGCCCGCTCTTCAAGCCCATGCATATTTTAATTCTCCCAGCCTCTCGCCGGGCTCTCGGGTGTATACGCGCGCGACCGTGTCGCGCCCCGGAGAAGCTCGCCCGGGCGTCCGCAAGTTACTTCGTGCGTGCAAATCCTCGATGATCCATAAGTCCGCTCCCTGCGCCCCCGTCCCCCCCTGTAAATATGTAAATATGCAGATGCCGGTGTATACGTAGGTTGCGAGAGGAGGGCATTTCGGGCGATGGAAATTAGCGCGGAATCCGGCTGGAAGATGCGGTCGAGCTTTACGTTTAATGCGCGCCCGATCGATTAATCGCCGCTGCTGACGGAATTGAATCTTCGCACTTTCGTTTTTCTTTCACGGGTTTAAATCGATGCTAAATACTAGATTCAGAATTAAACGTTTCTACGGCGAAGATTGAGGGATCCGGAAGGGGGTATCGGATGGTTCGTTCGTAATAAAAAGAAAAGGGTTAAATGAAGTTACGCCCGAGGGGATTGGATTCGCCAATCTAGCCTCATCCAGTCTCATTTCGCCTAACGAATCTCTTTCGCCGGGATCAGCCCCTTTGCCGTCGAGTCGCTACTCGGTCTCCCTTGTGCGTACTCTATACTTATATGTTGACGTCGAAAGCGAGGAGAGTTTGAAGCACACGTGCGCACGTGCACGAGTAAAAGGCAACTCTTGACTGTGATTCCCTATCCTCTCCGATCGGAAAGTATTCTTATGTACTTCGATTCGTCGCTTATTCTTTGCAAATACATTTTTCACGTGTTCGTGTACTGTTTTCAAAATTCCTTTTTTCGTAATCTTCGTAATAAGTAAATTTAAACCTTAAACTTAATTTTTTTATTAAAGAAATCGGCACTATACAGTAGATTCGTAAAAAAATAGTGGTTACCAATAAATTAAATTGTAATCAAAAACTAAACTTTCTAAAGTTTAACACTCAGTGTACAAAGCAGACGCAAAAAAAGAATCGCCCGATTCAATTGTCAATTTCGCTTGACCTCCAGCTTCGGCTCGCGCGGCGAGCCGTTGCGCAAGGGCAAGGCGCGCTTCGATTTATCGCGCTACATTCAATTATTCAAGTAAAAGTGAAATCCGAACTGCGCCGGGCGGAATCCCTCTGGCGAGATCGCTTATCAAATCCGCTGACTCCCCTAAGCGCGCACGGATAATCCTTGGGCTCGTTGAAAGAAACAGTTTGAACTCTGGCCCTCCGCTCGGCCGTTTTCATTTCCGCTTTTAAATCGAACGCCGCTTTGTTTTTTTCCTCGTTTCCTTATTCATTCTCGATTCGTTTTATGATGAAAATCGTGTTTTTTTTTTTTATCGATGGGTTGTACGAAATTCATCGATTTGTTATTATTTTAAAAATAAATGCGTATTGTATTTTTTTATGGAAAATAAATTTTATACGTATTTTGTTTCAAAATACCTACTTTTTACTTTTCACTGGAAGTAATTTATCGTCAATTAATTAATTCTTATTAAATGAGTAACTTTGAAGATGTCTGTATTCAAAATTTAAGGAGAATGACAATAATTAATCATAATATAGAACATTAATAACTAGATCAGAAAATAAATTTTTCTTGCACAAATCAAGTTTGTTGTTCGAACTTAACCGGCATAAATTGTACTCGTATAACATGTACTATTTTTTAAACTAGCCAAAAAGCAAAGTAAATTCGTACTTTACACTGTACGATAAAAAATCACCACTTTGCGCTCGCTATAAAACAGGCAGAAAAAGTCGATCCCCGCGTCCTGTGGTTCAACAAATAATTCTTTTCACAAACTTTTCACATACAAGTACACCCACATATTAGCAAGCCATGAAAGGAATACACATTAATTAGCCTTCTTCATTCACGTCGACTTACGGCAATACAAAATAGGATAATCCCTTACCTACCGGCGTCGGCTCACCTGCGTAGGTAACCCCTTGAGCGATTCGTTTCATCGGGCACAATCGAGCGATCCTCGTTTTATCAACTCTCTCTCTCTCTCCCTCCTCTCGGAGATTTTTCCCCCCGAACGCGCACCCATCGACGGGTGTCACTCCACGCGCGCGCGCGCGCAGGTATATATGCACGAATTGGCATCGCGCCCCCTCGATTGCTTTGACAATCTCGTCCTGGCGGAGGCGCGCGCAACAATGGCCTTTGACTCGCTCGAGTAAGAGCGGATTACGGAGCGGACGAGCCCGTCTTTGGAGACATTTTTTTGTTGTGCCTTTCGTATTTGCAGCATCATTTGGTATGTCTGAATGCCCTTCTTTTGTGTATTCATCGTGTCGTTACCCCTTTCGGGTATTAAGACGTGTGTAAGGGTGAAGATGCAGGAAATATTGAGGACTTTTTTTTGTCGATGCACTTACGAAATTTATTGTTTTGACGAGTACTTTTATTTTTCATGTTACATTTCAACAAAGCTTTAGTGAAGTCATTGTGCTTATTTTCTAAAGTTAGATATTATACTGTTTGTTATTTGGGAGGTATATTTAATGAATTATTTATTGTTTTAATGATTATCAAATTATTCAGAGGTGCAGATTAATTCATATGACAATACGATGGTAACTCACAACGTATCGTTCGATATTGAAAACCAGTGCATTCTGAATTTATCACAAAAATACGCAATTTTAGATTAATTAATGTTTTTCCGTATTTGCTTGTAGTAATTAAAAAAATGTATTCGAAATAAATTGATCCTCTTTTTGATAATAAATACTTTCAGGAAATTGGAAAACGCGTGTATTTTGAATCAATGCAAAAAATACGAGTTTTCATTCTCTAATAAACAAAATTTTTAATAATTAACAAAGTGTATTATCAATATATAATTGATTCTGTTTAATGAAAAGTAAATATTTTTTATAAAAAAACACTCGATTGCAATCAAAAGTCCAAATTGTAGTGTTTCTAAAAAGATCCCAAATTTTCATCATTTCGTTTCCGATGCGTACTGACTTTAAAATCCGCCCAAACAAGCTTAACTGGTAGACGAGTTCCTCCGCCGCAGCTTCATTGACGAGGCCAGGCGGAGCGATTAGTCCTTCACTCTGGAGTTTTCCTCTCGGTTCGCGCTTTTCTTACGTCTTTCCTTTGTTCGCGCACAATGACGAGGTCGATGTTTCGACGTCGCGACCTGGCGACGCTTCCCTCGTTTATGCGGTGCAATACTAACCTTTTTCTCTTCTTTTTTTTGCAGAGACCGAGGGGGCGAGCGGCTCGTGCCAGGCCGGTAAGTGGATGCACGCCAAGTATCGGCGATGCAGCAGATTTTTTTTTTTATTCTTTTTGATACATTTTATTTTTATAGACCTGATAATAATTCCTTTTTTTCCATTCGCGCATTTTAGGTACGTCGAACGGCAAACAGAGTAATGTGGATTTTTTGGATGATCCCATGCAGGAAAAAAAGTGAGATATGAAAGAAAAGATGAAATTGCGTAATAAAAGTATCGGTATGGAATTTCTAACGTATATTCATTTTTATGCAGAATGAAGGTTCCAAAAATTTACTACGGCTCGCGAACGCATAAACAAATAGAGCAAGTAATCAGAGAATTCAAAAAGACTGTTTACAGAAATAAAAAGTTAGTGCAGTTTTTCTACATTAATCTGATCAATAAAATAGTTTATTCGCGGTAGTCGTAAAATAACGATTATTTTAACAATTTTTCTAGTATGACTATACTGAGTAGCAGAGAGCACACGTGTCTTCAGCCATCGGTAAAAGGCGTAAGCAAGACACAAATTTGTAACGACTTACGAGATCCAGTCAAGGTAAGATCATCATTCTCAAAGTGAGGATAACGAGAAAAGAGTATTGTTAAAGTAAGTACACTTTTTGCAGAAAAGAGGCTGCGAATATTACAAGGAGAGCAACAAATTCTTAATGTCTACACACGGTGCACTGTGCAACCTCGAATTCGAAACTCCCTGGGACATCGAAGACTTGGTTAACCTGGGAAGGCAGCACAGGGCTTGCCCGTACTTTGCTGCTCGGGGTTTGGCAGAAGGAGCGGATATCATTTTTTGTCCGTACAATTACCTCATCGATCCGGTTATTCGGGATACTGTGAGCATAATGTTTTGACTTGACTACGTAATAATATCGAATTTCAGAAATATACACGTGAGCGTAAAAATGATTTCTCTTGCGATTCGGCAGATGAAAATCAATTTGGACGGTGATATTGTAATCGTCGACGAGGCCCACAACATCGAGAGTATTTGCAGAGACACTGGTAGCGCCGATTTCCGCGAAGACTACTTAGGAGAAGCTATCGATGACCTTCACACCGTGGCCGGTTTTACAAAGGCGGTGAATGAAGCAAAGTCGGTGACCTACAATTGCCTCGAAAAGTACCTCATCGCCCTCCGAAATTTCATTGCAGATATAAATCTACCAGAGCCGGTAAGGCCATTCATAATACAATAAAATAAATATATAATTAATTATCATATAAAAATGTTGTAATAAAGAAGTGCAATAGTCGATTTCCGAGACTCGAACTGAACAGCAGTGTTTCAAATTTTTCTCAAATTCTTCCCTCGAGTTGAGTGATTTTACGGATTTGTAATCTTTTCTACGATGAAAGTATTGGTCTTCGTTTTTTTTTTTGTTTTTTTTTTTTAAAGAAATTTTAAAACGTTCCCTCCTTCTTCTTTTTTTTATCGGAATTAAGCTACACCAAACTGGTTCGTTTAAATAGTTTGGGATGATTTCGATGGTAATGAGTAGAAATGCAAAGTTATTATTAACTGTTGCGACATTTCGGTAATAGGACTATTATCCTTTTCCAGCACATTCGGTTAAGTGTGTTCATTATACAGATAATCCTGTAAGACGTTTAAATATTCGAGTATTATTGCGCTCTCAATAAAAAAAAAGGGTAAAACAAACGTAAAGAACATAAATTTTCTAAAATATAAAAATTGCAGACTAACAAGAACGAGGAGGTAACGAGCGCCTGCTGGACCGGCGAGGAGACCTGGACGTTGTTGAAAATGCAAAACTTAGGCGACGATACGTACCAGCAGTTTCGAGCAGCATGCAAACAGGCGAGCTTAGAGTACGACCTGGCGAAGGAGGACATACAGAATGGGTTGATGGAAACCGAAGAAGTGGAAGAGGATGGAAAGAGGAAAAAGAAACCCAAACCCCCGCCGGCCGTCACCTTCGTTACAAAAAAGCTTCTGGAAACGATGGTGATGGCGCTGGATTGCGTTAAAAATCCCACGTACGCCAAGGATTACCGGTGCACCATTACCATGGCTTTCCATTACGATGCTAAAATTCAGGTGAACAATAATTTGTTCTTTAAGCAGTGATAAATAAAAAATCAACGACTGACCGTCATTATCATTATCGTGTAAATCGAAATTTTTCATTCATTCAAAGTATTAAAATTTTTTTGTTACACTGAAAACTTTTTTTAACCATTTGTTTTTCAAAGAACTTATCCCTCCGCAGAAGTTCTAGATATTTCATGTCGAAATGTATGTAGACGTAAATGCGCATACAATTTGTTCATCGTCTGGATGATATGATTATCATCTGTACAGGAGGGTTAAGAATATAATAAAAAAGCTAAAAATAATTTAAACTAATACTCACACTGAGAAAAAAATACTAGAATTCTAGTAAAAATTACTATCCTGTGTAGAAACGTGGTCACAGACTGTCCATATAGTGGAAAAATTATCATCCTGTATTGTAAATTTTACTAGAAAATATTATACATTTTACTAGAAAATATTATACATTTTACTAGAATTATGATAAAATTTCCAATAATTGTAGTAAAATTTCCAATACAGTATGGTAATTTTTCCAGTACACGACAGTCTGTGGCCACGTTTCTACACAGGATAGTAATTTTTACTAGGATTTTTTCTCAGTGCAAGAACGTGATAATAACAGTGAAAACTTCGACAGGTTGATAGCAACGTGTGGACGCCGGGCCACGGGGGCAAGCATCTCCGTACCCTGAAGTTCATGTGCATGAACCCAGCGGTGGTGTTCCGCGAGGTGGCTGCGAAAACGCGCTGCGTGATCCTCGCCTCCGGCACCCTGTCCCCGACGTCGACGTTCGAGAGCGAACTGGGCACCAAGTTCGTCCACAAGCTGCACGCCAACCACGTCGTACCGAAGGAACAAGTCTACGTACGCGGGATTCCCTTCGGACCGAAGCGCACCTTACTCAAGGCTACCTACCGAAACGTGCAGACGCTACCATTTAAGGTTCGCTTCTTAAAAAAAACGCAAAAACAAGCTTTCTTATTAAATTATTTTTTCGGAATTTATGTAATTTTTCCTTATAGATATGTCGTATTTTATTTAAAATAGAAACTAGCTCATTTCAGATTTTCGAAAGAAACCATAATTTTGCCTTTAATTTGTAGAAAAAGAGGGAGGATCTCGTATAAATTTAAATTTAAATTCTTCAATAAATATTTTTTTACCGATTTTGTTTAATAATTCAGTGAAATTCATACCTGTAATAAAATTTGCTTATTCTCGTCTTTTTTCTTTTATAAGGATGACTTGGGCGCTCTGATCCTGCAGGTGTGTCAGACGGTGCCTCACGGCGTACTCTGCTTCTTCTCGTCGTACAGCATGATGACCTCGCAGATAGACCGCTGGCAAGAGACCGGAGTCTACGAACAGCTGCAGTGCTGCAAGCACATCGTCCAGGAGCCACGCTTCAACACCGACTTGGACGAGATCATGCGCGACTTTCGCGACGTGATCCGGGACACATCCGAAGGTCCTGCTCGTTGCGGCATTACTGGTGCACTTCTTTTCGCCGTTTTTCGCGGCAAGGTCGCCGAAGGCATCGACTTCAGCGATAACGAGGCGCGATGCGTACTCACCGTAAGTACAACTTTCCACGATTAAAGAGAATGCATGCTGGAAGATGATGTGATTTTCTTTTTAAATAATCGTATCATTTTTTACAAACATTTATTCGAAGGGTTTTTTTAAATTTGAGTACTGTTTATTTTTAGATTGGCATTCCGTATGCGGTTCAAAACGATCCTGTTGTAAGGCTGAAACGCGAATACAACGATCTTAATCGTAGCAGAGGTTTACTTCCTGGCGGAGAGTGGTATTCAGTGCAAGCATACAGAGCTCTGAATCAAGCACTTGGAAGGTGCATTAGACACAAAAATGATTGGGGAGCAGTTTTACTTGTTGATGAAAGGTCAAACATTATTGAGATTTTTTCTTTCTATTAAATCAAATTTTTCAATAACTTATATCATTAATTATACTTTCAGATTACTTTCACAATCAAGTGCAGTTTACCTGCCTAAGTGGATTAGGGAAATGGTAAGTAATTAAAAAGACTGTGAATGACCAGTTGTTGACAATTAAAAAACAGTCCGAAACAATCTTTTCTACTATTTTGTTTTTTTTTCAGAGACTAGAAGGAACAGATTACAATCTAAAAGAAGAGTTAGAAGAATTTGTCAAAAGACAAAAAATATGTGATAAAGAAAGAGCTGCCAGTAGTGGAGGCATTTAAAGCTAACTGTTTTAATTAAAAACCTTGGTGCCTTAAAAGACTTGCATATGTCTAAAATAATATACATTTAAGCATGTATATACAAAAACCTCAATGGTTATCTAAGTTACTTATTTTTCTGTTTACATTAAAAATTGAATTGATTGTCTTAATTTATATTTGAATACAATAATTCAAGGTTTCTATTTATTTTTATTTTATAAATTTACTGATGTATATCTAATATTAATAGATTTCTTATAAGCTAGTTAATACCACGCGATATTGCACCGTAAAATACTATTAAAATCGCAGTAAATTTATTAAATGTGATTAAAGTTTGTGTATACTTTGCATTCCATTCAACAAATATGTGATCATTTTTTAAGTTAAACTGTTGCAAAAATAGGCTTCTACAAATATATATTTTCTTAAAATCACAAGGACATTTTATGTTTGTAAATTTTTTATATAAGAACATCTTGTTATACAAAAATTAACATTATATTAATAAAATTATTTTTACAGCAAAAAATCTGTAAGAAATCTGTACAGTAATTGATTTAATAATAAGCTGTTAATTACGTAGCTACAGTATCACGCTTTTCAATATTTTTCAGCTGTTTCTTCTTCATCCGCTTGATTTTAGCTGAATTTTTAATCTGCAAGAAAATAATAATTCATTTAAATAAATCTATTTAGAAAAATAAGTAAAGAATCAGTAATAGCAAATTGTAACTTACAACTTGAACTACTTCGCTCTTCTTTCTGTTCTCCTCTGCTCTTTTCAAATTTTCTTTTCGCCTTTCTTTCTTGGCTAGTTTCTCTGCTTCTTTTTGTGCTTTTAATTCTCTTGACATCACCTTTGCTTTCTTTAAGTCCTCTCTTAACTTCTGTTTTTTCTCCAATGAAATTCGAGTACCTTTAGTCTTTACAATCGAAGAAAACCTATTGCATTACAACGAAAGTTAATATTCTTTAAATACAAATAATATAAATAAAATAATACTTTTTTTAAATTAATTGAGTTATTATATTGCAGTGATATTTTTATTTACCTTTTTTTCTGTTCCTTCCATACTCTGCCAGATTTTGGTTTACCTTTGGGTATTACAATTTTATTTTTTTCTGCAGTCTCTGCTTGTTTTTTCTTTCCTTTTGGAAGTTTAGCCTCTTCCGTCGTGTTTTTATTTTCATTTTCCTTTGCCGCTAACAAATCTTCTAATTTAGTAACTTTTTCCTTTTCTTCAATCATTTTTGTGTCAAATCGTCGATCACGTGTACGGATGTAAACAGTAATTTTGAGGTTAGTGTTAGCGGTTCTTCAGTGACATCTGAAGTAATAAATCCTAAGTCAAATTACTGCATTTTTGTAAATGTATAGCCATTGGTCGGTAAATATAATGTTTTCTTTCATGCCGTATATATATTCATTAATTTGTAAAAAATATTTTGAATAAATAAAGTACTTATTTAAATTTGTAATTATAGAAAATATTCGAATGTCGTTATAACGTTACAAAGATAATTAATGGTTGATCAGCACCACCGGTCAAATGGGAAGTGATTGTTTCTTCCTCCTCTGCATTATTCAATTCAATTGTTTTTAAGGTAAATTTTTGTTTATATTTGATTGTTGCATATACTCAAACGAGTAATCTCAATATTTAAAAATCAATTCACAAGGTTGCGTCACCACGTGCTGCTGCTATATCGAAAGGAATTGAAAACCTCGAGGTTTATTTCCCTCCCCTTATCCCTGCGACTACCACGTGAGACACAGATTTCGTGAAAAATATTTTTCACGAATCCGGAATCGTACTGTAGAATCACTCTAATTATCTGACAACCGTCGCGGCGTCAGCATAGCAAGTCTCGAATAAACCACACCGTATTATATTGCATCACATTATACACATACGTAAGTGTGCATGCAGTTGCTCTCGGACCTCCCGCGCAAAAGCAGCGCTGTGCGTGTTTGGAGGTGCAGGCGAAGAGGAGGGAAAATAAATAAACTTCGGCGAAAGGCGGCGGCGAGGAGGAGGCTGGAGGTGGCCCGAGGACCCGGAGGCCGAGGCGAGGACGCGCACCGGAGGCCCGGAGATGGCTAGCATCGAGGTGAAGTTCCCGCAGGAGGACGAGCCGTCGCGCATCAAAAAGTGGCGGGTGTCCATGGGCACGATGGTCACCACTGGCCGCATCCTCCTGCTCTACCAGGATGCGGCGACCGGGAAGGTCGAGAAGAAGCTCAAGGCTCAGCAGTTCGGCCGGGTGCTCAAACTCCTCATCAAGGAGAACGAAGTCGTTCATCCCGGGTAGGCATCGGCTCTAACCGATTCTAACCTAAAAATCCGATCTGGCCCCTTTGTTTACTTTATTTGTTCCGCGTGCTGCTGCAAGCACGCGGAATGTTTACTTTGATTGTCGTTGCATTGAAATAGTGATTGTAGCGATGATCTTCTATTTCTTTTATTTGAATCGTATTTTTTACAATTGTATTTTTCGCTTTTCTTTTTTAATTATTTTATTTTAATTTTTTAGACAAACAGTGCTTATTATGGAGGGATGCAAGCATCCTACTGTTATAAAGGATTTGTGTGCCGAGTGCGGAGCTGATTTGAGAGAAGAGTTTGCTGATCAATCGGCATTGACACAAGCTATTGTACCGATGGTTCACAGTATTCCAGAATTAAAAGTAACGGAAGAGCTTGCAATGAAAATTGGAAGGGAAGATAGAGAAAGGCTGCTCAAACATAGACAGCTTGTACTTTTAGTAGATCTCGATCAAACTATTGTACATACCACAAACGATAATATACCAGCCAACATGGAGGTATTTGTTATTTTAAAGTAATTTGACATAAGTTAAATATTTTTGATATTTACAATTCTTTATAATGCAGGACGTAACCCATTTTCAATTGTACGGTCCAACTTCACCATGGTATCACACAAGACTAAGACCGCATACAAGACAATTTTTAGAAGAAGTGAGCAAATACTACGAATTACATATTTGCACTTTTGGAGCTAGGCAGTATGCTCATAGAGTTGCCAAACTCTTGGATGATGATGGAAAGCTCTTTTCTCATAGAATATTGTCTAGAGACGAGTGTTTCGATCCACAATCTAAAACTGCAAATCTTAAGTATGTATTTAAGTTTTGATTATAAAATATATTTATTATACACTTTTTACTAAAATAAATTTTTTTTCAAACTACAGGGCTTTATTCCCTTGTGGTGTGGATATGGTTTGTATAATAGATGACAGAGATGATGTTTGGCAAGGATGTGCAAATTTAGTCCAAGTAAAACCATACCATTTTTTCTTGCATACTGGTGATATTAATGTGCCTCCAGGTTTGGGTAAACACGATGATCCTTTACCGCAGACTATGTCTGAGCAAATTTTACAAGATATGAATAAAGATCCTGGAAATGGTGAAGATACAAAAAATGAAGAAGAGGAAAACAAAGATAAAAGTGATGAGGTTAAAGTAGAAGAGAAAGAAGAAGAAACGGAAAAGACAGATGAAAAAACCGCAGAAAAAACGGAAGAAAAAGTAGAAGAAAAGGCGGAAGAAATTGTTAAAGAAGAAAATTCCACTGAAGATTCCAAAGATATAAAGCAAACTGAAGAAGTAGAAAATGAGGATTCTACAAAGAACGTTGAAATGGGAAATATTAAATCTGAAGATAACGTGGAGAAGAATGAAAAAGTAAACAATGAAAATTCAGATAGTGCTGAAACCAATCAAAAATCTAAAAGCAGTCATTCAGAAACATTAAAATCTAAGAAAAAACATGGAAAACACAAAAAGGAAAAGAAACATATAATGGATGATTCTCTACCAATTGTCAACCCAGAAGGTTTTCTAGAAGAAGACGTAGATGACTATTTGTTATATTTGGAAGATATTTTGAAAAGAGTACATGCAGAGTTCTACTCAGGAACGGAAACTGAAATAAGATCAAAAACCCTAAGAGAAATAATACCAAAAGTTAGGTCTCATGTCTTACAAGGACTATGCTTAACATTTAGCGGTTTAGTGCCAAATAATCAAAGACTTCATCAAAGTCGCGCTTATAAGGTTGCTAGAGCATTTGGTGCACAGGTCACTCAGGTAGCTTTTAAAAACTTAATAATTTTTTTCTTTAGACTCTATCAAAGTGCAATGATAATTTTGCGTTTTACTTTTAGGATCTTACTGACCAAACCACACACTTAGTAGCTATTCAACCGGGCACTGTGAAAGTAAGAGCAGCAAAAAGGCAAGGGAAGGTGAAAATAGTTAATCCAGATTGGCTGTGGACTTGTGCAGAAAGATGGGAGCGGGTGGATGAAAGATTATATCCTTTAAAAGAAGTGCCTCTTCACAAAGTAAGGAAATTTTTAGAAAAATCAATGAAAATGCAGTTAATAATAGCATATTGCTTTTTTTATTAATTTTTTATTAGTTAATTTTAAGTATGTGTTATATATACAACTACTGAGTAATCGTAGGCTCGCGAATTCAGGAAGCCACCAGCGCACTGCAGTACACCCGAACACATAGATGAGGATCCCACTAAAGCAGAGAACAGTTTCGCCAACAGTATCAATCCACTCATGGTTTTTACCCAAGAGGAAATTGCAAATATGGATAAAGAGGTTGAGGAAGATATATCAGACCTTGAGGATATACTCGACGATTCAGAAGAAGAGAACAACCGTAAGAGAGAGTACGATTCGGATTCTAGCGATATTTATGGATGTAAGTATAAGATAAAAAAGTAATTTAACGTTTTGTTTATGAATAAGCAATAAAATATCTGTGATTCATTTAGATGAGCCACCTTCGCCAAAGAAAAAGAGAAAAGACAGCGACGATGAGAGTGGAAACAGCAGCTCATCGAACAATGAAAGTAACAAGGGCAAGCGGTGTTATGACAAAGACGATGACGATGACGATCCGGTGACGTGTTTCCGAAGGGGCGAGGGTTTGCCCGACGACCTCGACCTTGGTGATAACTCGCAGGATTCGGTCGAGAACCTCGTGGCCGAGGACATGGAAGAAGAGCGCGAGTGGAACGCCATGGGCGAGGCCCTAGAAAGGGAATTTCTTTCTGAATGATATTGTTAAAAAGACTCTTTTAGAGGACTATTTTCAGATGGATATCATGTTTGATAGTGTGCGATAGAACTGTAAAGTAAAGTTTACCTTTTTTATGAAAACAAAATTAGAATTAGAGATAACAAAGTTTATTCAAAACAAAAATCTATAAATATGTATTTGCGATGTAGATTTTTCGAAGCGTTGAAGAATGCTCTGCTGCTGTTGCATTTAATCTGTAAATATAGGTACTATTTTAAATAATTTTCTTTAACTAGTTATTACTTTAACCAGATTCTTTATTATCAAAGATTATAAAAGCATTTTCTTCAAGCCAGTAATTTTTCTATTACAAATTTAAAATTTATCTCCAGTTACAATATTGCGGCACAATTTTTAATTTGTTTTAGTACTTCAATTTTTAATTTCTTTGAAATTCTTCAATGCTTAGAAAAGTATCAGTTATGTTATTAATATGAATCTTCAACACTGCTAATACGAAAATAATGCCTAATTACTTTAAAATTACTGAAACATGTAAATACTTCATTGGTATTTATTGTTAGGTATAATTTTAACTTATTAACTAATTTCCTACATCGTTTTGTTACATGCATTTAATGAAATGTTATTTATCTGTAAAAAAAAAATATTGTTTCAATGGACAGATAAATAATTTTATATTTTATCATGTAAAAAATGAAAATAGTGCTGAATGTATAAATGTTACTAGTGAAAACTAGAATCAGGGGTTGTAATTAATGATAAACAAAGTTTTATTTCAGTCTCTTTTTAATTTATTAAAATTTACTACACTAAAATAGTGTATAAAAGAAAATTATTTGGTACTTTAACAAGTAAGAATAAAGTTTTTTACAAATAAATTTTTCTATTAAAAAGATTTATTTAAACTGCATAGGGTTGAGGATCATCTGGATCTTCGTACCACTTTTTATAAGCTGGTTTATGAGTGAAATCTCGGGTATCTTCGAGAGATCCCCTAGGCAATGCCTTATCGTAATCAAAAGCATTTTTGGATTCGCCAAAGAGTTTATTTGTTTCCTTAATATCCTCCCTGTATTTACTTGCGACAATTTTCTTCCCTGTTATTGGATCAGTGATGTCACCACACGGATAAATAACATCAATGACCTTAAAAATTAAAATAAAAAATATGTAGGCGACATTATCACAATTGAAAACATTGTATTAAATTCAACAATATCCAATAACATTGTTGATATTGGTTTTCTTAAAAATGTTCAAACAAACTGTTAATTTTAGAAACAATATCTTACTTTGTGTGTAATGAGCTTTGTTAATTTCTCCGGCAAGCTCTGTACTAAAACCATATCCCCAGTTTTACATACGTTTTGGGGATCATGGGCAAATACGTATTCGTAATGCCTAAAATGCTAAAATCATAACAGATAAAAATATATGAGGAATACAGGGCATTATAACCTAAAAAATTCTTCTCGTTTTTATAGTTATATTAAAACAAAAAATGTTTGACATACCATGTTTAAATATTGGTCAAACACCATAACGGGAACTTCAATTCTCGCTGCATTTGATTTTAACGTTGGCATACATTTTCCTAATACATATTTTATCGTTTGCTTGGCACCTGCGGTGGCTGCCATTGTTGAAGTTTTATAGGTTAGGTGCATGCACTATTTTATATGATGTTGCTCTGTCTATCTCTTTCTGCTCAAGTGCTCACTTTCATTATCTCAGAAAACTACTACGTATGCAAATGTTATCATATGGTCATAAATCGAAGCCTATGAATGGCACTATAGTTAAAATGTTAAGAAAACTAAAATAGTACTTTATTCATATTGTTTTTCATCCCTAGTAGCGATTACGCAATTCTGCTGCAAGGGTGCTGCTTGTAGCGCCTAACGGCAGAAATAGGAAGCAGACCACGCATGGTCTGCTGTAGTTTAGACTAAACTACTAAACTGTTTAGTAGTTTTTTATTGATATAAAATTTATACAGCCCACACGGACACAAGTTTACTGGTCTGCTGTAATTTCACTGAAATTCCCAGCGTGTGTAGCAGAATTGCGTCAGAATTGCAGTGGGTTTGCTACTAGGGATGATTGCTTATCTTCTCAAATAAAAATTAAAATTATATAAATTAGTATTAGTAGATAATTTTTTATTAGGTGAATTATAAACATTTGTAACATATTGAGATGAATTCTTCTAATATCGCTTATTTTATTTTACGTTAACTTTTCATTCATTTTACATTCACCATTTGATAATAAAATTTTTTATTTAATTTTTCAGAAATTATTTTTAAACTGTCGAATTTAATTAACAATAAGCATCTATAAGGTACAGCGGTATCATAGTCCTCCGGATTCCAATTAACTGGCCCATGACCCCAAAACCAATCTGGCAATGGGTTTACCGTTTTTGGGTCAACAGGAAATTCAAAACTGCCTGTTGCATCTTCTGCAAATAGCTCATCCTCTGGGTTGATCCAAACTACAAATTCTTCTGCAGCTTGTTCATTTTTATTTTCCATCTTTTTGTTTTTCTCAGTAACTTCGAAAATCTTGCAAATCCAGAAAAAATAATCCAACTCATCTTTTGCATAATGTATGTTTTAAAAAATATTTGCATCTTCAATAAATAAAAAAATCTTTTATTTGCTAAAGTAAATAATTATTCTTTTACACAAGATCTTACTGAATCATGGCTTATCTTTCATAATTTATCTGATAAATAAATTAATACAAAATTACAATAATCTACTTAGATTTAAAGTACAAAATGATCTTGAATCCTCTGTACAGAAATGTTTCATTCAGATCACAGGAAGTTGTATTTCTTTTCTAGTTCATCAGCTTCTACGGGTCCAGTCGAGCCAAATCTAAAACAGAGACAAGCAATTTAATGAATGCGCTCGAATTAAGCGACAGATGTACGTAGCTTATTAAACTAATCTTACTTGTACTCTATTGGTCGGATCTTCTTATCTTCAATTTCATGAAGAATCGGGGTGAAAATTCTCCAAGCTTCGACCAGTTCATCGCTGCGCACAAAATTCACCGGCGAACCGTTGAACACATCTAAAAGCAGTCTTTCATACGCATCAGGAATTGCGCTCATATTCTAATAGAGAAAAAAAATGAAATATTGAAATGTTAAAAAAGTAACTATTTTTTATCAGCAAGTAATTAACATTAACTTACGTAATTTTTGTCATAGTCATAGTCTACGGTTATTTGTTCAATATCCGACGAAAAACCTGGAGTCTTCGACATTAATTTAGCTATCAACTCTTCAGATTTTCCCACCCTAATTATTAGTTCATTTCTTTTAGCTCCATTAGTAATCGCATTGTGATCTACATCCTTGAATTGAATGATAACGTCAGTCTGGGTTATATTCAAACCTACAGACATAAATAAAAATTATTCGTAGATAATTTTTTTACATTTTGTTCTTAATTATTTAGAAAATATGTGGCTTACCTTTTCCTGCTCTGATGATGAAAGGTACACCACTCCATCGTTCATTTTCGATTTTTAGTACTGTCATTGCGAAGGTCGCGGTGATTGAGTCATTAGCGACGGTTGGATCATCCCTGTAACCAATTCTTTCGCGAGGATCTTCCGATTCCGGATTAGCAATGTACTGTCCAATCACGACGTCCTCAATGTCCACATTTTTCGTTTTCTTCAGCAGTGCTATCTTTGCATCCCTGATTAATTTAGCATGCGTATTAACTTGTAATGCTCTACTTCACGTACTTATCTTTATTAATAATATAAGCATATTTTTTCGATAATAATAAATAAATAATCGGTTTCAAATGTGGGTTTTAATACCACAACTAGTCGTTTGAAACGCTTCTGGAATACACTTCCAGTTGATTTATTAAGTATAGATAGAATTAGTTTATTTAAAACTGCGCCGCGTTCCTTCACGGAATCCTTCCAATGATTCTTTTTTGGTATATTTTATATATTTTGTTCTTTATATTTTTATATGCATTAAAATTGTTACTTTTTTTTTACTTTAATGTAATGGGCTTTTAGCTCGTGTAATGTCATAATAAATAAATAAATAAATAAATTGGATTACACTGATTAAAGTTGTTAAAATGTACGTGTGATCGATTTTATCAAAATAATTAAACTAAAATAATTGTTTGTTAAGCTTATGTACGCAGTATGTATTGGAAATGTTGATAACACAATCTATAACAAGGAATTAAAATTGTATAAAAATAATCGGGATAAAATATGTCGGAAGTACGTACTCAATAGATTAATTAAAATTATTTGATAATTTTTTACGTAGACTCATTTAATTTAAAATCTGTTTATTAAAATATTTTGTTATCTCATTCTTAATTTTATTCCTTAAAAATACCGAGATTAAAATCACCTTCCGCTTCGATTTGCAAAATAATCCGCTAATAATATATAATTACCACAAAACAAATCTACTCTTATTGCCTTACCTTATATCATCGGGCTTATTAGACTCCGGCATCTCCATAGCCACAAGCGACAAAATTTGCAGCAGGTGGTTCTGCATGACGTCCCTGATGATGCCGTTGTCGTCGAAGTATCCACCCCTACCCTCTACCCCGAAGTTTTCTTTGAAGTCGATCTCGATCGAAGCGATGTTTTCCTTATTCCAGGCTGGCTCAAACATCCTGTTAGCGAATCTCAGAGTGAGGAGATTTTGCACCATCTCGTAGCCCAAGAAGTGATCCATCCGGTAGATCTGATCTTCGGTGAAGAGAGACAACAGGTGGTCGTTCAGTTTTGCGGAGCTCTCAGAGTCACGGCCGAATGGTTTCTCTACAACGACTCTCGTCGATCCCCTTTGAAGAAGATCAAAGTTTTATCATTTTTTATTAATAGTTTCCCGATCAGCATTGAAACATCCTAATGAATTGTAAATGAATTCTTAATGAATGCTTTTTTCTAGTAAGTTTTCTAATAGAATTCTTAATGATAGGTTTAAGTTATAACGAATGTCCGCTTGTTTTGCAGTTCATAAAGTATTCATAAAGCATTCATAATTACAGTTAAAAAAAATAAATACAATTGAAAAAAAAATTACTCTAGAAATATTTCTTTTTTCATTTTATTTCATAAAATAAAAAAATATACTTTAAAATA
>JAXIUT010000021.1:578704-649304 GCA_035586675.1 Eurytoma californica | reverse complement strand
GAACACATCCGAAATCAGTCTTTCATACCCATTAGGCATTAAGCTCATATTCTAGTCGAAAAAAAAGTAATTAAAAATTGAAATAACAAAAAAGTAATTGTGATTAATTTTTAAATTAATTAACATTAACTTACGTAATTTTTATTATAGTCATAGTCTACGGTTATTTGTTCAATATCCGACGAAAAACCTGGAGTTTTCGACATTAATTTAGCTATCAGCTCTTCAGATTTTCCCACCCTAATGATTAGTTCATTCCTTTTAGCTCCATTTCTAAAAGTATTGCGATCTACGTCCTTGAATTGAATAATAATGTCAGTCTGGTTGATGTTCAAACCTGCAGAAGTAAAAAAAAATATTCGTCAACATTATTGTTCACGCTGCAGTTAATTATGTATACCTTTTCCAGCCCTGATGATAAAAGGCACACCATCCCATCGTTCGTGCTCGATTTTTAATACTGTTAGTGCGAAAGTCGACGCGATGGAATCTTTGGACACTGTCGGGTCATCCCTGTAGCCTATCCTCTCCCGAGGATCTTTAGATTCCGGATTAGCCACGTATTGTCCAATCACGACGTCCTTAATATCGATATTTTTCGTTTTCTTCAATAGCGCTACTTTTGCATCCCTGATCAATGTTGCAAATGTAAGAAATTCGTAAAAAAAAGTTTATAGCACGCTGTGCAAAAAGCGCCTCTTTATCGCACGCAAGCGTAAAATAAATTGGCGTTTTCGCACGTTGTACTATAAAATATCGTACGATACGAGTGCGATAAGTGATTTTCGGAAAAAATCACTTTCATCGCACTTGTATCGTAATATACTATTATATAACAAAATTCTTTGTGATCGTTTATTTTTGCTCCTTTTCTATTTACCTAATGTCATTGGGATTCCTAGACACCGGTTCCTCCATAGCTATGAGCGATAGAATTTGCAGCAGGTGGTTCTGCATGACGTCCCTGATGATGCCGTTTTCGTCGAAGTATCCACCCCTACCCTCGACGCCGAAGTTCTCCTTGAAGTCGATCTCGATCGAAGCGATGCTATCCTTGTTCCAGGCCGGCTGGAACATCCTGTTGGCGAATCTCAGGGTGAGGAGGTTCTGCACCATCTCGTAGCCCAAGAAGTGATCCATCCGGTAGAGCTGATCTTCGGCGAAGAGGGACAGCAGCTGAACGTCGAGCTCGGCGGAACTGTCGGAGTCACGACCGAATGGTTTCTCTACCACGACTCTCGTCCATCCTCTTTGAAGGATAATTTTTAAATTAATTTTTTACTCGTATTATTTTCATCCAAGATACAATGATCGAAAAATTAAAATTTTGGAGAAGACAGGTCTCGAATGATCACGAAACGAACTAATGGATATTAATTTATTTATTGATACTGGAAAAAGTGTCTTCATCAGAGCTTTGGAAAAAATAAATTAATGTATTTGTTTCGTATCATGCATTTTCATAACTATGCAATGTTCTTTACGACGAAACAAATACATTAATTTATTATTAATTTATTTTTTTCAAAGCTCTGATGAAGACACTTTTTCCAGTGTCGAAACGTAAGCGTATCAATAAATAAATTAATATCCATTAGTTCGTTTCGTGTTCATTCGAGACCTGTCTTCTCCAAAATTTATCCAACAAAAGTTCGAGTCTTCTTTCTACAATTGAAAAATTAAAATGCAATTTTTGTTCGAACCAACCTCTTAGCCATACAGGCCCGCTTGATCTGCGTGGCAGCAGCTGGAAAGACTGCTGGCGGCAGCGCCAAGTAGAAGATGCGATTGCCAGGTTGACCCTTCTCATACCCGTCAATCACGGCGTTGATCTTGTCGTAGTCCGAGTTTCCCAATCCGCTGCTGTAGCTGTTCAGCGACCAGAATCTGTCGTACAGTTTTTGGTCCTCCGGTAGTACCGTGGCGAACGGCTCGACCTGCTTGCGGATCTGCTCCAACGTGTGATTTTTACGCGCAGCACCTAGGATCCTCGTGTTCGGCGGTAGAAGATTGTCTCGGTATAGATACCATAGTGCCGGGTATAATTCGCGCTTCGCTAAATCGCCCTGTAATTTATGGTTCAAAACTCGTTAAAAAACTCTTTAACAACGGAAATGCGGATAACAGCTCATTTTTTTTATTGTATTATTGAAAGTCGGACTGGACATTTCTTTAAGTTCATTTCAGTTAAAGTACCGATAAAATTTATATGAATTAATTTGTTTACTTACAGAGGCGCCCAGAAGTACAAACGTATGTTGAACTTTATTTTCAGGTAGAGACTCAAAGCTTACGACTTCTTGAGGTGTTGATGATTTCGACAAAGTCAGGGAGTGTCCTTTTCGAAAAACTATTTTAAAGATAATATTGTTTTACAACTGAAGTATAATTTTTATAATTTTTCAAATGTAGGTATAATATAACAGAAATGCTTTCAAGTTAGACGCATATCTTAAAAATAAAAAAAACTATCATTTTAATTTACCTGTGCATAAGCAAATGAGGACTAGAATTTTTCCCAGCCCGATCATCATGTCTGGAATACAGATATCATATTATACTGGCAATATACGTTCCTGATCATCGAGCTTTATATATTGTAAAATATTCCGTCTCTTTCCTTTTTCGTAATAAATTTGAATGCTTTGGAAGATAACGAATGACATTAATAACTATCCAAAAAAAATTTCTATTAGAAAATAAATAGGTGAGGGTCGAGTGATTGATAACTATTCAGCGGCATAATCGCAGTGAGAGTATTCTGCCAAAAGGCGAAAGCTTTCAACTTAAAATCTCTTCAAATTTATTGTGAATTTGATTTTGTATACCTTTCAATCAACTTTCAATGTCAAGCATTTACTGTGGAAGTTTACGTATACGTCATTTATTAATTTGATGATTATTTATATGTTTAATATGCGATTGGAAAAATAGCGATACTTAATAAATTTCATAAAGTGAGATTTTTATTTCATCGAAATAATTTTCAAAATACAATTTTTTGAAGTAGCTAATTAAGTTTGCTTACAAATTATGTATCTGATTTTATTTGAAAAATAATTTTTTCTGGATTTTAATTAATCGATTTGTTTTAAATTGTTTCAACTTAAAATCTTTACAATTAATGTAGGGTTGCAATTACTGAATTTAATTTTAGTTCAATAAAATTACGACTCATATTTACGTACTGTTTGCTCGAATAATTAAACAGAAATTAAGGACATAAAAGGAAAATGACGTAACTAGTGCAATTTAAGCACAATGGAAAAATTATTCGCGTGAACGTCATTGTGATTCATTTTGAGAATCAATGCAAAAAATAAATCTATTTAATGTATTTAATCGATAAACAAAGTATTTGCTTATTTTAACTGTTATCAACAAATTTTAATTTAAATAAGTTTAATTTAAATTTTTTATGTTACTCTCGATAAAGAGAATTCAATTTAATTTAAAAATATAAGAAAAGTTATTGTTTTAATATTCACTATATGCCGTTAGAATAATGTGCAATTTCGTGGAAATGTCCACTATTGTAATATCGACCACTGTTAAATTAATCACTTTTTCGAAATACAACAAACGCCCTGCATACATTTGTGTTGAAAAATTTCATTCAAAATCTCGTCGACGTGTAAAGTGCAAATTATGATATCACTCAGAATGAATAAAGCCAGAAGAAACACAATGTTTAAATAAACTTTACAGCTAAAATATACTTCAATTGATAAAAAAGAAAAACTTTTTATGCCTTGCCCTTGAGTTGTGATTTGTCCTTTCCTTCCGGATTTTTCACAGCAAGCGTCTAAGTCAAGGTGCACATCAAGACGTTGGTGCTCATTAATCTACACGGAATATCAAACTAGTCGTTGCGTATCTCGTCTTTCCTTGTTTTTTCTCAGTTTTTTTTTTATTTAAATACAATTTGTGTTGTTACCATTAATTATTGCATCAAGTTAATATACACCTATACTTAAAAGTATAGTATCCGCTGAATTTTTAGTCACTGGATACAATGATACATAATACTGCATGACGAATAATATTCTTTTCCATTTTCTTGGCAGCAATCACCAGCTAAGTTATTTTTGAATTAAACAAAACTTTCTTTATTTTATTTAATCAACTGATTACTTTGCACTTAATTTAATATGGTTTCGAATGACGAAACGAATTAGTAACGAGAAATTTACAACTCTCAAAAACACTTTTGCTGCTGCGCCGTTATTACTTATTTAGATTTCAGATCCAATAAGGAAATCGTATTAATGAAACTTATATCACTTGTGCATTAGAATCGTTTTACCAATAACGATTGTTATTAATTAATACGAATTAACAAAACAGTAAATTGTATAATCATGATAAACATTATCTGAAACGTTTCTCTCGTAACACTTAACTAAAATATAATTTTTTATTCTCTTTTCTTGCTGTTTTACGAACTTTTTGAAAAAAGTGCAACAGGACGTATTAAGCCGGCGGTGGTCACTTGCTAACTGACCAGGCAATTGGTTTTCGTTGACTCACTAGATTCTGCACTATCATACTAACGTCACTATTATCGAGCTGCTATTGTATTATCAGATGCATAATATTTATTTAACTGTTAAAAGTAGTTCAACTGACCATGCATGCGTGTGATTGTACAATGGATGTGTGAGTGTAAAGGGGTAGGGGTAACTCCCACTCCGGGGTTCCTTCCAGCGTTGCTCTCGCGGTGCGCGACCTATCGTTCGTCTAATTGTCCGGCAGTTCGTCCTCGCACGTTGCCTAAGCGACTTACCTCATGTACATATAGGACAAGTAATAAATACGCATCACTTAACCCGTACTCCACTGTGCTTTATTATACTCCTCATAAAATTAACAATTTTGACTGTCAAGATTTTTTAAAGGATATTCATTCGTACTTTGTGTAAATATCTTCATTAAGTGTAATTTACAATTTAGATTAGATTATTTATTTTTCAAATTGTTCAAGTTTCTTTATGGAAAACTATGCAAGTGACTTAAATTGCGGTAAAATCATAACATTTTACTTGCAGTATTATCCTAATTAGTGATCAAATTAATCACCTTTCGTTTAATCTTGCTTACAAGCGAAAACCACAACTAATGACTCATTTCATTATAATCAGTTATTACGCGTGCACAAGTGATTGAATGAATGTGTTATAGTATATTTCAAATTGTGTAATCGATTATTTTTCTTACAACTACCTAAGTTTATTAGGCAAGGGCGAACAAGACTTTTACACAGAATTAAATTTAAAGCAATTTTTTAAATTGAAATTAAATAGATTATATTTTAAGGCAATTAATATTAATAAAATTTACAGAGTAAATAAAAAAGCTGATTTTCAGAAGTAGAAGTTTAATATTGTAGAATAAGTGATGTTACAGTAATTATTTAATAAGTCGATCATTAAGAATTTCATATTTAAGGCAGTGTCATATACAATTTCTTTAAAAAAATAAAAGTAAACAACATTCGCAGATTTTCAACATTAGCGCCGTTTAAATAACATAATTGACGGCTACGGTGAAAGAAACTACCTTCTTTTTCAATCGAACGTTTATTCAATATTATAAAATCGTGTATTAATATTTTCCATGAATGAAATTCTAAATATTAAGTTTAGCCTAAAAAAACATTACTGGGAAATGGCAAATTGTACAAGTCGCTATAACAAAACCTTCGAAAATCGATGAATATCAAATGAATGCAAATTATATTTAAATATTCCATACTGTTTACATAGATGTGAGGGTGTGTCTTCGTACAAATTTATGTCCATCATTCAAAAAAGTCGAAACGATCAAAAACTATCTACAAAGGCCCCGTGTTAATCTTTATTAAAAAGTATATATAATATGTAGCACTTCAATTATACACATTTCAATGATTGATTTATCGTTGACGTTTTGCAGGAGACACTTTTGGAAGCGAACAAAGCTACAAACGTTTTTTCCCCATTTAACTTCAAATAGTTAAACACGAATTAGCAAATTGCTGTAATGGAAAAATATATAATGAACGATATTAGCTGTAATTAGCGGTGGCGAATGTCTACGCAACTTGCTCGCATTTACAAAAAGAGTATTCGTGTAAAACTATCTATAACCATTATATTTTATTTTTAAATACAGTGTTACGCCTCGGAAATGTCAATTCCAAACGCAGTTTACGGTATATAGCCAGTTCTGGAAGCGTGAGTCTCTCGTGCACTCTCGATTGTAGCGAGCATTGCGTTAAAAAAAAGTAATAAAATGTTTTACCATCGCACTGAATTTCTTCCTCTCGTGGAATGAAACATTGATTACCCCTGCTTACGGTTAAGAAATACTTTTAAAACATTCAATTTTTACACATTTTTTAGTTTTAAATACAAATATACTAAACCACAATAATTAATGTAATAAAAAAGCATATTTTTGTAATACGCTTTCATTTAAATTAAAAATGTTAATACATTAAAATTATTTACGACGTAAATAAATATTTTTTTAATAAAATTTCACTAGCAATTCAATTACTCCATACCTTTGAGATGATTCAGTGCGCAATTACATAAATGTGAAATACACAAACTAGTGCATAATGAATTAACAGAGATACGCATTCGAGTAAAAGTAATACACAACAAATGGTCCTCCACCAAGATAATTAACGAATAATAATATTAATAATAATTACTATGTAGTAATAAAAAAAACACGTGTCTAATGCAAGCGTAAAATAGAAAGAGCTTATTCTTTTAAATTAATAAAACGAAAAATGAACTAACATTAAATGCAAAGTGCACCTCAACGCAAATTGGCTTCGTTGAGTGAAAGTATGTCTCTTACATTAAAAAAAAGCAATCTCGCTTGAAGATTTAAAGACTAAGCAACATCGATAAAAATATATCTGCAACTCTATTTAAAATTTTGAAAAAACATATCCATTGTTAATTTCTAAATGGTAAGTCTTTATCGTATGAATGGTATAAAAATAATGTAGAAAATTCATTTTTTAAATTAAATTAAAACTGTCACTTAAATGCTTTATGGAATTAATTATGAAAAAATGAAATCCTCCAATGATAAACTTAAGTTAGATAATGAATCGTTTTTCAAAATTTCAAATTAATTTATCTTAAGTAACTACTACGTGACTTTCCAATTCCGTTACATTCAAACATCCAGTGATAAAATAGCTGGTAAAAATGCTTCATATGTATTCTTTTATTTAAGCTTACAATACTGCGGAAGGCTTAAAGTCGCATTTGCGTTGTTCCATTTTTTATTTGTCCATTTATTTCATATTACGAATGTTCACGCGTTACACGATATGGCTGCTACACAACTTCCACGATCTGTGATGTATTCTTGTATTTTGTACAGTGTATAAAATATCCAGGCGAATAAAATGATCTATAATTGCGTATGGATTATGTATAATAATACTTAATTCATCTGAAGCTACAATTTCGTTTGCGACATTCTCATTACATTTTTGCGCAATTATAAAAGAAATTTTTACGTAAAATTTATATAAAAGTACACTACAGTAACTCCGCATTAAAAATACCAATAATCTTTTCTAGCTTGCAAAAGGAAGAAGTCCTAATAACTTAAAAGTCTTAAAATCTACGATGCGCTTCATAGTAGTGTTATTATATATGATGATTTATACTTTCGGTTTTAATCTAAGCATTCAACGATTAATTATAATTTTTTTTTAATCTAAATGTAATCGTCAAATGCGACCAAACCATGACAATTAAACTCTCAATAAAAAATTGCCTTAAATCTACTTATAATGATTTGATGTCGTTATTTATCCAAAATAATAATAATTGCAAAATTCACGCAGTTTTGACAACCTCTTTTAACAGGCGGCATTCAACTGTTATTTTCATCACAAAACAGTTAATAAAAAAGAAATTTATTTAACGCAGAATTAACAATAGTAAGGTACAACGTGAACGTTGATGTGTACTATATGTTAAAAAGAACTTTTATGAAACCAATAATGCAGATACCAGTTATCGACTTAACAAGAATAAAAATTAGTTACATCTTCGTTTAAAATTGAATACATGCTTCATGCTAAGTTTATTAAATTTTAATTATCAATTATAAAAAATTATTTATATAACGATAATTTTCTAATTAAAATCGTATCGTCAAAATTTAAATATTACAATATTCAGTCGATAACAAGTAGCTTGAACTCGATGTTACCTTTACATACAATGTATTCTTTTTATAGATTAAAAACCTAAGACAAAGTGCACAACTTTGAAAATTACACATAAATTATGATTAAGTTATGGAACGAACATTTAAAATCAAGGGAGCGTATCGATGGAAAAAGAAATTCATTAAAATTAAAATTTTAGCCATACCGTTGCCTTGGAAATGCATGGATTCAATGGACAAGGATTGTACTCCCTACTATCATCAAGGCGCTACCTGTAATTTCGCCACTTCTCTTGAAGTTAAGTTCATTATTATCTCTTTTTCTCGATACTCTCCGATCACCACAATATATGCAAATTTTTCTTACTTACATAACTAACGCACTGAAGATTCGCGTAAAAATCTAGATTTTAAAAAAATCTACTTTTGTATATATAAACTTTACCTACGCGCCACTGTACAGTTCCATTAGTTTTTATCGTCTTCTCTTCGTAAGTATTTTTTTCTTTACGATCCCACTTCTTCGGGTCTAGCCAACGGAGCTTTCGACTTCTCCGTAGTGACTGTTGTAGTGGTGACTTCGAGATTAGCCAAATCTGCCGCGCTAATCTGAAATTTAGATAATTTAGTCAATTAAGTGCATTAATAAATTTTCGAAAAATTTCCCGTTTTCCACACCATTTACTGAATATTCTTAGATTAAATATATAGGGAAGAATATATAGGGAGAATAAATTTATATACAATGTAAAATAAAGCGTAAAAAAATATTCTATTCAAATTCATATTAAAATTATCTTTTTCATTAATTTATTGTTAATTTTTCCAATTTTGCCATTATTGAGTTCGTTGCATTGACTTTTTTATGTTGCAGATTGAAATGTTACTTCATCATTTTGAGTTTTAAAAGAAGCTCTTTATATGCAATTCGATTATCTACAATTATTTTTTCATACAGGATTTTAAAATGATAATTTTTATGATTTTTAACATCAACGTTTTACAATTTGATATCCTGGGAAAGAACATTTTGCATAAAGTAACTGTCTCACCAATTCAGTGTAACTCGATTTTTTAGATGAATAAATCTTAAAGAAATAAAAAATTAGAAAGAAATTAGTATTTAGTCAATTTTTATCCGCGATTTTCATTTTGTATTAGTATTTAGAAACCTTTTTTCTTTACAATCTGTTCATGTACCATTAATTTAAGGTAATGTTAAGATAAGAGGTAATGGAAGTACAAATTTAACTTTAATATAAATAAATGGTTTCATTATCACGACAAGTATCATCGTCATTTATTATAGTAAATTTATAGCACTGTTTATTTCCTAATTTTCAGTATTTTCCAAATATGAAATCGTTATATTATTATTTTATAGTATTAAGTTTCTTTAACCAAAATCAAAATAAACATAAACAAATAGTCACTTTCAGGACTGCAGGAGAAAATACTTATGCAAAGTTTATTTCGTCATATCGCGAAGCATGTGTTAGGACAATTCTCTTTAATTGTATTGCGTTCTAATTTCTTATTATTAAGTGCCGTTTAAATGTATGTAAATTACTTTATAAAATATTGCACTTTTTTTATTTTGATACTAACTTTTTAAAGCTTAGTATATTTTCTCCACAAATAAATTACATTCTATTTACAATGACGGATTAATGGTAACATTAATTTAAAACATTTTTTTAAATTTTATACCCAAGCCTCGCTGAAGTTCCTACTTCTGTTATTAAACCTTTTAAGTTTATTAGTATACATTAAAAAACGGATATGCTTAACAAGTAAAAGCCACAGATATAAACAAGAGCATGAATGATTTAGTTCTGTTAGAAAGTTACATAAAACTAGTGTTTACGAATACCCACACCATGTATGATTTTGAATTGTTAGAAACAAGCATAAAAGCGTGTGATGAATAAATTTATAGGATCAACTACAGATAATGATATAAGTAGTTGAATCTACAACTTTTTACCACATTGAATAATTAACATTTATTTGTGATAAAGTGCCATGAATGAAACGCCAAGCGCGGAGGGTTAATCTGATTGAGAAATTAGAATAATACAAGTCCTAGAGGAAGGTTTTCCAAAAGCCTTTTAATAATTTTACTTTAGCACCAATCACTAATTTTTTTTCTTAGTTTCTGACCTCGACGCCTGGGGGTAACGTGATGGTAGCATGAGTTGTCGTTGTTTCTGTACCACTGCGAATTTCTCTCTCTACTGTGGTGCCTATAAGATGAGGATAAAACAAAAAAAATCAAAAAAACATGACATACGATGCAGGTCATTACAACTAGATTCTTTTTTTCTATTACTAAACTACTAATCATACTTGAAAGTAAAAAAGGTACACGAAAATAAAGAACATGTATGAAAAATATTTGACGAGTTATTGATTCTCAGACAAGAGCTGTAATCATAAAAGTGTTTAGTAAACTGTACTATGATTTACAAAATCTATAGATATTTTGTCAATAAATTTGTTAATAACAAATAACTTTTCAACATTCTGAAATGACACTAAAATCGTTTCAGAAATTATTATAAATCATTTCTTTCAATTTTTCTAATCAATAGTTTCTATCTCTCGATCCGAAACTCACTGTTGACTTCTTCAGAAGCGTTCTGCTGGATAGTTTGAGTCTCGACGTCGCCGTTGGTCGTAACTCCATTAGTCGAGGCCTGTTGTGAGATCGTCGTTGTCGTCTTCACTACGATCGATTGATTCTGTGTTGAGATCTCGGAGGTTCGGGCAGTTACCTCCATCTTCATACCCGCCAGCCGATTGTGCAGGTCTTCAGAAGAGGTAGCATTTCTAAAAAGAGAACTGTTACTGCCAATAGCATGGCAAGTACACCAAGAACAAAAGAAAAAAAGCCAGCGATTAGCCAATTTGTTAATTAAAAAACGAGTTTATTTTTTAAATATCACAAAGGCTTACAAAATGGTGATTGTACAAATATTTATCCGAGTTCAATAAAAGTAAAGGCAAAAGATTATAAATTAAATTTTTTTCAATCTGAATATCTACAAAAAAATCAGTATCTTGGGATAACAAAACTCAGAGTAATGATTTAGAAGGCACCATCTTGTATAATTTATTAAAAGATATAGATAAACAATAAATAATTAAAGAAATTATCATTGCAAACTTAAAAAAAAGAAATTCGATAAAAAACTTACAGCAAATGATCTTTGACGCTATCGATGGTAATATCGCCGAGTGAGCTGAGATCCTGGCGATCCTCTTCGCCGTTGACGTCGGTCGTGCTAGCTGCAGGTTTGAGCGACGGCTCCCCTCGCGACGATGACTCTTCTCCATTCGCTAAAAGATACGCGATCAACCAAACGTAACGTAAAGCTAGACACTCACAATTTTGCCCTATACACTCGCATCTCTTGTTCGCGAGATCTTTTGTTTTTTTATTTAGTTTTCGTAAGTATGCCAGTAGCCATTTGCTGCAGGCTGCAGCTAATTAACTGCGTGCGCTCTTTGTCTGCAATTACTCGTCAGCGGTGTGTACTAAGGATGCATGAGCAAGCAATTTATGCGTTTTCGAGCAAAGCCGAGTCACATTCAATAGATGCGTGAAACTATTGTTGCATTGTACAATGTTTTAATAAGGTGAATTGTATGTCTTTCAATTAATGGACAATGTGCAACGTTTTTGTCGCACTGTTGAGTCTATTTTGAAAGTATTTCAACAATGCAGTAATATCAAAAGCTACAAAACAATAGCAATCTATATTTTTGAGACAATAGCTAGTAAAAATCGGTAATTACCAAAATAAAATTTTAGTAAAAATAAAATAAATACATGCATCTTTTTTAACAACAGTGCGACGCAATGTTAAAGTAATTTTTGTTTAAAATTAACAGACAAGCAATATTTTTTCACGTGCAATGATCAAGAGCAAATGTACTATTGACGTAACACGCTCAAACATAAACAAAGAAGCAAAATTAGAACAAGTGATGAAGAATTTAATTTCAAACTCACTGGTGGCCGCTACGCCGTTTTCAGTTATGATTTTTGGAGGAGCCTGAGCTGCTTCTTTCTCCGTGTTCACGACATCCGCAGAAGCCTGAGCTTCTGGCTTTTCTTCAACTTCGTCGGCGTTAGCTTCCTTCTGCTCGGTCGGCGGTACTTCGGGGATAGAACGTGCGTTAGGCGGCAGATTAAGAGCGCAGTGAGCCTTAGTTACTTTGACAGCTGATAACGATATGCGTTGCAGTTCCGAGCTAGAGTGTAAGTACAGCGCCTCTCCCGACTTTGTAAATGTCAGTGAAGATATACCGCTAAAAAAGAAAAATAGAATTCATTAACATATTAATTAAAATCTTAATTAATTGACAAAATAGTTTTCAATATTTCAAAGTTTTCAATATCATGTTTAACATACTTGATGTCCTCCCTCTTGATTGTCGCCGCATTGAGCTGCCTCCTAAGCTCGGGTATACCGAGAACGAGACATTCGCCAAGATTCGTGAGGCACAACAAGCAAGTCTCCTCATGAATACCCGAACCCTCAACGTTGCAAGTAAATCTGGCGAATCCTGTTTTACGGACACGCGATCCTTCGTGGGCTGTGAGCTTGTATTTACAGAAGGGTTTTAGTGACGGCAAATTAAAGATCTTGAATTGTTCTTCACTGGCGATGACCACGCGGTGCGGCGAGGCCATATCCGGTCCCGGACAGATGCCGCGTTCCGCTTCGAAAGGCTCCGGCAATGGGATATTCGAACCGTCGAGAATTGTAATAGCGATAACTGGTGCACGATGCTTCAATTGTATTTCTTTACCTAAAGTGCAATTGACATCTTCCTCGGTACGGCGGACGCCAGCCGGGATTGCTAACGTGAAAACGTAAACTGTACCGTTGTTTGTTCCTGCCCACAAAGTTGGTGTAGTGTTTTGCACTAAAATAATTATTTTGATTTTAGAAATCCTTTACATTAAATTGAGTTATTTTTGTAATAATCTTAAAATTAACTTACTGCTTATAATGTAACTTCTAGCAAAATATAGACATCTGACCATGGATCCTAGCGCATCGTCAACTGGTCTAGCTTCAACTTGTCTTTCGACAGGTTTTACGTCAATTGGTGTATCACCACTGGGAGAAGACGGTAAACTTGGCCTAAAAGAACAAAAACAATTAATGTTTAAAACTTAATGACGGATAGTTATTATTAAATGAAACCTACGTTTCTTTCTTTTTCGCATCTGTAACTGAGGGACGGGGACTCGAAACAGTCGTCGATCTTCGTTGCGATCTTCCTTTTCTCAATCTTCTGAATGATTCTCTCAAGGACTTTTTAAAGGATTTCCTTCTAGAAATTGGCGTATCACCAGCACCAGAGAGATCTGCACAACAATTGTATTATGTAAAAAAAATAAAGCCAAGAAATTTCAGATATTCATAAAAATGATTGAAAACATGAAATTTTTTGTTAACTATTATTTAATTTAATTGTATGACTAAAAATACACTTATGAGGAGGTTGAAAAAAGAACTAACCATTTGGATTGAGAGTGCACTTAACGCTGACGGCCTTGACTCTAACGTAATCGAAAACGGCGAGGCCATGCGCGGTACCTACAGCGAGCAAACCCCACTCGCTGTGCATGGCGAGGGCGGTTATAGCTGCCGGAGGATATAGTTGCAGCAGACACTGGGGTTGGAAGCCCGTAGGAAATGGAATGCTGGCAGAGCGGACAGGCAAGTGATCGTGCCCTTTCCACACAAATCCATCGCGATCGTTCACTACATTCATTGTGACAGACTTGATTTCCTGCTCCGTTTTTTCGCTCTTAATTTTGGCAGTGATAACGTGGCCGGCGGTGCCGGCGATCACGAGAGTCGAGGAAAGTGGGCACAGTAGAATCTTCTTTACGGCTAGGCGAGGATCGTCGGAGTACGGATCGAAGTTACCCACCTGTAAAAATAAATTAATTAGTTTATTTAGTTCTCTAAACGTTGACAGATCATCCGAGTTTTAAAATATTTTGATAAATTATCTTTCGTTTTAAATCGGGAATTTCTCTTACCTTTCTGAAAGGTGGCCATTCATCCTCTTCATCTTCGACGTGCTCAAGGTGTTCACCGCTGAACAAAATCGATGAATTGTATTTGTACAGCGGAGTCAAAGTGACGTCCGAGGCGTTCCAAAAGCGAACGGTACCATCTTCGTGTCCCGTAAGCAGCAGTTCGCGAGGTTTCGGTTTGTCCGCATCTGCTGGTTTGCGGCAGAGCAATACTCCACCGTCTATAGGCCAGTCTGTATCCGAATACAGATGTTCAGTCTGTGCCTTACCGGCTGACTCTATTGCCTCCCACAGTTCGTCCGGTACATTCGGCACGTGTTGCGAGCAAGTTACCTACAAAAAAATATACTTTAGTAAAAAAGAAGAAATTGATTTGAAACTTAAATCGCATTGCTTATGCAATAACAAAAACTTTCTTTACTTACAGCGCTCGCGTGAAGTGAAACTAGATAAGGCAAAGCCATCATTTTCCAATCAGGATCGGTAAGATCAATGGCGATAAGCTCCTCCTCGGCAAGAACAATCAGAGCTTCTGGCAAGTTCGGGCCCTTCAACTTCTCGTCCTTCAGCTTCTCGTCCTTATCCTCGACCTCCTCCTCCTCCCTCGGCAGAATCGTGAAGAAGTCGATGACCTTCGAGGTGAAGTCGAAGACGACGTGCTTCTTGTTCGTGCCCTCTCGTTTCACGGTAATGGTGTGCCGGTCGCCGTGAACCGAGCGTTGCATACCGCCCGAGAAGAGAATGAGCTCGTCATCGCTAGAACCAAATCGTTATTAGTTCTTCGTCGTTAATTGTTATTGTTATTGTTTCTATCAATCATTGTTACTGTTTCTAAACACTCAGCGTTTCGAAAAGGTAATCGAATCAATGAACCGTTTTAACAAAAGTTATAATTTCGGTAATAAATTAAATACGTTATTTATTTAAAAATGAACTGAAATAGTGACGCGCAGCAGCAGCAGCAGTAGCAGCAGCGGCAGCACCAGTAGTAAAAAAAACGCGATCCTTACTCTTCGATGGGATGAACGGCGATCTTGGTGATGGCCTTGCAGGGGAACGGTCCGTAGGGGGTGGTCGGTGTGGGCGCCTCCTCGTTGCCGGGGCTGGCGAATGCGTAGGATCCGTCGTTGTGGGAGAATACGAAGCGCGACTCCGAAACCCAGTGTACTGACTCCAATTGCTGCGTGGAGACGAATGTCTGCGCACGCGAAAACAAACCCATCAGCTGGAACGCCAGCGTCAACAAGCCCCCGCGTGAAGGACACACACACGTTCGCCAAAACCACCAAGAGACACAAACAAACAAACAAACGAACGATAGGTCAGAGATAACATCAGAGGCGTGAAGGCTCTTTTGTTCTGATCTTTTTGTGAGAGGAAGAGGGTGTATCGGGGGTAAAGGACCTGCAGAGACCACAAGATCAATGTTAATTGCGAGGTGAATTACGTATGATCTCCATTTGTCCCCGCAGGCCAAATTACCCAGAGTCGATCGTGTGAAGATTTGTTTTATGAGGTACAAGTTTACTGTTGCTTAAGCGCGCTGTATGATAATGTGTTCGTTTGTATTTTTAATGATATATGAGAACATAATTGTTTTTAATTAAATGCTGCGTAGCTTTGCTTTTTAAAATGAAGTACATTTAACAACTTTTCTGGAGTCCTTCCACTTGAAATTAAATTTTTGTCTTTAATTTCTGCATTAGTTTCATGGTTTATACAATCGTAAAATTTCAACGTTACAACATTCAAGATTTTATCTAGATTTTAACTTACGTTGAAACCTTCAACAGACTTTCTTAAAAACACCACTTGATGTATATCTGAAAACTTAGTGTACAATAAAATGAAACTCACAGTGAACTTAATTATACTTCATTCATAAGCAAAATAAAGCAGCTCATTGCAACCACCTCCAAAGCAATTTTGCAGAGTTGAAGTCTTAATATTTGACTGACATAACATTTTTATTAAATAATATAACATTTTTAAATAAATATAGTAAACATTTTTTTAAATAAAATATATAACGTAAACATAAAATTGAAATAAAATAAGAGAAATTAAAAGAAAACCTGTAAACCTCATGTTTTACATATATAAAATAAAAATGTAAAATTGAATTGAAATTTTCCACGAGTTGACCCGATACAATTTGCATCTAAATGAAGCTACATTGTAATTTTAATACTGTGAAAAGAGATCACTAATTTCAATTTGAATATCGACACCTTACACCACATTCGCAATTGCAGCAATAACTAGGGCATCTACCACAACCATTGGCCTCGAAGGCGATAAATTATAAACTACGAGAGTACCAAAGCCGCATCTACGATTCCCAGAAAACCAAAATTACAAAAAAAAGATAAAAAATAAAAGAAAATAAAACTAAACGTAAAAAACTTAAAGTAAAATAAACTAAATAATGCATAAAAACAATGTGAAGCAAACATCGAACGGCGACTGTGCGCGTTGCAGGTGTAAAAAGCATCAGCAACACATATCGTGATCGTTGTTCGCAGTCGTACACCTCATACACTTGTGTGTACTGTCGTGAAGGAATCGAGTGTACGGTCGAGGATGAGATAGAGAGAGTCTGAAAATAATGGAAATCATGAACAATTGAAGTTCACCTGTTGTGCACCTGGCGTCGCCTTGTTCCAGAGGACCATCAGGCCTCTGTTATAACCGATCAAAATGTTATCGGGGTGGCCGGGCTGCTCGGCGATCGCCTCCACTGGTCCTGGATTCACCTTGAAGTCCTTCGGTACGCTAAAAGGAGAAATATTTTCTTTAGCGGTACTGGTCTTTTGAATAATTAACACGCCTATAGCTAATTACACGTATGATGAATACACTATTAGCGATTATAACTGATTATTCACGATACTCGGTATACTCAGTACTGACTCAGGTATTAAAATCGAAGATAAAAATAGTTATCTATTACATCAATTTTTCACACATTAAATGAGCCTCTTCAATGGGCGGAATTATGCATAAATAGATTTAAGTTAGAGACAAGAGATGCGGTCGAGTCATACTTTTGCATAACGACGTCCTGGTAGATGACCGTGTCGGACATGGTGAACGTCTTGAAATTGAGGAGATAGATGTTTCCGCCCTCGGTGCCGAGGAGTAAGTGGTCGCCGTTCGACTCCAGGCACATCGCCGAGATCTTCTTGAGCTTACCCTCCAGCGAGAGCGACTTCGTCTCGATGACCGAGTTCTCGTTGATCTCCCACAGGTGCAGGGAGTTGTCATCGCACAGAGACACGACTCGACCCTAGAAATGTTTTCACACATTAGAATAAAGAAAATTTAACTTTGTTATTTTCATTTAAATAAATTTGTATTGGCGTCGAGATAATGTACTTTAAATAGTAACATTCTTTTTGTTCAATAAAATGATTAAATGTCGAATTTTTCAATGATTATCTATCACGAACTTAAATATTTTATAAGAATCAGCTGAAGAGTGCGTAATTTAGATTGCTTGGCGCGGTAGATTTGAAATGATTAAAAAAAAAGAAAACTCAGTCATTCGTGACTTAATGTTATAATTATTAAGGTTGAAATGCTGCATTGATATAAAAAAATAATTTATTAAAAAACCTAAAAGTTTTCTTATCTAATTAATATACTTTTCCATTTAAAACCATTTCAAATTTGCCGCGCCAATTTTTAGACTGTTATGATAATTACTGTATAAAAATAAATAAGAAAACTTTTACGTTTATAAATAAATTATTCTTATTCCTTTATCAACCTTAAAAAATAATGATTACTTTAAATCATATTTTTCCTTTTTAAGTCTTTCAAATTTGCCGTGCACACTTTTATCCTAAGAGCATCCTAATTAATTGAAACTTTATATTTGAAATTATTTATTTAATTCGAATCTATAATAACAACTATTCTTCCGCTCATCATTTTGAATTTGACGCCGCAGCTTAATATTAATTATGTTTATTTTTTTCAAAGCAACGAGCATTAAAAAAAATACTGGAATTTTAATCAGCGTTTAAATTCTTGAAAGCAGTGTCGCTAATTGGCGAGCAGCTCCAATAACAGGAGATCTTGATCCCTAATAAGAAAACGGCAAATTGTCGCAACCTCCTCTAAAAAAGAATAGCCCCCGCGTCATAAAGTTTATCCTTGGAGCGGCGATGACGTCGGGGTGCCTTTCGCAATCCCCGAATTTTCAGGTCAAAATACCAGCGGCGTCCGAAAGTCCGCGTAATCAAAATAAGAGCGGCGCGAGGAATCGAGGGCGACAGCCCACTTCAAAACATTTGCGCGCGACGCACTGTCATCGAAACGCAGTTATGCGATTAGCCCGATCCAATTTCCGTGGGAGGGCGCAGGGCCCCTTAACGGGGTGGCTGTAAGAGGGTTAGCGAGGATTAAAAGAGCGTTTCAGCCGTCCTGACTCGGTAATTATGGGAAATTAAGGTAACACTACCTCATCGGCACAATTAGTCGTGTGCGGCCCCGACACGGAATTCCAGTGTTCGACATTTCGCTAATTCTCGCATTGTTTATTGTCTTTTTTTTTTTAATTTTGTGAATTTTTTTAAAGACTAATTATCTGTATTTTAGAATAAATCTGTTGCGCGCTTTTATACACATGAAGTTTCTATTTGTACCTTACTATCAATTAAGTATGTAGTAATAAGAAGAATAAGAGGAGCTTTTTGCTGAACCTATCGCGATTCTAGAAGTACTGCCTTCTAATTTATAAATGTGTTTTGTACATTTTTTTGTGATTCTTTAAATGTGTAAATGCAGTAAGAAATGAAATTCTTTGAGAAAAGAATCATAAAGTTGCATTTTTTTGGTTTATGCACGAAGTGGATGTATTTAAAATTGTAAGAAAAGTATGTGCCGCGTAAACATGTTTCACAAACATAAGTGCAAGGTAGCGCTAATTGTGCTCTGATAAGATAAATGGTATCGAGTTTCGGGAGATTTTATCTTCCGAGTACAAGCTTATTCATTCAGCGTTTGTAACTGCATAAATTTCGAAATCATTCACTATACAGCTCGCCTCATCCTAAATTTCCACCGACATTCCATCGTCGCCGTCAAAAATAAAAAATAATTAAAAAATCACTGCATTAAAAGAAAAATAAAGTAAAATTAACTAACCAGTTCCTCGCTCTTTAATAGCTCCGAGTGAATTTTCGCCTTTTCCCATGACAAAGGAAAAGCGCCGAATAAACCCGCGACAGCCAAAAAGGCAATCAACTCGGTGATAAACCCGAACCCAGCTCGTCGGCGACGCCCAGTTCCCGAGTCGGCGCGCAACGACTGCACATACGCCGCGCGCCGGGCGGAAAAAAGGTCGGCCGGCACGAATTCAACGGCGGCACGCGCTCGCATTATATTTGTATTTATAAATGCACGCGCCAGGCAAATTACACGTTCGCGCACATTGCACGCGAGTGCAAGTATTGCGCAACCGCCTAGCATAATACGCGCGCGTGCGTGCGCGAAAATATTTTGATTCGAGCTCTTGCGGAATCGAGATCGCGCGGGGGTGGTTTATTTTCCAGATATATATCGGATCGAGTAGTCAGTGGGCAATTCGCTTGCTGAAAGCGGTTCGTTCATTTCTAAATTTGTAAGAGAGGAGCTGCGCGTACTTTACGAAGTTAACTTTTTTTGTTTTACGTAAGAGAAATGCTGCATTATTTTTACGTTCTAAAGTAAACTTCTTTTTGTTATTTTCGGTATAGCGTGCATTTTTAAACATAGATTATAATTTGTTTTGTTTTTTTTTCTTATCTTGAAGTTTCCACTAGGATGTATTTACCGCTGTTTTTACATTAATTTCGCTATAAAAAGACGTTTTTATACAACAGTCTGTAATTGGCAGCCGAGCCGAAGTGAAGTCCTATTATAACGTGAAATAAAAAGCACGTTGCCTTGATTACTCTGACGTAAAAAAAATTTAGTATTTAAGGTCATGTTCTTTGATACTTTATAGTATACCGTTATGATTAAAAGCCATAAGCTGCCTTAACAAACGCTCGAATCTCCATTGTAGTAACGCTAGAGTGACACTGCGTTTAAGAATTCAAAAGCCGTTTTTTCTCCGATAGAAAGTTACCGTTATCATCGCGGTGGAATATCAAATGCGTTTTTAATGCAAATCGCAACAATAAATAGGCATTTATTCAAAGTCACAAATAAAACAGAAAAACCGCATTGACGTCCGTAGGCTTTTCTCCTTAAAAGCAACAACTACAAAATAAAAATTCAATAAAGGCAAAGAAAGTGAGTAGAACAAAACGTTCACCTTCGCTTTCGTTTCCCGCGGAACTTACCTCGTTGGGCAGAGCGATGATCTTGGTGACGGCGATCTCGCCGCTCTCGCTGCCGTGCTGTCCGTAAAACTCGACGCCCGGCCTTCCAAAACTGTCGCGGTTAGCAAATTCGATCAAGGTCAAGGATACATATGCTCGCAAAACAATAGAGGCTGGCAAAACGAGATAATCGCGAGCGAGAACTCGCAGCCGTGCAATTTCGCCGGCTCCAAAAGAGAGAGAGAGAGGGACGTAATTTGTCGCGCGTGAGTAACGCGTGTGTCCCGACAAATTGTATCGCGCAGTCGATAAATCGCACGCGGCCGACGATTAATTTACGAGCGATATCTCGGAGTCAGCCCCCACCGCACCGAAGTATCAATTAATATAGAGCGTAATATACGAGCGGAGAGAGAGAGAGAGAGAGAGATGACGATTCGCGATTCAGCGCGAGTGACGTCGCGATTTCGTTTCAAAACTCGGCGCCCATATCGAGAATCTCGAACCGTTGATATAACGAGCGCCGCTCTTATTTTGCACAACGGCCTGCGGTGTTAAATTATTCATCGGCCGCTTAAACGCGTTAATTAAATAAAAAAAAAGCGGCTTTTCCTCGCAGGAATTCCGCAAAATCCGCGTTTCAAAACAAAACGCGCCAGCGGAGGCATTGTGGGCGCACACATAGGTGGAGGTATAAATATAAAGTGTCTATCGGGCGCATAGGAGCCGAGGAGAAAGGAAGAATCGGCGGGACGTCGGCGCGGGAGGAGGAGGAGGGGCGAGGGGGTCAGAAGAGCGAGACGGAGAGAGAGAGGCCGGAGAGAGAGGTGCCCGCGCGCGGACGCCTTCGCGGAACGATGAGGTAACTCGGCTCCGTTATATATTTTTATTATAAAGTATAAAAAAGCGCTGACACGCTTCTTTAATTTTCGCGCGCGAAAGTACGCCGAGAGGTAAGGATACATTTTATTCGAGGAGGAGGGGGGTTTATCTGATTTGGCCGGTCGTTATGGTTCTGCACTGTTTTTTTTTTCCTTTTTTCTTTTGAGTTAGCGTCGGGTATTTTTGCGAAAGATTGCCGAGAGGGATAAAGGAGGGAAAGTGACGCTCGTTCACTGCTTTTTTTCGAATTTTTTTTATTACAGCGTAATTGAATGTGTACTGCTCGATGTCGCGGAGTGATAAATTAATGTTGGGATTGGCGATACTTTTATTTTTTATTCGCGTAGTGAAAATTAAATTGCAGTAATTATCGCGTCATCGGCTTGGGCGAAAAATGTGTTGCATTTTATTTTATTTCATTCATTGATTTAATTCGAATTTTGTGTGTTAATTCTCGAAATAATTTTTATTTTACTATCGTTATTTTACTCATAACTTATTATTAACGAAACTATAAAAAAATGTTTTTTTAAATAAAGATTTTACGTAATATCAAAGTCATAAGTGCATATAAAGAAACTAATTATTAGTGATTCTCAATAAAAATTCGATCGGTCAAACAAGATTAAAATAGTCCTGTCAACTTTTGACTACAATGCGTTGATTTAGCCAAACAATTGGTTGGATGTAGTTCAATAAAATGAGTGCAAGAAAAGATTCGTGAGCATCAATCGTTTAGATTCCTTTCGGCGAACTCCGAAAAAAGAGTGCCAATGGCGCCAGGTAGGAACTTCAGCCGCGCAGACTAGTCTGGTTCTTTTTTTACTTTGTCGTAGAATATTTATTGAATTTTCTGGATGGAAATCCAAATAAGATACTCTATAAAACTTTAAAATTTTCAAATCGATTCTCTAGACATATAATATAATTTCTGCGAGTAAAATATTCATATATAAACCCGTAATTCACGAGCGAATTTCATTAATAATCAACTTCTCGTATCGGCGTATCTATTTGAAATTCCTCGATTTAAAATAATGATCACGCTGCGTTGCACAAAACTCGCCGCGCATACTTTACGGTCGCCGATATCGTTGCGGGCATTTCAAGCAGACGCACTCTTAATGTAAATCTTCCCCGTCCTTTCAGGAATCGAGCGTCGATCCTCATTAAGCCTCGTGGTACCCACAAAAACTTAAGCTTCGCGAAATAAACCATGCGCAAATGCCATTCGACAAAAATAACCGAGCGAACGATACGAAACTATAACAGGATGCCCGCGCGGATCTGTAAACGCGGCGATAATAAGCAGCGAATTAGAGAATCACCTCGGCGCTAGGCGAGATAGAGTCGAGGAGATGGTCAGCCAGGAGGAAATACAGTTAGGCCGGGAGTCGAGATGGAAAAATATCAGGAGCGGCCAGACGGACCGAGGAAAAGAGAGCAAAGGGGTCCCTCCTCGCGGTGGATAGTATATAAAAAAAAAAAGAAGCCGAGGAGAAGTGGAGGAGAGGGAGAGCGAGACCGAGAACTGAAGAAAAGGATACACTTTGATGGCTCCGGATGCCGTGCCGATGATCATGAGCCGCAGGCTGGGGTCCCAGGCGATGGCCGTCGGTTTGTTCGGGAAGCCATGCTGAACCGTCTGGAAAAAGACAAGAGAAACATTAGTTATTATTATGCGGAGCGCTTGCGCGTTGCCTGCTAGTGGCAAATTATACTTTTATCATAAAAGAAGACGCATTTATTCTATGCATTAGGAAATTTTCTGAGATTCTAGGAAAACATTTTTTTATTCTTATTAAGTAGATAAATAAATTATAAATTATTTATTTATTTAATTAAAATTAATATAGAGTACATATTTTTCTGTGTACCATCTTAGAGTTTTAATGAAATCTTTTATGTACAAAATTCATGAGCCTCAAATTAAATTAAAATACTACATTATGCACTAATGATTTTAATCCAGCAGAATCTTGTCTTTGTTATTACAAAGGTGTAGCTTTAATTTATTCAATTTAAAGTCCCGTCTTCATCGAACTGAATTTCACAATCGTTTGTTGTGGAAACACGCAAAAGAACAATTACAACAACTTAAAAATAAATCATCAAAAGGAAGGCATCGGAAGAGCTAAAATAACTGTCTCTCAGTACGGGCGTCAGCTCTAAAAATTAACGAGCGTCGGGTTGAAAGGCCCCGGGTGCCGCTCGAGTTTCCAGGGTGGCGTCGCGGCGTGAGTCTACAGCGCGTGGCTCCGGGGAAAGGCACCGCGCGCTATAGACACTCTCCGTTTTCTTTTCGCCGCGCTCGATCGGCGAATTTGGCGAAGGTCGAGACGGCCACTCGCTGGTGGGGGCCGTAGGCTGACTCGTTCGGTCGCAGGCGCGTGGGCGACCCGATGAGTCAGATTTCGACGATTCCCCAACGGCGCTCGGTTATCTCGCGTGTCTCTATTATCTTCCCGTATTCATTTACTTTCGTGAGGTGAAAAATTTGGTGCGTGAGCTGATCTATACAGCGATTATTTCGACGACCCACATTTAGGCTGATATGCTTTTGTTTAGTTCGCTTGGGTCTGGTAATTTTCTCGATTTTGTTTTATTTTCAGACTTGGTTCTTTTGTATTTAAAGCGTACTACAAAAATATTCCATTTTAACGCTAAAAGGTGGTAATATGAAATTGAACTTTTTTTTTTGCAGCTGTTCAAAATAACGACGAGAGCTTTTTGGCGGTCCGAAAAATTTATGATGAGAATGTAAAAAAGCTTATTAAATATTTGATTACTTTTAGTCAATATGTAAGTAATTTTTAATTAAAAAATCATGATTTTACAATTTTTAAGGATAACATTTGAAAAAAAATCGATTATTACGATTGCGAAAAGGTAAATTAATTAAAAAGTGATTTCAAAATCACTTATTTGAAAATAATAAATTAACGAAATGAACAAATCTACGCAAAAAAGGTAATTGATCTCCTTATACAATAAATTGCATTTAAAAAAATCATATAAACCTCAAAGAAAATAAAACCTCCTCAAGCATTTCTGTTTGAATAGAAATGTTATTCGGCAGCAAAGTGATTTTCTCACGCAATCCGCTCGCGTCACTTAAGGGGGAAAAATCAAATTTCCTCAATATGAATTTGTAAAGTACTCCCCGCAATTAAGCGCGATCTCTAATTCGTTTTAAGCGGCGGAGGCGTATATACAACGATTCGCTTTCGGCGGGCCGCCTGCGTCATCCGCGCACGGTCCCTTTTCGAGACGGCCGTGATCGTCTCGCGTGTTATATATACGGGAATCGAGAGCCGGGCGACGCGCCGCGAATGAGAAAAAGGGAGAGCCGAAGATAAATGGGACTTTGACGTAACCGCGGGACGACACGGCCGGGGACACGAAATATATACGCACAAAGGCCGGGGAACACGAAAAAAGAAGGGGGAAAAAAAACGTCGAGTGGGCCCGACGCGCGAGATCCACACCAACTGGCTTAATTAACGTCAAGTGGTGCAGATTAAACGGCCCCGCGGTTCCGGATGAAACTGGATTCGTTGCATCGATTCCCCTTTTCTCTCTCTTACGCATTGTGTAAGAGCGGAGCACGTGCTCGGGGCGCAGGAGTTTCGCGAGTTTTTCCGCGCCGCTGCAATGTCACAGGTCGGAGCGATTGTAATTGTTCGCTTAATGTTCTGAGAAAATTGATTTTCGTTTTTTTTTTAAATAAAACTTTTTCAAGATTTCGACGACTGATTGACTAATTTACAGCAAACATTGATTTTCTAATAATAAACGATCGTTGATTTACGAGTGTTTTCGCGATATTGATGTGATCAAGATATGTTCCTCTTGATATATTCTCAGTTTATAATAAAATAGCTATTATTACTCATTCCTTGGTGATCGATCAATTGCCCAGTCACACAAGAAATTGAGTATTATCGTTTTTAAGTCTACGCTCTTACGGAGATAGAATCGGTTACAAGTGTTCTTAAAAATTTATACGCGGGATGACGCGATGTCCACCCAAGTACTCCCGATGACTAATATCTGCTACGATTTTTCTAGCGATATAGCGGAATGTCCGAGCAATAAAACAAACATAACTAATCAGAAAAAAGCAACTATAAAATAAACAGTTTACGTAAAAATTTAACAAAAAAATGCGATGATAAGTCGTCGAGAATTGAAACAAGAGATAAGTCACATTACGTTCCAAGGCAAATCTGCTTAGAACAGCCGTGCGTTAAACGAGAGCCTCGACCGATGACATTGACCCCACGAGGCTCTCTATCCGTCAGAACCATTTCAATCGCACTCGAACATCAATCTGTCCAACTAAGGATCACCGAACTCCTGCGGCATTCCGACCGAGCAACGTTTAATTTTTTTTCGTCCCTCCCGAGCATAAAAAAAAAACAAGAAGGAAGCAAAAAAACAAAAACAGTTGAAATAGGCCAACGAAGAGGAAGCGATGCGCATCTCCGTGAAATGTTACTCGCGGAGCGGCGCGCGGCGCTTAGCCATAATTTTTCCGGCATAAACGATCGCCATTTACGGCGCTGGTAATTAAATAGAGAAATTAAGCCGGCCGGAGTTAAGGAAGAGTGGCGTGCGCGCGCAAACTGTGTACCGTTAGCCGCTCCTATATACCTGCCTGCCTGTCTCTCCTCGTGGCTCACGATTTTCCGCGGCGCGGCCGTACGGATCGCGTTGCCGTGCTATTATTACATGAGTCACCGCCGCTAGATTGCCAGGAGGTGGAGGGGAAAAAGAAAAAAAAAAAGAAAAAAAAAAACTAGCCAGGAGTGAGAGTTGGCGCGTGCATATCGCTAGCCCGACGATTTTTTGGCGGTGCGCGACGTCGTAAAGGTTTTGCGGTTTGACGAGCCCGGCGCACACGCTGTTATTTTCTTTCCAAGCGCCGAGGATTTAATTTGATTTTATTTATCCCAGTGCTTTCGTATTGTTTTCAGTTTATTGCTGGCTTTGCAGTTTTACTGGTATTTATACCTATAAAAAGGCGATCGATTCAAAGTTAATTAGCTCTTAATTTAATTATTTAGAGAAAATTAATTAATGTCCTTTGTACGTTTGAAAATAAATACAGGACTGAATCTATAATCTAATCCTGCGAGGATCGAGAGAAGCACAAAGTCACGGCTGAACTTCCGCGTCTCACGTTGCTCGCTCCGGGTTTGAGAAATATTGAAATCGACCAAACGGAAAGTCTGCTGCAGCGAGGGGAAAGTCGCCGAAGTCGACGCATAGGTCGTTATACTGCGAAGGTGTTCACAAAGGGGCGAGGCGATCGGGAGGGACCGCACCGGCGTAAAGGCGAAGGGCAGGTAACCCGAGCCCCGGCTATATTCTCAGGTAGACGCGCGGAAGATCAGGTGCGTACTGTTTCTGTCCCTCCGCCCCTACCGGTACCTACAGTTGGTACGCGAATTGAAGGCGATCGACTAAATTGGCTGTGCCTATATAAGGGCCGTTAGATGATTCAAAGGTGTATATTTGTTTTTTCTTTTTAAATTGATGTATGGAAAGACGCACAGTTGAAGCGGATCGATAATTTTTGCCTTAAATACTGTTTTGTTTTGTGGCGGACGTAGTGCATTACCTGTAATTTACGGGTGTATTATTTGAGAGATTTATATATGCACGGAATGAATCACGAGCGATTAAAAGAAGACAATGATGTCGGCGCGCAATTGTAAATAAGTTTCCTTGTAAAAATATTTATTATATAATGATGAGACGAAAAGTAAGCGGAGGAACGTTAAAAATAGAAATGATACAGCGCTGATAAGTTTTCAAGGGGATTTTAAATAGTCTTCAAATTTCTTCTCTACCGAAGTCGAAGTAATACGCTGCTGAAACATCTCAGTTTAAATAATTGACGATCGTTCAGGCAATATTCTCTTCTGATGAGTCCACTCGACTGGTCGAGGACAAAACGACTTAATATTTTGAAAAAAAAAATCTCACCGTTAGAAACGACTTCATTTTTTAATTAGATGCTTTAAAGTGTACTCCACCGATTGGTTGTTTGAGAAGAATCAAACTTTTTATCAAGAGGTGGACTTTCAAATTTTGAATTTTTTTTACCGTAATAGGAACATTTTTCGGATTATTATTCAATTATAATTTTAAATAATCATTAGATTACTCGTAATAAATAGTAATTTTTCATTTAAGAATCCCTTATTACGATTACGCAATTATAAATTAATTAACAAGTTAATTACGCTGCCACTTATTCAAAAGTGTTTTGCGATTATAAAGAGCGAACCCTAATAATTCATCCTTAGAACAAATAAAAGAAAAAAAAAAAATAAATAAATAAACTTTCCAACGAAACCGAAGTTATATGCATATCTACACTACACTGGGAATAAAAAAGGCAGCCAGTCAGGCTAATCGCGCAGCCGGTGTCGACGTCCGCCGGGCGTTTAGGACGAGACGCGCGCCGAGTGCGCGTGTCCTCTCGGTGAATGGATCTCTCGAGTCTCTCGCTCGCGCGACCTCGCCTGCAGCGTAATACGCCGTGCGTCGCACGCGCATCACGCACACGCCGCGCGCGTCCCCCACCTGATAAGATATCGCGCTCGTTCGCCTCCTTTTTTTTTTCTCCTCTCTCTTGTTTTATGCGTACGCGATCGCCGCTCTTTCACGGCGGCGGGAAACGCGCGCTATCTGTTTGCCCGGCGCGCGAGGTGCATCGCCTCGAATTATCGCGGGTGTCGTGGAACGCCGCCGGTCGGGGATGATACCTACACAGGTGGATGCGCTGTCGCTGCCTGGAATTTTACGTTTGACGTCGGTGTGCGGAGTTTTCGCGGAGTTTAGCGACACTCTGCGGGGTTACCGGCGCGGTGAGTCACCTGTGCTAAATTTTGGAGCGGAGATAAAAGTTGTTTGCGAAAATCTTCGCGGACTAATTGAGATATAGGTTCATGATGCCGTCCTCTATTTTTAGCCTTTCGTACATATGCTTTTCTCTTTTATAATTTCCGTTTTAAACTTTTTCTGGGTATAATGGAAAAAGTTGAAGAAGAATTACTTTATGGTAACAATCAATGACGGCGCGATTTGCATTATGCAAAACGGTTATCGGCATAGCGCGCGACTACGCTCGTAGTAAAGCAATTAAAAACAATAATATTATTGCACACACTCGCAATTGTAACAGGAGCTTGATTGTGTATTTATATATACATGTAATACTTTATAAATAGATTATAGCGTAGCAATTGAAAGAGAATTCCTGAGAGGCAACCGCGCTGATGTCATTGCCGCTAATACACCGCAGCTTCAGATAACTCGTTTTTTACAATCTGATAAATAAAAACGCGCCGATAGCCGCTCCATCTTCGATCGACCATAAAAAAAAAAAACGGAATCGCTCCCCGCGAGGAGCGAGATCGTGTAATAAAGCGTATAATAAACACAGAACGCGCCGTGTGACATAACGAAACGTGTGCGTTTGTACAGCCGAGCGAAAGCCGGGCCGGTGCGCTTGCACATTTTCCCAGATAAAAGGTCGGGCGCACGTGTGTAGATACGGCGACATGACTGGCTCTATAGGAATTTCCTCGAGCGTGCGCGCAGCGCATCATAGATGTACGAACGGAAGTCCGCGCGCGCGCAGGAAGAACAGAAAGCTCATTGTACATACATACATATATTCGCCGATTCTCTTTTTTTTTCATTTCAAACTTTCTCCCTCTATGGCTTCCCTCGCCTTTTTTTCACGATTATTATAGCGCTTTGTGCAGGTGTAACCGGAAAATCATTCATTCAAATGCGAGATTGCACCCTGCAGTTAAAAAGTTACTTTGTGCTATGTACGTAAGATAATTGCACCCTGTATTTGTCTTTTAGATCGGTGCTACAACAATGTCAAGGAAAATCCAAAGTAAGTTAATTAAGGCACATAAAAAAAAAACAAATAGAAATGATAAGAATCGTTTTGGAGCGAGGAATGGTAATTCCGCGCGCGCACGAGTACACAGTTTAATAAATGAAAAAGGCGAAGACCTTAAAAGCGCGGGTAATGTGGAGCGACGCCATTAGCCGGCGGGGCGCGCGGGGGTGCGGAATCAACAGGTCAACAGACGCGGCGTCTGGGACGTATCGTTCGCCCACGTCACGCGCACGAGCCAGATATATCGGCCTCCGCGCCGGTCGCTGCGCCCCGTCGATGGCGCGCCCGCGGAACCAGACGCGCGTACACGCGAGGTTACACCTTCGTAGTTCACGTCCTATATACACCGCCCTGCGGAAACCTTACGTGTACACTCGCGCGAGGTACTTTGCGCGCGTGGGCGGGCGTATCGTCGGTCGTGTACACTTTGGCGCGACTACAAAGGAGAACGAGGAGGCGCAGCTCTTCAACCCCGTACTTGACTATACAAGGTGTTCCATTTTAATGTCGGATATATAGTCTTTAGGTGTGAAAGGTACTGAGAGAGTGAAAAGTTACCGATGGAGTGACGAATCGATTGGGATTGAATCATTTTTCACTCGAACCTTTCGCATCTTGTACGCGTTCTTTTTGAATTAAAGGGCCGTAGTAAATGGGTCGTAGCTTGATGAAACGTGTTGGGGTATCAAAAGGTAAATTAAGTTTGATAAGTCGTGATTTTCTAGGAAATTTTGCATTTTGAAAAATGTTAATGTCACGCTGACCTTTGGGCTCTCGTAAACGGTCTTATCGTGGCTGCAATTATGCTTTGTGATTGTTAACTTAATGAGACGTACTGTGTATACGAAATAATTACGAAATTCTCTGGCAATTACGTCACGCTCTAATGAACGACGAAGTACGGCCTATTCGCAACGAGAATTCCATTATGCGCGCTGTTTATTTGATTGAATGTGAAAGAAAGAAAGGGACGAAGAAAATATAACACCTCGTTAGATTTAAAATGCGCGAGTATACGCCCTACGCAGAATTTTCGCGTGAACGCGACAGTTGCGCTACGTTAATTAACGACAAAAGGGAAATGCCCGGGTTGGAAAACCAAACGAGTTTGATGCTGCTTTTTTTTTCTAGGCTTTTTCGAACAGGTTTACAACCGGTTCCCAGCACGCCAGAGCGCCTTTATCAGCGAATTAAACGCCACTACATTTTTTTTCACCCCTTCAATGCCCCCGCTGCTTTATCGAACTCGTCAATCTAGATTACCCTTTCTTCCGAATCGTCCACCAAAAATCCCGGTGCCCGCGGGCCAAAAAATTTCCCCCGTCGCTCTTCAAAACGGTACCCAAGTGTCTATCGGCCTCGAGAACCGAACTCCTTTTATTTATACACGAGCTGCGGCGTCGGCGAAAGAATGCGCTCGTGCAAACTGAAAATAACACCGAGCGCCGGAGAGTCATCGCGGCGGACCAGAAATACAAAGAAACGCCGGGAGAAAAAAGCGGGGAGAGGGAGGCCCGAGGCAGATCTTTCGCGATTGTTCCCGTCGGCGCGAGATTTGAATTTATTTGTTAAACCGAGCACGAGCGTCCGCGACGCGCGAGACTTCCGCGCGAGCGGAGGCGGAGGACGAGCCGCTGCCGTGAGGCGGAAGATAGGATCTCGCCCGTATGGATTTGCGGGCCGCGCGTGTGGGTGCGTTCGTGTGGGCCGGTGTACGGTGGTCACGCGAGCGGACGGGCCTCGCGTCCCCGAGTAGCTCTAAGCGGATGGAATTCTTTCGGGAAGGTTTTAGCACCTACGTCCGAGGATTGAGGAGGGAAGGCCTCTGGAGGAAGCGGAGATTCCAGCGGCAATAAGGGTCGTTCTACGACGTTAGATCGGTAATTCAGTTAAGTAAAGCGCAGGGTACGTGGTATAATGCGCAATTCAGAAAATTCCGTGGAATACTGTATATCTAGCGAGTTAGCGACTTTTTTTGTAGATGAATCTTCTCCTACTTGCAATAATTCCCTGAATTTTTTTAATTAAAATTAATGAATAAATCGAAAATCTTTGTAATAAGATAGTGCGAAAAAAATGTAATAATAAAAAACTATGAATCTATAAACAATTTATTAGAGTTTAATTAAAAAAAAAAAAGAAGATTACTACACGACGAAAATTAAAGCAGCAAAGTTAATTCAAACTGTGGCCGTCTGTGTTATTGTCCAGGCAAGTATACGTCATAAAGCGTGGGCGTACGGTGGTTTCCGTGCTACAGAAGTCATTAACGAAGCGGACGAGAACGACAAGAGGACTACATTTTGTCGCCACGTCCTAAGGCTCTTTTTTTCACCGGAGACGCGAATAAGGAAGCGGAACGGAGAGAAGTACCGCGGCCGGCAAAAAGGCGCGATCGAGGAAGACAAAGGGAGTGCGCTCGGGATAAAAAAAAAAGAAGAAGGAAAGGTATTGATTTGTAACGTCACTTTTTCTGGACGCCCGACGTAACGGTTTTGGCTGTATACGAAAAAAAAGCTCGAAAGTGGAGCGCTCGACTTTTACTGTTGGATTTTCGTTGCAATTCGTGCAGCGGTCGTTTTTAAATTGTCATCGATTCGAAAGTTTTGCGGCATTTTTCGAGCTTGAGCTTGTTTTCGCTTTTTCGAGAGGCAAAAAAGTGGCACGAAATAAAATATTCGGCAATAATTTACTCGATACAATTTTGATAAAAATTTCGCTGAAAAATTAAGGTCCGAGAAATAATTCGTACACAAATGCGAGGGACAGCGTGCATAAATATTTCCAGCGTTAACGAGAGTTTATTGAATAATTATGGTCGTCAATTAGTCATTTTAAAATCAGGTCCAAAATTCTTAAAAAAGTTCATGAATTAAAAAAATATCTTTGTTAATTCCAAAAGCAAAAATAAGATAAAAATTAAAAAAAAATGAACGTACAAACTATCACAAACGAAAATCGGAAAATTAAATCGTCGCGACGAGAAATAAGCGCCTTGTCCCCCCTCAATCCACAGAAAAATCACACGGCCCGCAGTTGAATGAGGGACAAAACTAATGACATGGGTAGGCACCGGGCCCCCCGTAGTCGTACTTTTCGGGGCTCGTATACAAGGGAAGGTGTACCGGGTGAGTTCGTGAGAGCCGAATTTCCAATTCCACGCTCGCCGCATTGTGCGCCTTGTTTACCCGCCGCGTCAATCGATAAATATTTGTTTTCGTGCCGGGACGATAACGCGCCCCCTCGAGTGCCGTTCGATAAATCCTTTGCCCTCCGCTCTTTCTTTTTTTTTTTTTTACATTTTCTTAGTGATTTTTGCGAGAGGACCGTGGCCGGCGGTTTTATTTTTAACGCGGGCAAGCGCCGCCTTATCGCGGATTTCACGTCCTTATCAAAAGCCGCGCCGGCAGCGGTCAGCCTCGATAATTGGAAGGAAAACGGGGCGATCTTAGAGCATACCGGGACTGCGGATTAATTGTAGCCAATTTTTCTATATCGTCTAATATGCGAAAGTATAAGAATCGAGGTGACAATAAGTTTGTATGAAATGTTAAAGCTATAACTGAGTATTTGCGAATTAATTGTAACAAATAATTTCGTGCGGTAATTCAGAATTTTTTTTACCTCTTGAAATAATTTACCTTAAAAATTTATGGGGCCGATTGTAACATTAAATTTTACGCGTTTTGATCTTGTTATAACGCACTTCTCAAGTCGTCGATACTTTTACAAAATTTAATGTTGTAATAAATAAATAATAAAACGTAGAGCTACCTTTACGCGAAAAATCACAAGAAAACTGCCTTCAAATGAGAACAAAGGAAAAAGTTTAGTGGCTCATAAGATAATGAAAGTTAGATTCTATTTACGCACTCGTGCTCTATATACACTGCGCGTCGTTGCTCTACATGCAATGATTAGTGACACATATTTCATCCATTTCCGTAGTGTATAAACTTCAATGGGGGCGGACGCGTGCCTTTGAATCGAAAAATACTTGGCCGGACGACTTACACTCGAAATCCATAATCCGCGTCGATCGTGCGACGCTACACAATTACGTAGAGACCCGCCGCGCCGTGAAAAGCCCGCAGTTTTGAGCCGGCAATTAATCGACTACTTGAGAGCAAATATAGGCTTCTGTATTCGCCGAGCAAACACAACTGCGCCGATTTCTTTTTTCAATATTCCATTGATACTTTCGCCGGTGCTAAATGAAAGTCAGCGATATTTTGAAACGGCGTACCATTGCGCAATTTTTTATTTTAAGTTTAAAGCATACAAATGGGTCCCGTGCGGTTTATTATGCGCCCGAGATCGCGCACCAGAAGGCGTGGCTTCTTTCTCCGCGGGCGTTTGTGTGCGCCCGGCCGAGTCAATTAATCATCCGGCTGGAGGTGCATACGGCTAATCTAATCGACGATCTCCGATACGATACAGAGCAAAAGAGGGCGAAAAAAGGAAAGCGATTGTGAGAAAACGCCTTGAGTTAGGTGCACGAGGCTGCTGCGCGTGATTTTTCAAATCTCCGATGAGGAATAACGAACGGAGTACACGATTCGATTGAGTCCAATAAAAAAAAAGGCCGCGCTAGCTCTGGTGTTGCTATGCTAATGAACTCGGCTAATCTCTCCGCGTGCCTTTTCTCAATTTTGCCATTGATTCATAGCCACCGTTAATCACTCCGAAGTGCGCGAGCGTTTCGAGCTGCCGGTAGCCGGAAGAGTTTTCCGCTGCGAATTGAGGCGCGCGGATTTTTCCGCGGAGCAGTAGTCGCATCTTACTTTATTTACGGTCGAGCCCCGTTTACGAAGCCGGTGATCGTTAAAAAAAAGATGCCTTAACGCCGCAATAAATTGTACTCGAATAATGCCAGTGCTAATTCTAAAATTAAATTAAACGCTGAATTATCTTTCCTTTTTTTGCAATCGTATAGGAGGGTCGATTCGAGGCTTTTCCCGCGCCCGGGACCCACGGTGGAATGCGACGGGAGGAAAAGGCGAGCTGGAAAATTCTGAAATTTCACAAGTACACGCGGTGCACGGCTCTCGCGCGAGAGTTAGAGTCGCTGACCAACGGTACACCTCCAACCGGCTATTCTCGCTGGCATCGCCACTCGCCGGCGCGCCGGCGTGCATATGAAACGGAATTCCTCCCCGCGCGCGTTTTACCTCCGCGGGAAAGAAGGCGGAGCGGGCTGCTCTCTCGGTCTAAAATCTGACGAGTCCCGATCCTCGAGTCATCGGCGTAATGACGCTATACACCCGAGTACTTACTTATGCCTAATGGGTTACAAATATTGAGCTTGTCCGAGTCGATGTGTAATCTTTTTTTTTCGGGAGTACGGGCTGACGGTGTACAGGAAGCGCTGTATTTTGCAGGAGAAACAAATAGGCACGAAACGACTTTTAAATGGCCATTTGGAAAATTTAAGGGCCGTCCAAGTCAGAAGCTTTGATTTTATGATAATTGATTTACTTTTTGAAACTTTCACTGACTTATCTCGAAATTAAACGAGCCGAGTGGAAAAAATTTCTTTGCTCGCGCACTTTCTACTAATTAATTTTTCCATAAATATTTATCATTTATAAGCGATATTTTTCATTTCTATTTACAACGTCTTAATTAATGCTCCGATAAAAAAAATCTTCAACAAAATAAAATAAATTACCACTATAAACGTAGCAGGATAATCCGCAACTAATTCATATTCCCGTATAAGATTACTTTAATTCACTCAAAACTTTTAATCCGGCCGCTATCGTAATTCCAGATCCACGAAAAGGAAAGCCAAGAAAATTCCGAAAAAAGACCAGCAGAGCCGCTAAAAAGAGCGAAGCCGAGGCCGGCGTCCGGCTGGGCGGGTTTCGCTTCCGCGGCCGAGCGATGCGATAAAACCGCGCGCGGAGAGAAAGGAAAACGGGAGGCCGCGGGCATCACCCACGACGCAATTTTCCGCGCGAAAATCCGCAGGGGGGGGCCTCCTCGCGGGAGCGTGAGAAAGCGCGATTCGGCCGTGCGTGAGCGGACGATCTCTTTGCGTCACGCGGAGGGAGTCGCGCGCGCATTGTGTGCACCGCGAGCGCAATCGTGACGTAAGGAGCTTCCAGTTTCTCGGGCGCCGTTTACACGACGCCGTCGAGGGAGAAATTTCGCGGAGGCATACGGGGGACTCCTCTCGGTAATCCGTTTATGGACGCGCGATCAATTAACGCCGTGGTACACTGATTGATCAATCGGGATCGTTACAAGACTCGGTTGTGATTATGATAGCGCGCTGAGATTCCCCGGGGTGATTGTGAGAACTTCGCGTTTTTTTTCGGTGATTTTCTTGTACATTGATGTTTAATTGGTGGTTGCAATAAAAGCGAGCTTGTGTATTACGGCGTAATATAGTTTTGAAAGTTGTACAGCGGTGGCCTCGGTATTAGGATGAATGTTGCTATAATTTTCACTTTAAAAATGTTTGCCTCGAACTAGGAAGCATGGAAATTCGAAAGTAACAGAATAACGCATACAGACAAAAAGTTTATGTACGGAAAGTAATGATTGGCCAGAAATTGCAGCAAAAATTATCTAAACCGTCCGACTTTCGACGGGATGTTAAAGATTATTATTCTCACGATTGCAGTAATTATTAGATAAATATTTTTTCAAAAGCAGTTTCGAACCTTTTTTCACTTGTATACGTGTAAGAATATATAACCCTGCTTTTTTACACTTAATTGCAGTAAATTCAGTCGCATTAACAAGCAATTAAATCCAACTTAACAACCCATTTAAAAAAAAAACACTTGCAAATCCATTCGCTTTACGATGCTCAACGAAGTACATATACAAAACTTGATTCAAAGTCGACAAGCTGCGCTTTTGCCATTAACTTGAATCTAAAAGCACTTCATGCGGTATCACTCCTCTAAATGCTACGAATGTTCTCTCCACGTGCACACACATAGCACAAACATCGCATCCAGCCTGAAAAAAGAAAAGAGAAAAAGCATTTCTGCTGGAAAAGCCGCCTTCTCGAGTTCAAAAAACTTCGTCGGACGCGCAGGCGAATCGTCCGAGGCGGCTCGCTCGAGGTGCGGGTATACACACGCGCGTAAGAAGAGAAGGAGGCAAGTCGGAATGCGCAAGCGTTACTCACCTTGCGGAAGGCGAATAGGTCTTTTTGCAGCTTCTGCCGCTCGGCCGTGGGCTGCTGGCCCTTGCCTCTTATGAACTTGAGCATCGCTGCGATGGCGTCGCCGGGCGGCGGCGGCGGTCTTCGTCCTTATATTTCAATCCTCTCCGCTGATGCGCTTCCACACCGTCGTGCCGCTTCTTCTCGCGCCGCGCACACTTTAAAATCCGCGCCAACTCGTCCCTCGCTGTCCTTCGGTCAACTCTGCGGGAAAAAGAAACGAGACAATTAGGTGGGTGCGGAGTCGTTAAGTTTCTATCTGGGTAAATAAAAAGACGGTGGCGAGGCGATAGATCGTAAAGATTGCCGCGCGGAGAGGCGCGTCGTAAAAATTCGTAGATAAGTCAAGGCTGCCGCGAAGAGCTTCGCTCGCTCGAGAAAACATTTGGGGTTATTTAATGCCGACTGTTTTCGTTTCTCGTGAAAAACCGCTGACGTACTTCGGTAAGTTGTATCAAACAACTGACGCAACGGCGAGCGCGGAAATTTAACAGCGCCTTTCTGCTTTTCGCATCGAAGCTCGACTTTTCGTTCGAGAATCGAAAGAAAAAACGTCTACCCAAGGTGGGTACCCTTGTGTATAAATAAATTAAAAAAAAAAAGGAAAGAAAAACTTAGCAAAAACGAGTTTGCGATAAGCGCAAGACCGCCTCGCGAATATACACGGATCGGGATATTTCGCGCGTGCATATCGTGATCCTGCAGAATCCAGCCGCGCCTGAAGAACTCGGGGGGGAGCGAGCGGGGGAAAAAATTGCCCGCCGCGGTGAAATTGACTTCGAGGCACGCTCGGGTGAAAAAGGCAAGGTGGAGGCGAAGAAAGTCCCGACGTCGAAAAAGGTCGTCGGACAAGGAGGCGAAAAAACGGCGGAGGTGAAAGAACCTAGAGAAAATGAAGGACACGCTATAAAGAGAAAGGAGAAAGAGGAGCGCCGCCGGGACGGCGGAATATTATACAGTAAGGAGAGAGACGGAGGGAGGGAGGAGAGGAGAGGAGAGAAGTAAAAAAGGAGAGAACAAAAGTATACGCGCGCGGCGCGCACGCGTGCACTAGCGCGTGCAGCTCTACTATACGTCGAACCTCCGGCGATGAATAAAATCGAAGGCGTTCTACGGCGAGCGGGTAGCTTTAACTTGATTATTGCTGATCGCCGCGGCAGTATGGAAATGCGATTAAGGGAATGTGTAATTTTCTTTATTTGATCACGTGATTATTTTCCAAGATCGGCGGGTGTATCATTATTTGATGTTGGACGGGGTTTTGAATTACCTGTCGATAGACGTACGCGATGCTTCGGGTCAGCATTTGCTTGGATAAGTCTATTTTTGGAAATTGGGCCACGCGAAACAATTACCGATCAAATGCCCGGTCAATTAAATTAATTGCTGAATGTGTAAGTGCGGTTCGTGAAAATTTAAACTTTCGAATTTGGAGCACAGCGGTGGCTTCATAAATGAGCGTAGCAACAACAGGACGAAAATACATTCACAACAACCCGCTGAAAGTCTGACGTTCGGGGTACATTTTTTCCTCGTTTGGTAGGTGCATTTGATAAACGTAAAAATAGCTTAAGTACAACATCTGCTGGTGGTGGAAAGGAGCAGACCCTCGCCTCGGAGCGTCGCAGGAATTTGTGAAAAACGAAGAGTAGAAAAGGATAAAGGGTGTTGCTAAAATACGCTACAGTACGATAAGTAATGAAATCTTGTCGTGAAAATGTGTAATGAAAAAGGAAAATGTCTACAAAAATCTGCAAACGCTGCATTTAATATTTTTAGTTAACGTTGCATATAAATATAAAGTTAAACATGAAACAAAGGGTCACTGTATGCGCGTACACTTAAAGCAGAGGAGCATCCTGTACATTGACAGATACTTCAAAGTGTATAATATTGACGTGTAAATTTTTTTAACGTAATTGCGGTATAAATCTTGAATTAAAATGGGTAATAAAATTTTATAATCATTACTTTGCATAAGAAGTAAGGTTCAAAAATAACGATGCGAGTTTTGAGAAATGTACAAAAAATAAATTGGAATGAATAAAAATTAATAAAATGTTTTTCCTTTTTTAAAGTGCTGCATTTCACATCAGGTAAATAAAAATGTAATATTTATAATAAAAATGCAAATATCTATAGTATTTTAAAAACAAACTACTCAAAAAATTTCTACATAATGTAAAATTAGTTTTTTTGTCTACCAAGAAAAAGTGTTAAAGTATATTTCGGAGCAGGAAACACGTGGTGGTGCTCCGATTTCTTGAAAGTTAATATAAAACGTGTCTGCTGTACTTAGAACAAAGAGAAAGGAAGTGTTCAAGAGGCAAAAAAAGAGACACAAAAAAACGAAATTAAAAAACGATGCACTCGAGTTTTGTGAATGACATGTGGGAGAAAACCGCTTACGACTCCACAAGTATCTGATAACGGAGTTATAAAAAAAATACCTTTTTTTCCTCTACATAACCTCGTCGCTTCCTCTTCGAATTTTTCAAACCTATCTTTAGACGCCAGATCAATTTCCTCATATTTCAATGCGAAGACGAATCTTGAGTCTCGAAAAAATGAATGTTCAACATATTGAATTACATTAGATAAGTACGCGCGTATGTTTTAGAAGAAGACGACGCTGTATTACATTTAAACGGATAACGTCAATAATTTCTCTTCAAAGTATAATTTTGTCTCAATCATCATCGAGAAAGAATAAAAAATAAATACGCCTATAAAGGATACAAAGGATCCTGGGCTCATGTATATGTATGAATAGGTGAGAAGCATATATAGCCTAGTGACAACGCGACAATTTTGTTGACTATAGTTTATACGTACCTACTCTTATTCCAAGAACTTTGAATGCATTTAAATGTTAAAATAAAAGATATAAAGTGTTTAAAGCGCTTTCACGCTTTGTAAGCAAACAACAAAAGAGTATCGAACACAAGTAAATGCTCGCGTATAAGTCAATAATCCCAAAGGAATAAATAGCGGCGAGTATTGACGGCTGCCTCCTACTTACTTTCGCTTGCGTGAGAAAAAAAAAACTGCCAATACCCTCCGACGAAATAGCATTGGAATTATGTCACTTTCGCGGCCCGAGAGAACGAGAAGAGTTGCGAACGCGAAGAAATGTTGTCGCGGCGACTCTCGGGCAGCGCGCAGTTAACATTCCAAGCGGCGAACGTAGCCGTTATAACCTCAAATTCGCGACCATCACACTTGTTGAGCGGAGAGCCCGCAGGATTCCTCGAGCCAGCCAGTGGCTGCGAAAATCCGAGCCGAGGAATCAGCCAGGGACAGCGGTGGTCAGCGCGAGGGGCTAAACCGCCTCGGGCCCAACCGCGGCGCTGCGCGGGCCATGTTGCCCCCGCCGAAGCCAAGCGGCCCTGCACCCCGCGGGGAGCGCGTCAGGCCGCGCGAAGCCCGGTGCTCAAATTGGCTTAGGCCGCGAGAGGTACGCACGTACCTGCGTTACGCCTTCACGTGGAGGGCATCGTCGTCGTCGGCCGATGTGCTGGGGCGCGCCGGCGTCCGCCGCCTGGCTGCACTGCTCCCTGGAGCCGCTGCCGTGCCGCTGCGGGGGGCGAGGCTCATCGATGACACTCAGGTGGGCCGGACGCGCACGGACACTCGCGCCCACGCACGCCTTCTGTATCCTCTCTCTCTCCCCCGGGGTATACACTCGCCGCCTCCTCGGGCTCGGCACGCATACACGCCACTGGATGTATAGATATAGGCTCGCGCGCGCGCGCGCACACTCGGGGTATACGGCGAAGGAGGCACCGCGCGGGGACACTATTTTTTTCGCACGCGCGCCCGTTCCGTCTGTGTGTGCACGGTTTGGGCCTCTCGCGGAGACGCGCGTTGGCTCGGCCTTTTCCTGGTCGCGGCGGCGCGGCTGCTTCGCGACTGCGGCACACCACCAGAAGCGCTCTGCGCGCACGCATTGACGCTCGCGGCGGGGAAGGAAGAGGGAGAGAGACTAGAGAGAGCGAGAGAGAAAGAGCAGCCTGTCCTCTTGCTCCACTTTGCTTTCTCTCTCGCTCGCACGCCCGGCGAGTAGGACTCGCGTCCGTTCACTTCGGAGCGATAGCGGAGCTGAAGCCTGTTTTTCGACAGGCTCCTATGGTATAAGAATTAAGTTGGCACCACTGTCGCGAGAGTTTTGGAGCGCATTGCTAGTGTTTTTGTTTTGGTTTTTAAATGGTGGGTAAAACGAAAATTTATTGCCTGCGTTGTAATTAATTAAAATTGCTTCTACGCGGATTCAAATGAAACGTAATATTGTTTACTGTTTGCGATTAGCTTGAATGAATTTTCGCACGTTGCGCTGATAGCTTGGCCGCCGTGGGTCTAGTCTATGTGCTCGCCACGTCGGCATTATGGTTCGCCCAGCCATCTTGGATGCTTAGTAAATTTTATTCTTGCACAATTTTTACATTTAAATCTGCTTATCACCCTTTACTGAAAATGGGCGCGCTACTTTTCGCGTCACTTTTTGCGTCGCTTTATCGAGAGAAAAGAGACGCAACTAATAGAACGTTATGCGTTACTGAAAATAATTATTAAATAAATTGAATTGAACTTAAATAAAATAAAAATGTCAAAAAAAAATCGTTGGTCGGATTTGATCCACCGACCCTTGGATCGACAGTTCAACACTTAATCCTAAACAAAAACACTTTTTTACTTTTGAAAGTAAGTTTTACTCATTAAAGTAGAGATCTAGAAAACTCGACGATCAATCTCCCTGAATTTTTTGGGAATATTTTATTGAATATTCCTTGAGCACTAGCGTGCCCTTCTGATTGATACGGACTAGGGAAGAGTCACCTTAAAAAAGAGGGACGGCAAGCGAACCGGATCATTCGGATAACATTCGGGGACCATTCGCAACCGGGACGTGCTTTGGGTCATTTTCGCAGACATTCGCATTCAGGACACATTTGTATCTGTGTCGGTTGTTACTTTTGTAAATTCACTATTACTATATTTCCTTTGTTTCTTTATTTTATTTAATGTAATTATCTAATAAATTAGATTCATACAGGAGTTCGCGTGTTGAGAATAAGAAGAGAATTTCAATGCTAACTTGAAAATCCCGCGCAAATCGGTCGCGTGTTCGTATAAAATCAATAAGAAAGGTGTGTTTTTATGACAGCGAATAGTCGCCAGTTCGCACCGTATAGTCATCCGCGTAATTTAAATATAAATTTAAAATTCATTTTTTTGTTTTGTTTTATTCATTTACAAAGTTTTTACATTTCGACGATAAGATAATGTTTAGAAAATCATTTAATTACTGCTATAGGTCACATATCATATGTGAATAAGCCAATCAGAACAAAAAAATTGACTGTCTCCCATCTCCAGTTTTATATATAAAAAAATAGATGACAATATATCAAAATAGATCTAGAAGTATATAATTAACATACCCAGAACATACCTATTTTGTTAAACTAACATTTTAATTATAAATTGCCGATAACTGTTGTTTTATAAAACTATTTTAGTACAATAATTATAAGTTTTATAAACACTCCTATACATATGATTAAAACATTCGAGATACCAATAATTTAATGGTACAATAAATACGAGGAAGATAAATATGCAGTAGAACAATTTATTCATTCGATTTGTACATTGTTAAATGCATGGATAGTAGTGACAATAAAGTAACAAAATAATGCATCTTTCGTCGTGCGTTTATCACTTCTTTCGAATTACATTAAATTGATCAAAATTGATAACAGCATTAATAATAAAACTTGAGTTTTCAAAAAAACTTTAATAAATTTTAAATTTGATAGCATCAAATATGCAAAGGTACACCAAAACGGCTAACGCATTTGCTTTACTGGCGCCTACCACTAGGCAACACGCTGTATTTTTAGATGAGATCATCAGTACAATGACTCACTCAACGATACCGTTAAAAATTTATTTTCAATTTTTTAAGCTAGATTTTTAAAATATTCAAAATGTATAAAATAAACAATAAATTTTTAAAATATTAATTAACGCAAAAATAATTTTATTGGAAATTACCTTCATCTTATGTAAAAATGTATAGATAAGAAGTGTAAGTAACTGTACCCAAATTTCGCAGCGTTTATCAAAACTGATTGCAAGTTAGGAAATTAAAATCACAATAGCGTGAAAGGACGGATTCGTGGCTACTTGCATAAATATATTAAAATAATTTTATTTATTCTTCAACGTTAATAAAATACTCCATAAATTCGATGAAAAAAATTTAAAAAAAAACAGTTGCGCACCTTGTCTGGTCATCCTATTCTCTCAAATAATTGACGTGGAAATAATATTTCCTCCAGTAATACTCAACAAGTTTTTCATTTACGCACTAATATATCGAACATATGTTATAGATCCAAGTGTTCCCTTAATTGCACATATTCTTCTTTGCTGTATACATATCGAACAAATATTTTCTTAGACGTTCACTATCGTTGCTTGTGAACGTATTGTCTTGACCCATTCATGTCCATGCTCTTGTAAAGAGTAGAGAGCAACTAATTTATGTCAATGATGAACAGGGATTAATATAATTTATTCAAATTAATAAACTAACCAACAGTGAAATGGACATAAATGGGTCAAGATAATTTGCTAATAATTTTTCTCAATACTTTAAAATAACATGTCATGGTTAAAATGTAATAAGTTATTTAAAATTGTCAATAAAATAAAAATTTTCAATTTTGTTAAAGTTGAAAATTAAGTAAAAACACAAGTTTAAAATAATAAATAAACGAATTAAAAAACTGTAAATAAAAATTAATAACAAGTTAACAATATCTAATAAAATCTTAAAAACAATAGTTTCTAAAATTTCTATTTTTAAAGTCTTGAATAAAAATATTAGTGATTTATTTAAAATTGCACTTACACTTGTATGTTTAAGTAAGAAGCAACAAAAATTCTCAAAATTTTGTTTATATTTTCAACTGTTGATATATCTATAGCATTTCTATTATCTCCAGCTGTATGCCAAAAGTCCGGGAATGGATATGGTATCAAATGTAAAATTGAAACATCTGAAATAAAATATTATTTTAAATTTATAATTTTTTTTTATTAATATGAAATAAGTTTCAGATTCTCACACCTCTTTTTAAAAATGGAATATGATCATCTTCTATTCCAGCTCTGATTGTGTAATCCTGGAAATATTTTTTATTTGGTTTTTCGTATGGGTACTTTTGAAATTGTTTCATCCTGGCTAGAGCAGTTTCTGCATTTACCATTAATGAGTACCATTTGTGAGAATCAGAGAAGTAATTGTAAAATGTTGGTTCTGGAGCACCAATAAGGTCTAACAGCACCAGCAAATCCTGAAAGAATTAATTAATTTTAATAAATTATCTAATTATGATAAAAAAATATCAATTCTTGTTTCTTACAATCTTATCTAGATCAGTAATATCATTTTCACCATCATAAGTATATTTGGTTTTTTCCCATTTGGCAGCTAAATGCCGAGCACCATATATAGAGTCCCGTGGACCCCACGCTTTAAATGCTTCCTCACCATCAAAAAATATCAACATCAAGGTAACATCATTCTGTACCGTAATTTAAAAGAATCAAATTAATTATTTTGTATTCGCTTTAATTAAATTATCAAAACATTTTGAATAATTATTGAATACTTACATCTTTTATTGTCTCTAATTGTTCTTTCATAACTTTGGCTAAGTTAAGGAGTTGCATACAAGGAACAGCACTATCAGTGGCTCCAACGAAATCATAATTCTTTTCATATTTTGAATCATAATGACAGGCTAATGTTAGGAACCTTTTGGCATTTGGATTCCATTTAGCAATGATATTTTCAAATTTCAGATTATCAAACACAGGTGTAAAATCTTCAAATTCATCTGTTGCAACAGACCAACCAAGGTTTTGTAAGTTGGATTTAATGTACTGAAAACAAATTTTAATATTTTTAATTTTTCCATTCAATAATTAATTTCTAGTAAAAAATAACTGCAGTATACCTGTTTAACTCTCCCATGAGCTGGTGTTCCAACAACCCTAGGAATACATATATTATCAAGAACTTCGTTCATATGCTGCACATCAGATAAACTTGCTAAAGTGCTTATTTGAGCTTGACTTAAGTTAGTTGACTTGTGTAGAAGCTAAAATAATATACAGATTTTAATAGATTAAAGTATTCTTTGATTTTTTCTTACATGTTATTTTAAAGTATTATTTTTTGAAATATTATTTTTTTTCAAACATTCTAAGAAAATATTAAAATTTATTTTAATGCTAATAAAATTTTAAAATTCATTTTTTTAATTTTTTGGAAGAAAAAGCTCTGTTTTCCTTTTGAAGCGACAAAGTTGTTTGTGAACAATTAATATTGTATCAAAGTAAACATGAAAATGTTACATAATAGTAAAATTCCAAAAAAATTTAATATGCAATGTGTGGTAACTTTAAAAATAAAGTTCCAATTTTTCAAGTGTTATAAGAATGTTTACTTTAGATTTAGATGACCTGAACAAAACTAAACACCTAAAATAACGGAATAAAAAACGTGTGAATGATAAAAAACTGCCTAAATAAGACCTCGAACAAAAAAATATGAATTTTATAATGTACATTGCGCAAAGCACAGCTCATAATTCCCAGCGATGAAAATCAGTTATTCGAATTGGACAACTCCAATTAAAACAAACAAAGCGAAAGTGCGCTATTATTAAGCACTATACCAACTCCGCAATTATCCTTATCAACTTGTCATAAAAAAAAATAAAGAATGCAAGCTGTTGTTTCAGCCAGCAGAGCACTGGAGTGCATCGTACGCCCAGGCGAACTCACCTTGCCCCTGCGGAAGCTGCCTGGCCGCTGGACGGTGGACTGGCAGCAGGTGGCGAGTATCGGCAGGAGTAGGATGACGACGGTGCCGCGCGCCTTCGGCAGTAGCATCGTCGAGCCGGGCGTTACGCGCGACACGATGGCTCGACAACGACTGCCGCCGACGTCGACGCATCGATTCTCCCGCTCCTACAGTCCCCGCCTCCCGTAGTACGAACCTCGCTGATGGGATTACCGCCGGAGGGGAGCCGCGCCGTAATTAAAAGTACTCGCCTTCGACGCGTCAACTCGATTCTCGCCCCGACCCGCGATATACCTACCTGCTTGCGTGGGTGTCCTGCGTGCGCCTCCCTTTATAGTCCCTTGTCGCGGTCAGCTGATCGGCCCTCCGCGGGTGAGAGGTTAGGTCGCCGGAGGTCGAGAGGGGAGTTCGAACGGGAGCGGGAACGAAGGGGTGGACAGAGTGGGTAGACGTCATTTGGCACCCTCTTTGTTTTTCAATTTGGTGCGAAAATAAGCGTTACGCGTCTGCGAGCGATAGGAATCGTGGATCATGGATGTAGCCACGTAAACGCTTGTACCGAGCGGCGGTGACGTCAGACTGATAGCGCACGTTCTCTTCGATAATTTTGTCAGATAAAGATTAATGAATATTACTTTTAAATTTATAATGTGTTTAACAAGTTTTATTTTAAACGATAGTTTGACATCAATTATTGGATTTACTTTATGGGCTTTTATTGCAGTTTCGATGGGAAAAAGGATGATGCTGAAATTCGGGCTAAGTGAAAGCAAAAATAGTTATATCACCTTTCACCGACTACTTGCAGCCGTCTTTACTTTCACTTGATAATATTTTTATCGCTTGTGTTTTACGTAACAATAATAATGTCATCGTTTTCAATTAACTATTTTCAAAATACTCAATATTAGAAAAATCGATTCTTTAACTTTTTCAAAATTTATTGTTTTTATTAAAAAAGTGTAAGATTAATAATAGATCTTTTCGTTTTTCTTTCAAATTTTCAAAAATTTATAATTAGTTTTAATACACATTTTTTTTTAATTTTTGAATTGTTTAATAACGTCATTGAATATGAAAACGACTTTCTTTAAAACTTTCTATGAGTTTTTGTAGTTACCCCTTTGCATGAAACTTTTTTCATTAAAAACTTATCTATGTCTATATCGTTTATTACTCGTTTAAAAAGTATAAGTTTAAAGTTATTTTAAATTTATACAATACAATGAAGATGAATAAAATCAAATTCTTATAATGTAGAACTAATCTATATTTAATAATGAATTTTACAAATTAAAATTGATAATTGAAATTTGAATCCATTCTTTTTTACTTTATTTGAATCGGGAAGGAAGCTAAGTAAGCAAAAAAGGGACATTTGTACATTATATACGCATATATATTTATTAAAAAAACTTTTTTAATTAATTAAGATCCTAAACAGACAAGTAATGAAATGATGAAAATATTTTGCAGTTTAATTTATATTACCATGATGAAGAAACGGACGAAACAAGTAAATACAGCGTTTCTCTCAAAATTCAACACACTCAATGCTAACAACGCACTCATCTTCTTTTATTTGCTTTCTTCATATTGTATGTTCAGTACATACTAAAAATTCGAATGAAAAATAAAAACCGAGGTCGTCGCTAACACTTTGCGTCGCTTGTTTTCTCACAATACTTCGTGAGTTTACGCGAACGAAAAAAAAAATTGTGAACAGTGTCGCTATATCGTCAACTGGCGGGATTTACATACTACAGCGGGAAACGCGGTGACATTGCTGAATTTTTTTTCGTTCGTGAAAGGAGTAGATAGAAGATTCGCTACAAAATACACAGTTCAAATCGTAAGCACACGAAATAAATTGCCGAAACAAGGGCAGATCAAACAAAAAATTAATTTCACGTCGAACTTTTCTCTTGTAGATGGTATCGCCTTGGCTGCCAGAACTATGCGAAATCGTAATCGCGTTTTCCACCTAATTTATAAACCTACTGTTACTTGTTACTTTTAAATGTAATTTGACAATCGAAGAGCACGTTTACCATATAGTTCCATCACGCACATGAGACTAACGTTGAACGCGCACTTCATATAGTTAATCAAATTTCGTATTCGTTATTAAAAATATATATATAAAAAAACAATTGTTCCTCGTATCTCTCTAAATTGTTGTTGTATAAATATCACACCGATCCTCCCGTCGAGGAGGTGATCGGTGCGCGACGCCGGCTATACAAATCGACGCGTTCAATAAAAAAACAAACAAAAGTTATTTTCTCATTTCTTTTTTTTACAGCTAATGCTCTAGCGCATCTCGAACTCGCACTTATATTTCTTTTATTTTTCTCTCTTCGCCCCGCCGTTTCTCGTTTTTCGTTTTATTCACGAAGCGCACGTGTGAGTTGTGTGTGTTCTCTTTTGGTTTCGTCGTCGTGCGGCTTCGCGACGGACGCGAACTCTTTACCCCGAAGAAGGTAACAGTACAGTCGCGGTTTCTCGACGCTGGCGAGGACTACGTTATTGCACTACGTAAGATGTGACATGTGTATTCTTTTTACGCTGCTTACAATTAAGTACAAAAAAGAGGATTCTTGCTCGCAACTTCTCGTCGCTCTGTATATCAATGAAAAATATTTAAAAAAAAAACATTAAGTAGATAAGATTATCTTCAGTTCGAATTCGCGATGCGATCGCGAGGCAGTGACGGATCGATCATTCGCCTCCGAAAGTCTCGATGAACTACCCTAGAGAATAGCTCTTGCCTTAAATACTAGCACATTTGATTTCCAAATTCTTTAGAACGCTAATTCGTACAACAATTGACGACGCACATCTACACGTTTTGCTTTTTCTCTCTTACGCTCAATAACATTTTTGTACGCGACAATGAATCTCGTCGGCAGTCCCTGATTCTTTCAAGTCCTACACGTTTAAAAAAAAAAGAAGAAAAAAAAAAATTTACGCCTCCTTTTTTTTTGAAGTTTCGTGTCGGAGCGCCCCGACACGCCTCGTATCTTGCACCAGTCGAAACGATCGACGACATCGACAAAATCGATCGAAATTGCGGCTCCGCCCTCTCTTTTCGTGGAGAATCGAGACTTCAAGCTGCGGGGACTTTGAGAGCGTCCCTCAGCCGGCGGGGCAATTCGGTAGCACAGTCGAGAGGGTCGATGTCATCGATGGGAGGCGATCGCGACGGCCGAAGTCATTACAGAAAGAAGATCTCGCGCTCGGCGGCGGGAACCTCGCCGCGGAGGTGGGCGTCGTGCTGCCCGTGGTAGGCGCCGTTGCTGATGACGTAGACGAGCCGCGGGTCGAATCAGTAGTTGTACGGTCCATAGCCTTGGGAGCCGTGGTAGTAGGGCCCGGGGTAGGCCGCTGGCGCCGGGTAACCCGCGTACGCGTATTGCTGCTTCTGTGGGTACACTGTGGAAAGAAAATTCGTACGTCAGTTATACATACACATATTTGAACTTTTGGTGCAAAGTTTGTTGGAGTTTTTGTTTTTAGGTTTGTGAGATAGTGAGGTGTGAAGAGTGATTGTGATTTGCGTTTATGGTTGTGTAAGAAAAATTTGCATTTATACATAGTTAGGTGGTGTGTACATTTTCTATTGTATTTTTCAGAAGGTGAAGGTGATTTGGATTTTGGAAATATCGACGCATTTTTAAAATTTGTTTCAATGAGTTTAATTAACTTTGAATAATAAATCAATATGAAAATATTTATTATAATATATAAATTTAACTGGAATTTTAAAATTAAATAAAAATAATATCAAAATTATGGTAAATGAAATTCGTCGAAATTTCGGTGATTATGAAGTGTATTGTAACATGTAAATTACATATTCTTTATTAAAATTTTTTTTAAAAATTGTAAGTTAATCAAATTACATTTAGATAAAAAAAAATCTTTTGATAAATGCAATCATGGTTTTTATGATTGAAAAAAACTTTATGAATTAGAAGATTACGATAACGTTGAGTACACAAATTGATGAGGAAAAAATTAATGAAAACTTTAATAAAAACTTTAACTTAATCTGAATTAATTAGATTTGAATAATCTGAGTATTCGTTGGAATTCTTTCCAAATTTTTCATTTAGAATCATATAATAAACAACTCAAATTACTAACTATATTCATGAAAAGTTTAAATTCTAAAATAACATATTCTATTTATTTACATACTACAAGTAACTTTTTTCTGGTGTTGTATGAATCATGGAAATATTTAATTACATTTTTACACTTGTTAATAGTCAATGATCCAAAATCTAAATTCAATCTCTTGTCAACGATAAACAAAAATGAATTAAAACGAGTTACGAACCATGAATTAATTAAAATTAATAAACAAAATGAGAATGAGTTTTCACTGAAAGTGAATTAAGTTTTCGGTTAGTCATGAAAAATGAAGTTACTTCCAATTACATTTTATGTACAATTTTCTATACTTTCTCCTTCGCTCTTACAAGCTAAATCTTTCAACTTCGAAAATCCTTCGTAAAAATTTAAAGCTCGGCTCGCATAAAAGATTTAAATTTAAAAAAAAATGCGCCTTTGCGGCATGAATGATTACCGATCCTCGTTAAAGAGTAACGAGGCGATTGCCGTAGGTATGCGCGTAAAAAAAAAAAATGTATGGGCGCTTTCTAGGGGCCCGCGCCGCGGAGAGTCGATAAAAAATTGTAGCTTCATTTCGTCCACGAGGAGAAATTTAATGCATGTTTTATACTCTTCAATCGCGATTTCTTTTTTTATTTATTGTTTATTTACATCGCCTGAAGTACACCTCGGATAAACGGCGAAATTGCGCGTTCGATCAATTTTTTTTTTCATAAAAGTAGAGCGTAATCTTTGAGGATTAGGTAGACACAACACAACCGCGTAGATCGCAAAAAATCGAGGCGATGTACCGTAATTACACGTTTCTTCCTATTTTTATTCACTTTTTCGAACTAATAGAGTGCAGCCGCAAATAGAGCAGTCGATAACATAGAATCGATATTATTAAGATCTGTTGGGTTACACGCAGCTGTTAAAGTGATTATTTTTTAATTTTATTAAAATCTTTAAAACCATCCGGGTTCCGCACGCATTTTTTTTTAATAAAACAAATAACTATCAACATACGCCTTTTTGCGAGTCATAAAAGAATGAGATATTAACACAACAGTTAATTCAGCATTCGTTACGTCGGACGATCCCGTTACGCGCCATCGAGACGTACGCTGCATTAATATAAAGCGCGCACCGCGTTCAAACGAGCACTCGGTGGGTTATTCTGTAAGTTTCACGAAGCGTTGTCAGTTACTTTTTACGCAATTTTGTACACCTTGTACACCTATATCTTTGGCGTTAACTCCATTTAACGCGTTCCCTATGTTTACAGAATAAGGCCCCAGGGCAAATCTTAAAAAATTTCGCTACGTTGAAGAAAAATAAGGTGACCGTCGAGTTTTCTCATTGTGTCCACCGTGTCGTTAAAGAGCGACGCGAAATTCAAGGCGAGCGACGCGTAATAGGAGACAGTCGCGCAGGTATTAAGTCGCCTCGACGAAATTTAGGGAAGTGTGCCGCGTCTGCTTTCTTCCGCCGCTTTAAGTGAGTACGTATTCGCGCGCCATTTGCACTTGTCTCCTCGTGGCCATCAGCTGCTCCTCGCGAGTAAACCGATCCGTCTGCCGCGACATTCGAGACGCTCGCTCGCGGATGTGTTTCGCGATTTTCCTGCTAGGCGGAGGCATCGCCTTCATACGTGGTATCAATTTTTTATCGTATCGAAATTTTCTCTTGATTCTTTTTTATTTACACCGTCTAAAGTCGAATTAATGAAATACTTCTAAATAATTTAAAAATGAATGAAATGTAATCTACTGATGATTTTCTTTTTAATCCTAAAAGGTATAGGCTATCAAGCCACGTCCTTATACCGATGATTGATTAATGGAGCATATTTCATTATAATTTTTTAGTGAATTTCGTTAACTTTTAGTGCGTTACACTAATTTGTAGTTTATCTTCACTAATTCAAGTTTGAAGACAGTGCGGAGGTCAGCGTTTACGATGAATCGGAAGAAAGTTCTAAAGTGTACATGACTCGAAAAAAAATTGCACTGTACATCTTACACGGGTAGCGAGATGAGAGAGAAGAATCTGTACACCTGATGTATAATCATTAAACTCTCTTAGAGTTTCTTTGTTCAGCAGAAATTTTTCTATTTTCGCTCGCAAAGTGAAATGACAATGAAAAACGACGTCGGAAAGGTGGCAAAACGCTTAGGTAACATCCCATTACGTATACTAAGGAGATTTTTAACTATACGAGCGGATTGAATGGGAGTTCTCCGATCGATTAACCGAGGCCGTTGGACATTGTCTCGGCGTTCGAGCGGACATCGGCCGCTAATTGCGCTCGGGGATGGAATGGAAGAGAAAGAAACGGGCGAGGGTGACGGACAGGTGACTGCCTATTGTTCTGGGCGGCGTATCAAGGCCGCGATACGCGCGTGATTCACGCGCATAGAAAGTCGCGCGACGGAATCGTATGTACACTCGTTTTTTTTTCTTTTACGGCGAAGTAAAAGTACGCGCCATCGCGACACCCGCCGCGCTCAGGTTGATAATCGACCTGTTGCTCGCGCGGCCATTCCTATATCGTTTTCGTCGATTTGTCGAGCCTTTTTTCTTCTAAGCTTCCGATGAAATTTGGGTTAATTCGATTCTCGTCCGTTCAGGTGCCATTGGAATGTTACGCGCGAATCCGGAGTGGAGCTAATTTCATTCCGCGGACGGAACAAAAGTGTTACGATAATTACGATTGCAGCGATGGTATCGCGGCGGCTCGCTACTTTTATGGAATTGTCTGGCACTAGCGCAATTGGTTTTTACTGTCCTTGCCGAAGCCAAGGTAATTGTTTTTAGTTTGAACTATAAAAATGCGATTGAAGTTTATTTAGTTTTTCATTTGCAATATTCTTTTCTTGCATTGTGTTGCGCGCGAATAAAAGAAAGAAATTTGGGTTAACGTTCAAGGCCAACTTTAATATTGCAACAATGAATCGAGCATTAGTCGATGATTATCCTAACGCGATATGAAGTTAATTAGCATTTTACGAAATGTCTTCGTTTTTTTTTTAATTGAAAACGGAAACGATGTCTGTCTTCGAGGATCAATCACGATGCAGCAACTAAAATTCGTGGCGATGATAAATTTTGACTGATTGAAATCACTCGAATGATTGACAAAAGAAGGTTTCGAAATTATGAATGTCTAATACACGTATTTGGTGCATACTTTGATTTTTACGTTTTACTGCCGACCTTTCACTGCCGAATTCAAAGGATTACGAGCGCTTTCTAGTCTATAGTCAGAAAAATCTTGGCCGGTTTTCTACAAAAATTGTTATCTTTCTGTTCTTTACAGAAACCGATAAATTTTGTTTCTTTCTTCTATAACACTTTCATACAAATAAAAAAGACACTTAAATCTGTTCAGCTTCGAATGGAGTTTAATCGAATTCAGTTTTAGCTGTAAAAACCTTCTAATTACAAAAAATTACTTAAGTGTCTTTTTTTACTTGTGCAACAGAATTTAGAATACGTAAATATACGAATATGATGGTTGTACCAACGGTTTATGGATATCATACGAAGTTGAAAGATGCTGTTATTCGAATTGCAATGTTAAGTGGGTTATGATTTTTAGTTTATACATTCTTCAAATATTTGTATTCGAATAAAAAACTGGGTTAATGTAATCACGAACCAATTCAGTATTAATGTTTGTACACACTTATAATGTAATGATTAATTCATTCCAAAACTCAAAATCATTTTTCAAATTTCTCTGAGAAAGGGTTCAAACTACATTTTCGTAGATAATTTATAATACTTAAGCATGAAAAATTTCTTTATTCAATTAAATTTTTTCGAAGTTATCAGAAACGTGTTTGAAAATGTTTTCCGACCGAGTTATAAATATAAATTAATGGGCAGCCTTACTCGAGCGGATCGAAAGTTGCTACCATATTAGACCCGTCATTTGCATAAATATGGAAGTAGTTATGCATTCAAGAAAGTTTCGTAGTTGGCTGTCGAAATTTTTTTAATTTCCATAATAAATGTAATCGACGAATGCGCGTCGACGTTAACCTTCGGGAGCAGCGATTATTTTTTCAGTGATCGGGAAAATTGCTCTAAACTCGATTACATTTGTCATTTGCTTTGAAGACACTGTTTAATATTAAAGTTTGATCACATCGAACCCTTTCTCAGTTTATCAATTATTAAAAAAAACTTTGCATTCGTAACTTATTGATTAATCAAAACAAATTTCCATGAGACGAATCGAGGAGGACAAGTTGTTAGTACAAGCTGGGCTGGGATGGGTGTGTCGTGAATGCATTTGTGATCAGTGTGCGCTCACCAATAAGAAATCGATCGCTGAACAATTCGACTCTGTCTTTAAAATGACGTTTGATTTTTATTTGATACTATGATATTGCGTATTATGAGTGATGAATAATTGACGGAAATTACGTGTGACAGATTAAGTAGTCCTTGCGCTACCGTAATGGTGTAATTGAATGGACACTGTCGCGTCTCTCGAATAATGAGATTCGTTTGGCATCAGGTACATGAATTAATTAGTTGACATTTTGTAGTTCAAATAAATTGAAAAATTAATATATGAATTTAAGGTAATTAAAATACATAACGAGCGTTAGTGAAAAATGGACGATAAAAGTGCACAAATTTTACAGAAACAAATTTTGCAGTAGTCGATATTGTTTAAATTTCTTATTGGTTTTGCGTATGGTGTATAAACATTTGGACTCATTGATTTTCTCAGCAACGAATTGGATTTCATCGTCAGAACTTCAACTCGTCGCATTGGCACGCTCTCATTTTCAAACGAAAATCTCCGTCACCGCAGAAGTGACTGACGAGTAGTTTCTCTTCATTCCGAGTGACTAAGAAATTCAGTTCAACAAATCGAGCGTGCGCTCGATGTTTCATCTCCATTCGCGACTGACGAATTCGAGTGTATCAATGAGGCGCCTCGGCGTGACGGCTCTCCCGTCGTTCCGACCGGTGAACCGTCACGTCGTAGACGCCGTGAAGATGAGAAAGTTAAGAAAAAAAAAGAAGAAAAGGTATAATGGGTAAAGTTAAAATGACGAGTGGATAAGTCGTGTGTGGCATTAATAAGAGGTTAATTGAATACCAGGCATGAGGTACTGCATGTTCATCGCCTCCTCGCGCATTCTCTCGCCCCTTAAGCATATCGCCGCCGCGCTAAAGAGTATGGCGCTGACCAACGACCAACCGACGCCGACCCAAGCCACCACGTACGACCAGTCGTACGAGATTACTGAGTTGTCCTTGAGGACCTTCAAAGCCGCAGCCGGGATAGGGGAGCACCGCAAAAAACACAAGACAAAAAAAAAACAAAAGGGTATATCAGACGTGATGTCTTTCATTGACCTGGCATTATGTACTGGACGCTCTGGGCCTGCTCGCGGGCCCGCTCCTTGCGCAGGCAGCTCGCGGCTATGAGGAACAGGGTCATGGAGCCCAGGCACGTGGCCACGCCCAGCCAGGCCAGGTAAAACGACCAGTCGTACCACTGGACCGAGTTCGCTTTCAGCACCTGCATTTCAAGTCGATTCTTTTTGTTTTCGCCTGTTTACATGGGACTCGCTTTGCGGATTTCCTTGTGGCCTGCGAATTGTTTGAGCTCCGAAATTCTTAAGCGTTCGGTCGGAGTTCGAATGGAGAGTAGATCAATTGTACGGAATATTTTACTAGATTTTTAGTGAATTTAAAATTTACTGCATTTGAAATCAATGCTGACTCACGGGTATCTAGTATTTATGACGGTATACATTGTTTTAATTTAAATTTACATATTTTCCGACCAAAAGCTTCTTTTTAATAATTGTTGATAATTTTTTTAGAATTTCGAAACTCAATTTTCTATGGTGGAGAAATAATATTTTATATGTTTCTGCAGTCAATCGTGCTTCGTATTGTCCTTGTGCTGAAAATGTTGCATTCATTAGGTTGATTTTTCATAACTTCGTGTGATCAATATTTTGCTTGCATTTACTTACAAAAAATCTAGTACATAACACTGTTTAATCAATAGAAACATTTCCAAATAAAAATCAATCTAATGACAATGCTCCTTACTTAAATATTAAGAATTAGTTCAAAACAAAAAGCAGTTAGTCTATAATAATTAGAATTGTTCAAAATTCAGATCGACATACATTTTCTTTACATGACAGAAAAAAAACAAATATTTCTTACAACTTTTAATAACAAATCTTTTAAATAACAAATAAACTTTCATTTAAATAGTGAACAATCCTTTAAGCCGTACACGTAAATCCAGAAGCTGCCAATTGACCCACGCGTCTCGGCAAAATGCCGCATTACAGCCGGATCAAAGAGAAATGCAATCCGGTAGGTATAGTGAAAAGCGACGGAATGCGCGACCATTCGGTTGCAAAAGACGCGGGAATAAGATCGTCAGCTTCTGGCGTGCGTCACCGGCGATGAAAAATTTCCGCGGCCCACACGCGCCTTTCGACATTATTCATCCCGAGCGGGACTTTGGTACTTACGGGGATCCACTGGTGGTAGAACTCCACGCCGACCTCCTTATCCTTCTCGTAGTGCTCGACCCCGTGCCATAGCCCCATTGCTCCGGCACTCAGCAGGCCTAAACGATTAAATTTGTTTTATAAACATTGCGTTATTATTGCAAAGGATAAAACAACGTTATTTTTTATTTAAATTGTGTAAAGGTACGGAAATATTCTGAGGTAGGTGTTGCGTTCACTTTCAGTGGCTGAGAATAAAGGATTTCTGGAAAAAAATTGGATCCTGGACGAAAACCGGATTTTTGGCGGCTATTTTAATTTTTTACGTGGAAAAGTACTCACAAGCAAGAAGCATGAGGATAGCGGTCGCCGTAATGTTACCGGACGACCTCTTCCAGCAGCCAACGACTCCGGTCCAGAAGGCCGTGAAGATCGCCAAAAAGGCGACCATGAAGAGGGCGATTACCGATCGTCCCATATCTAAATTCAAACAGACGCATTAATATTGTATTTTTAATTCGATTCTAAAATTTTATGGTACATTCGACGCTTTATGAAATGATCCAATAAGGCATAATGTTCCAGATGTTAAGATTTCTAAAGATCGTCTTTATTTCTTTTCCTATAAAAGTATAATTCGATACGCACAACTGAGCAGTGACTATTACTGACCTATACTTTCTACGATTGAATTTTTTTGTATCTTTATCTGCAACAATGCCATTACTTCCCCTTCGATGAAGCTATTATACTTCGAAGGAATTTCGCTACTATTGTTATACCTCAAGGCTATTTAAACTAGGTTTAAAACTCTGTTTTCCAAGTGCGATTTTATCAAGAAAAATATTTTGATTCCGCATAAGTTGCAATTTTTACACTAACAGTGAAATAAATTTAATAAACATTTTGCGATTCATCGGAAAAAAATATGCTTACGAAGTCGAGCCATGGCCTCTTCTGTGAACGATGCCGTCTTCTTGTCATCGCGAAGGAAATAGTCGACGTTCATGCAGTGCGTCTCCACGGGGCTCAGGTAGATCTCCGCTGCAACAGAAAAAATGAAAAAATGTTACTTTTCAATCGATGACGATAAAAAACAAGTGTACGGCATCCTCCCCCACGAAATCGAAGGCAAACGAGCACATCCGGTCGCGGGAGTCGCCATTTTTTCCCGGCGTTCTCTAATTGCAGCGTGAAATCGCGAAAGTTTCGAGAAAGCGACAGTAACGGAAAAACGTAATCGTCATTAACCGAGTCGGAAAAGTCAGTCGTTTCGGCGCGGCACGTTCGCCGCCACAATCGAGCCGCATTGTACGGGAGCTGTATAGACACTTAGACATGGGAACTGAGCTGCTTTCAATTTTCGAATAATAGAGCGAATGAGATTTGCGTACACGTGGGTGGTATTATTCTCCGCTGATAGGGCCAGCTTGGAAGTTACGTATAGGTGGAAATTAAATGAGATTCATTTCTAGAGGCGTTAACATGCTCGCTAGTGTGAAACTTAGATTATAATGATACTTTATTGTAACACTGGTACAGAATTCATCACGAAATATTTTCGTAATCTCTTGTAGTTTTCATTACATAAATGTGTACAAAAATAATAATGTTGATTTTTATGTTTCATTTCGTTAATGTAATTCGCATTCTTGTTTTAAAACATTAATTATTATAATGCTATGTAACATAATCCGAGAAAAAATGCTAATTACATAAATAATAACAGAAAAAATCAAGTGACATTTGATTAAAATGAATATATCAAGATTCGATGAATTTTTTCAAAGATAACATGATTTGGTTTCGTTGGCTCTAATAAAATAAATGACTAGCTGGAAGATGTGGAATTTTAGTAGTCCACCTGGTGAAAATTGTAATATCATTCACTAATCTAGCGCCCTTTATTTAAAGGAGTACACAATCAAATTTATTAAATGCAACCTATATTTGTACAAATACTCTGGTTTTCAATAAATAAATAAAAAATAAAAAATAAAGAGGATATTCTGGTCTTCGGATCAAGGATTTCGACCAAACTTCGGAATGTGATTCTTCAAAATAATAAAATCTTCGAATACAGCATTTCGTCGCTTTAGACAACAATTTCAATCACGGCGCGTGACGGTCGCGTGACGGTCTCGATGATAACATATTTACATTATGTATTTACATTATATAACATATTAAACTATGCACATAAAAAACCTGACTGACGAAAACAGAGACCTCAATTTTTTACTTTTTAATGTTGCACTTTTGACATTCAATAAAATCTTAAACTTATACGAGAAAAAAATGTACATCTGAACCCAGATTTATACGCTCAAAAAAGATACACCACAAGTATTTATTTGAGCTTTAATGCAGAAACGTGTATACACATTTCGTTTCAAATAAATCAGGATACAAATGCAGCATTATTAAACCGCATTTTCTGGTAAGCGGCAGTTCGCATTATACATCTCGGTGCGCGCGCGGTGGACAAAAAGGCAAAGGAGCATCGGAAGAGACGTTTGCCGCGGGGCATTGCGGAATACCCGGCGCATAGGCGCGCGTTCGCGCAAAAAGGCATCGCGCTCGGCTCGCGCACGCCGAAAAAGGAGCCGCGCTTCTCTCCCTCCCGGCGGCTTTATAATTTTCCTCGTCGTCGTCGGCGGCGCGCGCGGGTGCATCCTGCGCGCCATCAAAGGGAAATCGGTAGGCGTCGCGCGAGGAGACGCCGGATAAAAAGTTTGATGAAGAAACCTCCCCTCTCCCTGTGGGCGTCGGCGGCGACGCGAGGAGAGAGAGAGAGAGACCTTGAGGAGCTTTCGTTGCTCGCTTTTGCGTCCGCGCGCCGAGGTGCATCTACATTCCAGGCGCGCGCGTCCCTCCGCCGCCCGGGATAAATTGCGAGGATCGCGCCGCGAGAGGATTAACGCCGTCGAGGCGGACTGCTCTGCATCGCGAGATATACGCCGATGCGGGATTATTCAGCGCGCGGCGGCAGGTGTGGGGGTGGGCGGAGTGGATTGATGCGTGACGGTTGGAGATAATCGAAATGACGTTAATACTTTCGATACATATTTAAACGAGAAGACAAAAAAAATTAATGAAATATTTAAGGAAGTTCTGTAAGTGTGCCACTTTTTTGTATGGATCTTGATCAAGTATTCGAGCGAAAATTCGTTTAACATTTTATCTTCAAAAAATAGATTCGCATTATTGCTTTAGAAGCTTTTTAAATCAATTTGCACTGGAAAAATAAATCTTACGGGTAAACAAAGCTGAATCGATTCCTTATGGAAAACGCTTTATCATTTTTTTTGCTAGTTTAATTTCAGTTAATAATTAAGATCATTTTTTTAATGTTATCTAATGTACACATTTGGACTTTTAATTTTACGCAAGTTACAAATTTTTTCGAGTAAATATTTAAAAAATATATCTTTAAGTACAGCAATCTATTATTTATCACACTGGCAGATAAGTAATTGATTTTCTTCAATAACAAAAATGTTATCAAACTTTGTTACCTAAGAAAAAGTCTTAATTACTTCTACCGAAGAAGCCATCTTCATCTAAAAAATCACTCAAGTAAACTATATAAAAAAAAAGTATAACACCTCGAAATAATCACTTCTCATACAGATCAGTAAGCCTTGACAACGAGAGTATTCATTAACCATGACCTACCGCATCATCAGAAATTTGGTACACCCGTGTTACCAGACTAAACCGAATGCGACCTCACGCTCCTCCAAAAAAAAAATCCCTCGTAAAATTGGCGCAAGCCTAATCAACGGCGAGGCAATCGATCCGTAACCCCCCAACCGAGAAACTCCCGATCGCTCCTTTCCCAGCGGCGTCGAATCAGGACGAGCGCGTGTAAACTCGGCGGCGCATAGATATTCCGAGCATCCTCGAGCGACCACACGACCCAGAATGCGAGGCTCGCCTCTCGAGCCTCCTCGCCGCGGCTCTCTCTCTCTCTCTCTCTCTCTCTCTCTCTCTCTCTCTCTCTCTCTCTCTCTCTCTCTCTCTCTCTCTCTCTCTCAGTCTCTCTCGCTCGCTCGCGCGTCCTTCGAACGGTACCTCGCACATCGGCGCGCCGGGGAAAAAATTCCACCTCGGCGACGAAGCCGCGCTCTCGGCGTAATTACACGTGTCGGGCCCGCCGACCAGGAATTTCCATTCGGGAGTAAGGAGAGAGAGAGCGAGATTCGCACCGTCGCGATTCTCTCGCGCGATTATTATATGCGCGGCGCGCGATGCATTTTTTGCGGCGGGGAAGAGGCAGTGCGTGCCTGGAGATTTGAATCTCGCACGTTGAGAAAAGATTGGGTATCGTGAAATTGGCGCGTTAGGGTGCCGGGATAAATTTAAATTTTCGAAGCGCTTATAGGTTTTTTTTTTGTACATTTGCATTGCAGAATTTGTCGAAGGCGCCCAAAAAGAAGTACGCTGAATGCATTTTAAAGCGACATACAATTAATTTGTTTGTTTACATATTCTTTCTTATTGTATTATTGTCTGCACCTAATACTTTTAAATTCTTGAAATTTGTTTCTTTAAGAGTAATTCCATAAATTCGCTTGTTTTAGTGTACGTATACTGGTATTTATTTACTCTTATACATCAGTGTCTACTGAAAATGTACTATAATTTTATAATTTTAAAATTTAATAAATTTTGCTTGTGCATAGAAATTATTATGCGAACGTATGCTCTCCAGTTTATAATTTTACTAATCGCATTAACCCTTTCACAGTGCATGACGGAAAAATCCGCATATTTTGATACATCAATAATATTTATTATTATTATTTATTTATATTTATTTATGTTTATTTTTCTAAGTTCACATTTTCGACATCATTTTTGGCATACAAGCGTTTTTTCAGCTCCACTGTGAAAGGGTTAAAAATCTAAAAGTTCATTCAAAAATTATTTTTACGTGTACGTTTAATAAATTGAAGATTCACATTAAGTATCACTTATAATTTTTAGTAATAAATTACGATGTAATAAACGTATCGCAAGAAAAATGAACAAAATTTTATGGTACGCGTCAGCAATGCTAAAATATTATTTACTATTCATTCAGGGTGAGCAGAATTTATGGAGGAAGTAAGTAAGCACGGTTATCTACCTATATATAAAAACAATTTAGCGCACCTCTTCGTACAATTTTTTTCATTAATTTGTAGGCTAAATCAATGCTACAGAATTTAAATTACACACTCCGTTGATGCGATATTACCAGACGACTCATTACATACACGAAATCTCCGCGTTTTTCTACTTATCGAAGATGAACAAAACATCGTTTATTTGTGCATTATTATGACGTATTGACGGGTAAAGCGTAACTGTAACTTTTTTCTAATCCTATAAATAATGCAAGCAATTGAAATAGCCGTTAAGGAGCGTAATATGTAATTTTCTTACGAGTGCAGCTTGTTCATGGAAATGTTCTTATGAATAATCTGCTAATGAAATTCCATTGTGTGTCTGTAAAATTCGTTCTCAATGCACTTTGTAATCATTACAATAATTATTACAACATTTTAGTAAAAACCTTTTGCCGTATACATTGTTTAACATACACATTGCGCTAAAAACGGGTAGTATATAAGAAAACATTTCCGTTAAAAAAAAATTAACTTTTATGCGAAACTGCCCATTCGGAAAAAAGGCATTCCCTCATTTTTAAAATACACGTTAACGGTGCAATGAAAATACATTTTATCAGTAAAAGCCCATTAGCGATTTCCGACTAGCCTAAATAATTCGAGATAAAAGTTGAATGCAGTCGTCGAAAAGAGAACTCAAGGACTAAACAGCGGTCGCGAGACCTAATTGCAAGCGGGTCACTCCATTAAAAATAAAAAAAGCAGCTTCGCGTCGCGCGCCCATCAATCTAAATGCCACGGCGCCTTGGGAAAAGTAGGTCCCTTTCCCGCGGTCCGGCCCTTAGCCGAAAAGTCGACGGAGGCCGAGGGGATCCGTCATCCGGACCAGAAAATAAAAAGGAGGAAGCGCCCGGCGCACCTGCGCGACTCCGGCGGCGCTCGCGGCTAGAAAAGAAGGCTCGCGGGTCGGGATTTACAGTTACGCGCGCGCAGAGTCAACGATCTTGCGCGCACAGCTACCTACTTTACTGCCGGGCGAAACTGGATTTTGAGCGACGGACTCGCCGTTGCGCGACGCGCTATACTCGCCTTTTCTTTTTTTCCCCCCGTGGTATACGTACCCCGGATTAGCCGGACTCGCCTCGCGGGGATGCGCGCCGGTCGAATCGTCGATACGCGAGACGGGCTGCGACGAGGATGAAAAAAAAAAAAAATAAATCGTCGCTCGGCCAGGCGATACTGGTTTTCCCGCGGCGATTTATCGCGCGTCGGCGCGGAGCAGTTCTCCCCATTTGCTACGGGGATCTAAGCGTCTCCGCGCGCTGAGCTGCGAATCATAACGTTTCTTTGTGTTTTGCACGGCGAGCTACTCTGTCTCCGGCTGTTGGGTGTCGCGTTAAAAACGAGAATTAATTGTCTCGCGTTAACGGAATGTTTGTGATCTTGTAATAACATAAAACGTTATCTATTTCTTATTAATTGTAGTGACATGCTGTAAAAGCTGCTCTTAAATCAATTTAAACCTGAATTTACATTTGTCGATATTATTTAAGATTCTTAATTAAATCTATGACTAATGAAAATACTTTACAATAAATAGTCCATAACGTAGTTAGTATAAAACAAAGCATATGATACTCGCAACAATCGTAATAAAAAAAGTCGAGCGATTTAAGGGTAACAGAATTTTAGCTTAAATAGTTTATAAAAGAATCTATTGATGAATTTTGCAAAAATAGAAGATTGTTAAGAGATTATTTAAATTACATCAACCGGAGGCTCACAATAAAACGCTTCGTGTCAATATCAATAGTACATTCCCTTTTGATACTTAGAAAAATATGAAATGAGATTTGGGAGAGGTCGTAGGTGTACGCAGGTGGAATCAGACGATTTACCGTTCCCGGGCTGAGGCGCACACGTACGCGCATTTTTATGCCCAAGCCTTATCGGTTTCGGCATTCCGCTACGACGCTTCCGGCACGGCGCGGGAGCTTCCGCTCCTTTTCACTGATGCGACCCAAGACTTAGCCGAGGTCTTCCTCCTCTTTACCCTCCTTTGTCGCGCCTTGCGTCACCGTTGTTTTCCGTGGCTCTATTGATCTTCCAAGAATGGGTTGACGATCTTTGTATTTTTTTAAATGCCTGCTTTCATTGGATCTTTTATTTTTTCTCGGTTTCGTCCTTTTTTTCGAAATATAATATACACGTCGGTGAGAATTTAGTTAATTAATTATAGATACGAAAGTCAACAATTGAATCTTAAATTTTAACAGTTAAAAATTCAGAAAAATATCCTCTTTTGGCATTTCTTAAATCTGATTTATTAACGTTCCAAACGGGAATAAAACTTTTTTACTCATATTTCCGAACGCGCGTCGACAGCATCGTAAAGTGTGACGCGGAGAAACTCGTCGTCGCAGCAAACAGAGAGTCGTCTATTTGCGCCGAAGATCCGAAGATTCAACAGCTAATTTCTTTCCCCGAACGAAATCCATCGTGGCCCCTGCGGGATTTCGAATTTGCATGTGCCTTTCCCACGTGGGAATTCGAGACTTCCGGCGTTTCGCCTATGCAGTCGCGCCGTACGGAGTGACGCTCGCTAAGTTGCCCCGGGGCATAACGCGGGAAGTGCCGCCGCGCAACTCGCCTCCTCCCCGGGAATTATCGGCAGCAATTATTCGCCGGGAATGTAGGTCGACCGAGAGCGATCGACTTCGGCCCCGCGCGCGCGCACACACCGTCGAATTAGAGGGACGCCGTAGTTGCCAAACAGGAGACACACAGCCGTGCACTCGCGGCGGAATCGGCCTCGCTGTCGTCATCCAGGGTACATATAATACAGTCGAGTGTATTGGTGATTTTGCCGAAGCGCTGCCGTTTAAGGGGAGCTTATTACGCGCGAAAAAAACAGAAGTATAATGGCGAAGTTCGCGCAGCGCGCAACAAAGCTGCAAGAAATTTCCGCTAAGTATAATGCGCGCGTACTTTGTTATTAAGGATTATACAAGAGGCTTGATTAGCATAGGCGGAAGAACTTTCGTCGCGCTTGGAGATTAGTTATATTAAGAGCGCCGGGTAACAGTTAACCGCGGAAATTAACAGTCTAATGAGTCAATTTGCGAAGGGAGCTCCATTAAACGAAATAATATAAATATTATTTTCCACTTGTCCACGTTTTTATTTTCCTCCGAGTGTCCGCGGAGTGCGATTGAAGTGCCATAAATTTTAGAGCCACGTTTTCTGGACGTTTGTTGCTAGGATTGACCAACAAGTAAAACGGCAATCGATTACGTGGAATACCTTTTACGTCGGGCTTTTTTAAAGCAGCGTTACTTTTAAGTTCTGTAATAATAATTGTGGGAGAATTCGCGGTATTATGCATTTTCTTACGATAAGCGAAGAAAAAATTCAGGTGCAATTAAAATTCTTTTGAAAACGAAGATTTACCTTTTTCTCAAGATTCATTATGGCCACTTCTCATAGCGTTTGACTTTTCCTTTTGATTCTCGTGCGTAACACACGTGAAATGTCGTTGACTCGAGCTTGGCTCGCCGAGCGAACTTTGAACGACCGGCAACTTTTACATATCAAGTTATACTAGTAAATTTTTCGCGAAAATTTTACCGGTAGGGGGGACGGCGAAATTTTAGCAATTCAGGCTTATGTAAGAAGCACTTAGAAACAATTTATAGATCGACGGTGAAAATCATAATCTTGGCTGTGTTTGGCTACTATCTCGCATAACATTGATCAATTTACTGTGCAGGAATTACAGCTTCAATAAATAACCACTGTAGAAAATACAACAATTTTGTTTAACTAAAAATTATACTAGTTAAAGAAAAATTTTCTACCAACTTGCACAACTAAATAATTTTTTCCTCGAACACCATACTTTACTCTCTAAATATTAAAAATATGAAAGAGTGAATTTATCGCTCTTTCAACGTTATAAATCGTCCACTTATCGAAAAAGTGAAAGCATTATAACGTACAAAAAGTGAATATTCACTCTTTCGACGATTTTTCACTCTTTTACATTTAGATAGTACCTACTCATGATTTATAATTTCAATAATCATTCCGCTACATCGAAGTGAATAAAAAAAGCAATACCGGTATGGTTGCGATCGGCCAAAAAAAAAAAAAAAAATTTTTTACATCGCACTTTCGCCGTTATTCCCGGGCGATGGGAGCGCGCGAAAAATCGACCCCCCGGCCGAGGCATCGACTCCCACGTCCGCAACGGCACCCGTCCGCGGCCGAGCGTGGCGGCAGCGCAAGAGCATCGGGCGTCCACAGCCCGTTACCCGCGCATCAGCTGATTTACATTCCGCGCGCGCGCGCGCCCACGACTAGGAAGCCATTCGGCCTGGCTGCCCGCGCGCGGGATTTTACACGCTCGCCGATCTTCCGAATCGCACCCCGGTCCGTTGCGCAATCCACCAGGAAAGTCGGGAAGTGCGTAGGTCGCGGGATAACGAGCACTGCGCCGGAGAAGGTGAGAAGCGCGCCGGAGAAAAGCGATAATGAGCGGCTGTTGCCGCCGTTTGGAATCCGGCCGGTAGGTGTGCATAAGCGAGTGCGTACAGAAGGGCCGGACGCGTGTCGTCCACTTAAGAGCGTATGGAAACGACGGCCACTCGCGGCTCTTTCTCCGGACTTTCACTCGCGCGCGAGCCGCTTCCTCGACGGCGCGTTCACGCACCGCGAGCTTGGCGCGCTTCGTTAGCCCGCGCGACCTCCGTCTCGGGGGCACTGAAAGCCGCGGAGAGAAGAATGAACGAGTGGGGTTTTTGTACACGAGAATTGATAAATCGCGGGAGAAAATTCATTAGTGGGCTACGCGGCGATTCTTACGCGGGCTAGTGGACTCGTGTGCTGGAAGCACAAAGCTACCTCTAATTTGAATTTCTTTTTATCGTTTTTAAGCGCAAGGTGTAATCGTCATTGTGTTTGAAAATTACATTTAAGAAAAGGTTATTTTACGCTTGCCTGTTTTTGTGACGTGAACAGAAAATTAATTATCATTTAACGCGGGATAATTCTGTTTAAAAATTGATCAATCTTATCTTACTGCTTAGCTTGCCATTTCAGTTGTTATATATTCTTGGCTGTTACTAATTAAATAATCACGTTATTAACTAAGAAAATCGTAACTACGTTTATCGGAGAATAATAATATTGCTAAAACTTATGCTGGTGCATTAAATTACGCAATAACTAAAACCTGAATAATCTAGAACGTGATTTCAATAATTTACGAAACACTATTATATATAGAATCTAGAGATTGGTTTTATAAACTATAATCAATACGTTATTTCATTACGCACAAATGTATAAAAAAATACGAATCTAATAAAAAGTTAATGGTAACCTACTTAAAATACGCATAATATTTTACATAAAAAAGATCCGCAAAGCAAAAGCAAATTTATCTTAGACGTCGGCGGCGTTTCGCGCATATTAGCGCGGCGTAGAAAGTCGCGTAAGTTTTCTCATCTCTTCCGAGTGAGAGGCGAGCCCACAGCCGACAGTACACCGTCCGTTTACGACTGTTTTCCTATTCGTCATCGCAGAAGCCCGATAGGAATCGCGCGCTTCCTTTCCCGCGAGCTCCTCGGGTTGCACCGAGCGAATTTCGCGTCACTCGGGATGCATATACACCGAACGGCGCATTGTTCCTCGTCCCCCGTTTACGCAAAAAATTTGTCAAGAGGAGCAAACTGTGCCTTGCCGAACACTTTACGACCGAGGCGTATTGTCCCGCAAGATATACGACGTTTCGGGTAGTGCTCGTCTAACGTCCGGTCCGCATTTAATCGCTCGAAATGTATGCATCTGATTGACGAGCCTTCGCTTCGACCATGCATTACTTTAGGTTGGTCAATCGCTACTTCGCGGGTTATTGATGGTAATCAATTTCACTTCTTCTCGGTCTGTTGAGTAAATTTTAGTAATCGTACGATCAAGCGCTTTGTTTTTTTTTTTCCTGGCACACTCATTAACCGCAAGTACACGAAGTAAATCAAATGTACAGAATTATGAAATTAAAAAAGAGAATATATCAACATTTTTTTACGGAAGCATGTGGCGCTCGCGAGGGCTGTAGTTTCGTAAATAGTCTGCCTTCGCAATGAAGACGTACGCTAAATCACTGCTACAATTTATGGACTAGCCTAGGCCCAGTGTGCAATTCATTGAGGAAACGCCATCTCTTCCTCCTTCACTATAACTGACGTATAACTGACCTTTAAATGAGCAGCTCAAGCAATTTTTAATATAAACAAATTGTTTAATATGCACAAATTGTATATATATAATCATAATTTAATTAGATAGTTTTTCTTAAAGTTTAAAAAAAACATACCACTGGTCGGTCGTTCACCGGGGAAGCATATCCTGAAGAGTCCTTGTGTCCTCGTATAGTAGTAGTACAATTTTGTACTATCTCTATCTTCGGCGCTCACGTTTGGAGTAGTTGCTTTTTCATAACTCTGCAAATAAATAAAAAAAACTCATTAATATAAGAAATACATTTATACACGTGAATAAAAAAATGTGTATATATCGATCAATGTAGTGTGTCACTATGTTTTACAAGCGACTAAATAGCTATTCCGGTCAGTGTAATCTCGATCTCGGGCCGAAATGTACACACAACGAGATGCAGATGGAAAAATCAATCGGCCGTCTGTTATTAATTTCTTCCCCGCGGGCCCCTTTATCGGAAGCAACAAGTGGATCGGACTTTCATCGAGGCGGCGATCGATCGATCGATAATGGAGGCCGGCCAGCGCAGTGACGAATCAAATGGGTCATTCGGACGGCGGGAGTGAGTCGTTGATCCGCGCGCAGACTCGTTTTCGACCGGCGCCCGCCGATCGAATCCGACGCGGCGCATTGTTTCCGCGACGCACCGCCGCGAGAATCGGTACAGTCCCGCCGAGAATCCGCCGAGTCACCGCGAGCGCAGGGACCGTTTAGGGTATCGAGACGCGCATTTGATTCAAGAGTGAGTGCAATCGGTATACACGCGAGAATTGATGCCTTCATTTCACGACTTCGTTTATTTACGGATGATTTCTTATGTTAAAATTAGAAATAACTATGTATGTAGGTATTACAACCGAAGCACATTCTTACAGTGTAGGTCTATATTCTCACATTGCATATTTACTCAATTCGAGAAAAAACTTAGCTAATAAGAGTTTAGAGTAGGTCAATGTTTTTTGAATTTTACAGTGGAGTGATTTTTTTCAATCATTCACATTACGAAATCAACTATACACAGAGACAAAGGTTCTATAAAAATTACAACATAGCTAGTTCTTAAATAGAACATTAAATCATACGGCTGTAATATTTTGATAAACGACTTTTTTGGCTGCGAAGAAACGACTTATTAACGCAAGCATTGAAACCTGTACCTTCTAATTGAAAGTTTCGTGTAATTTCAAGCAGCCGCGAGCGCCATAGCTGAAGCGACAAATGGCGCGATTACACGGCGATTCGATCGGGAGGAGCTTTTGAAGCGGATTGTATAGCGGTACACGAGCGTCTCTAAAGGCGAGGAGAAAAGAGGGAAGGCGACGGACCGCGGGGAGTAGCGTTGCGCCGATAAAAGTCATCCTGGGAGCATCTCCCCGCGGAGTGATTTGCGAAATCAATTCGATCTGCCAGTTATGCGCCGAGCCGATTCCCCGTTTCTCCTACCTCCCCTCCCCTCCTCGCCAAGTCGCCGCTGCACTCGATGCGACGCGTCCGATCGGTCATCCTTGGCTCTTGCATACTCTACGCGCTGTGAGTTAGCAGCTCTAAATTGATACAGTGATTCGAAATGAACCAAAGCTTGACAGGGTTAGTGCAAAATGTCATTTTCTTTTTAATATCTTAAAATTTTAGAAAACGTAAAATATATTACTGTCCAAAAAGCTTCAACAAAATTGAGATATGTAAAGACATTTCATAATTCTTTTTTATAATAAAGACATTTATAAATTTACTTATTTGTCTTGTGTGGAGTCACTGTAAGGCGCGAAAAATTTAACGTTTTTATTATAATATTGAAAATTTTCTAAAATTTATTATAAAAATAATTTATTAATAACTCTAATTTTCTTTTTATAATTTTCTAAAGAGTTTTTATGACTTTTATCATAATTTTATACTACAAAATACAATATGCACATGCTATAGTGTAAATTAAAACTAAAATTAACTTTCGATATAGACTGTAACGCTCTGACCCCTTTAATCACGGAGCTTCGCCGTAAACAACGGACTGTCGCGTTTAAACAAATCTCGTAGTTCTCCGTGTCGACGTGTGTTAGCCCTTCGTACAATATCCTCTTATACTGTCAACGTTCTGAGCCCGCTTCTTTTTGCAGCCTAATTACGCTCGGTCGTAAGTATGCGCGCGAGCCACGCGTTGTCCTAATGACGCGACGCTTTACGTCGCGAGCGAGCCGCTGGAAAAAGGAGGCGGCAGGATGACGATAACGAAACCAGGGGGGAGCGAGGCGGGTGAAAAAGTCGATGACTCAGGGATCTTTTTTCCCTCTCGGCTTGCTTGTTCGTTTAATTGTCGGTGAGGACGCGCCGTGAAGGCTTAATTAAAGATGGCACGGGTATTAGCCGTTTATTTTTATCTACCTTAAAACAATGGCTTTTTCCTTCCTTCCTTTTTTTTTCGAGAAGATGAGTGTGATTTTCGTGCTACGCCGATAATGCAATTTCAATGGTGATGATCTAGTTCTTCGGGATGAAAGTAGCCCGTTTTGCCTGAGCGACGATTTACTCGAGATTTTAGATTTCAAGTCCATCACAGCCGTTAATGATCCATTGCGCAGTGCAGATAAATATTCTTATTGTAAGTTACGACGATTATTGTTCTAAATATAGATCCTTGACATAAATATAAATTTTTTTTCATACGAAGAACAAAGCTAGACTGTTGCTTCCAGAATAATTGCCTAAACGACATTGGAATTGAAGCTATTAAATATTGCAGACGCATACAAATCGTAATTAACCGTAAGCGTATGCACGCGAGCTCGCGCAACTAAGCAACGCGTCAGTTTCAAGCTTATGCACACTTTCGTCACTCCGCGGGGGGAAGACCTCGAGCTTTTCGAAAAAGGGAAAACCGAGGCGCGGCGTCCGCTGGATAAGGGATACGGCGATCTCGACCTCCTTGGAGCAGTTTCCCATCGGGGATCTTGGCCGTGCGCCGCGCATGATTAGTGCGAGAGCGAGTCTCGCCTCGAACGAAAATCGCGAGAAAGTGGGAAACCAGTAGCCCGCTCTCCACTCCACTTCTGCTCCTTTTTAAAAAAAATCTCGCCGCGAAGCCTCGTAGAGGTGGCTCTCCAATTTGGAGCGAGTTAAGTGGGCTTC
>JAXIUT010000021.1:547965-578604 GCA_035586675.1 Eurytoma californica | reverse complement strand
GCTCCTTTTTAAAAAAAATCTCGCCGCGAAGCCTCGTAGAGGTGGCTCTCCAATTTGGAGCGAGTTAAGTGGGCTTCGCGGCTTCTTTATTTTTTTTAGCGTGAAAATTATCTTGATTTTCATCTAAGAGTGCAGGTCACGACGAGGCGTCATTCTAATTATTTAGAAAGCGATTTTTCGAGGCTAGCGATGGTCTCGGGATGACAAATGGATGGCCGACTCTGTAAAAAACGTGTAAGAGTCATTTTAAGAGAATTAATTCGGTGTCTCTATATGCATCGTGGTGTTATACACTCCGATAATTTGACCGGCTAGTTTTCCAGCTGAATGGCCAATTAAAGTAAAAAAAAGTTGTTCGCCGGTTAGTCCGCAACACTCAAACATTTCTGCGTGTGTTTCAAAGGAACGATTAACCCGAATACATGCAAGTACTAATTGGTCATAAAGTGACCTATTTCAAACCTGTTTGTCATTTACCTACTTAATAAATGTAAATTATTGTTAAAATTACTTATCAAATCAACAACGAATTCCCTACATATATACCTATAATGTATAAAATCATTGTTCTTTAATGACCTAAAATGGGTCTACTGTATTCGGATAGCTTGACATCCTTTAAAGCCATAACATCCTAATGAGTTCACATTGATTTATGATGTAGCGCTTACGCTTGAGACAACGAACAAGATTTATTTCTAAGTAATTTCCGTTTAGCAAGAATGTTCCAAGATTTTTTCCAGTCACTGCAGCCTTCGGAATTTATCCAATGAACAGACTATGGTTTTTGTTGCTAATTTCATAAGTTTACTTAATATTATACGCTAAATACATTGCTGATTAAAAATTTGAAAAATTTTCTAAAGAACAAGTTCGTAAATTCTTTCGCGTGTGAGCGCTATAATTAAGCGTAAGTTTATAAAGTACTCCGTCGACGAGCCATCTTTAGATTATTATTATGAGCGAGGCGGACGGCAGGAGGTGGCCCACTTTAAAACCTTAAAAATGTATTTTTGGCCGGGTTATGGGTCGGATTTTCTTTTAATCATGCGCTGTTACGAAAGAAAAAACAATTTTCGATTATTTTCAAATTTACTACAGCTGTTGTGTCAAAGTCAATATATGTTTACATTGTACTGTACCCTATAAAACATGTTTTTAGAAATTTGAGAAAAGTAGACCGAGGTAAAATATGCACTTCTAATAAAAATATAAATAGCGTCCTATAACTTTAAAATTAACCACTTTTTAATTAAAATATTATACACTATAGCAACATGACGAAGCCAAGCTAAACAGTTACCTCAAAGTTATAAAACGCGAAGATCTTAAAACCACAACAAGAAAAGTAGCTTATAAATTCTTCCTTCTACATACAAAAAGGTCTTTCACGCTTCTAATTTATTAATCAGCAATATATTTAATGCCACAGGACGTACAAAGATCTCGAAGCGCAGAGTTTTTTGCCCATCATCGCGAGGCAGGCGGCGTCGCGGCCAATTCATTAAACGGATCAATTTACGCGAAAATTACAGCCGGCAGATGCCTCGCGCTCAATTATCCTTGCCGTCATTACACGCGTTTCCTTCCGAACTCGCGCGACGAAGTGTACACGTCCTCCCGTTCTTTTTGTGGACGTCGGCCGCGAGAAACCTGCTTGCGCCGCGGTAACGGGACGACGCCGCGTTACTTTAGAAGAAACTTATTTTTCTTTTCTCCAGCTTTCCATCTTTTCTTTTATTTCTCTGCCTTTTTTTAGGTGAGATGAAAGAAGAGCGCACGTGAAAGACGCCTGGTCGTTTAGCTCGGGTGCTATTATGGATTTGAGGTTGTTTAATTTGAGAAAATTTTCAGGAGGAAATTAGCGTCAACCATTCTCGTATTTAACGGGCAGATAGAAACTAATTTGGAATTGCATGAAAGTATTGAAGAAGAAGAAATGGGACTTTTTTTTTTTGTTTCATGTGTTTACGAAGGTGCATAAGTTACACCATGTCGGAGGAAGTAAGTTTCGAAATAGGTAATAGAGAAGTATGTGACCTTCATTTAAATTTTGGTCTAATTGCTTCGATGGTATCTGTATATTATTGTTCTATTAGAAGAATTACTAAGTCAGATTTGCAGTTAACATTTGATTACATTGTTTTCTGTTACAGCAAAATGATATTATGAACCATAGAATTTGGAGATTACAAGTAAAGATGGTGTATTTCAATTTTCATAAGAGTGGGTAATGTATTCAATTTTGATTCTAGTGTTCCATAATCTAAAAAACTCAGACTCTTGTGAGTGTAGCATAAGATTCACACTTTGTACGACTAACCATCCGGGTTTCCAGCGGCTTTATATATAAATTAAAACAGGTATCAGGTTCCCCAGTCGTGGGAGGTCACTTCTTTCGTCTTTTCTCAGTCTGTCCGTCTGCCTCATTCGAGAGACCTCCAAATGTGCCATACGAAGTGTCGCTCCAGTGCAACTCGAATTGAGAGAAAACCGAGCGACTCGGAATTACAAATGCGTCAGTTTAAACTCGAATAGAGTAATTTTTTGGAATTCCCGTCTTCTACCAGCAAACTACACGATCCATCATCGAAAAATTCCTCTTACACCAACCTGCACGAAATTCTGTCATTCGCAAAGCTAAAAAGGGCCGCGAACGCCAATCCGCGTGGAATGCCGCGAATTCCGTCGCCGCGTCGCTTTCCCCGCGTACGCGCGAAAAAGAAATCGGCCGGATCGCCGCTGGCAGCCGATGCGTTCCCGGGCGCTACAGCGTGAAAGCAGTCGCGGCCCGCCGCTGCAGCGGCTCTCCCGCCGTCTCTCCGGTCCTTTTTCCTCTTTTTTTTTCGAAGTACCCCGTGCCAGACGAGTTTTACATGCGTGCCAGCGCCGGTGAACGGTCGATCGCTCGGGAGAGGCCTATTGAATCGTTGCTCGCGACGCAATATTATTTCGTGACTCGTGGAGGATATATCGCGTGGATTTTAACGGAGCAATTGGTGAGGTAATCACTCGTACAGCCGCTCGCCTGCTATTTATTGAAAATTCAATCGCTCGGGGATTGAGGTGTATACACGTGTACCTGCGAGCTGTGGGTTCAGCTCTTTGACATTAAAATTACTCAATACACCGCTGTGCATTCACATTTCGTTATGCGTGAAAGCTTCTCAGAACAGAATCTGTGGTAATCCTCTTATTTGTTCGAATCTATTTAAAGTGAAAAAATATCGCTCTTTCAAATAGCGAGTCGCATAATCGCGATGGAGAGACGGATGAAAATCTTCAGGATTTCTAATTATTTATACAATAGGATGAAATATTTAAAGTCGATCCGTGCGGATGGATTATGCTACAAGCAAAATTTTTCTTCGTGTTCTGAAAAAAAATAATTGAAAAGTTGAATCATATAAATTTTTATTCTAAAATGACAATTGAATGCCTCATTGTCCAACTAATTCTGCTATTCGTACAGCTAAATGACGGATATCACTGATAATCTATTAGAATCTCTTACGTTTCCATTTCGATACACAAAGTGCAGCGTGTCGTAACTAGCAGAGGGAGACCGAAATTACGAAGTATGACCATGAAAGCGAAAAAGTGACATTGACATAATAGCGATTCGAAAAGCGACGAAAAACCTTATGACTAATGGTTATGCTTTTTGTCGTTTCCGACCGCTGATTGCGCCACTTTCACCTTTTCCGTGGGCGCCCACGCGCGCGGACGCACTCCCTCCGTAAGGGCGACAATAATTTTATCTCCTCGAGAGCTGGAGACCGCTCGTTTAAAAATACACCCGTGCGGTCACTGCGCCGGCGCGCGCGTGCATACATCGTGACGCGACGCGCGATAACGCGGTGCACTTTTACCGAGATAAGCCGCGGCTTCCGAGGCGCAGGCGCCGTTTTACCGTGACGCGCCCGGCGAACGAATTCGTTTGCACTCCGAGACGCGACTTTCACATTTCAGTGGTCTAAGGCCGCGGAATGGAAATTTTACTCGGTTTATTGAATTGCTAAAAAAGAATATTCATTTTTACAGCTAATTCGCTCTGTTTTAATTGCTTTATTATGGCGATCGCGACACTTGCGCTTTATTTACGTGAGAAAAGAGAGAAGAAAGTTCAGTATGCCTAAATATTTAGAATTTCAGTTAACGCGAATTATGTACGAGGCGACAATAACGTATTAAGAAGCTTGAACTACTGTCTCCTTATGAACAACAAACAATAGGCTATATAGTGGTTGTTTGTTGAGTGAGAAATTGCGTGAATCTTTCTTTGATATAGTACAAAGCGTAAAAGGGAAAATGAAAGTAATTACAAAATACCGATGACAATCAGCCGTAGTCGGCTAAAAATAAATATGCATAATTAAAAAGCGATGAATCACCACCCCGCTGCGAATTACAAATCTAACAATAGCCTACGACCAATGCAGAAATGGCTTGCTTATATTCGACACGAATACAGCCTATTTGTGAAAACTCCAAAATCGACCTAATGCTTATCTGATATTTATCGATCCAATCCCCCCAAAGAAAACAGCCGGCGCGTTCCAGCCCTTTTTCCTTTTCCGTGCCGCTCCAGGGGACCGGGAAACGAGCGAAATGGCGTCGCGGCGCGGATTTTCATTTCGCGCCTCATTTAATCCGCGATGCCGTCTCCCCCATTGTGTCCCGCGGCGCCGCGAGGAGGATACGATCCGCCGGCGCTTTCCTCGCAATCGCATTATTAGTCGCGGCCCACTTTTACCCGCCCGCGCGCTCGCGCCACTACAATGCGCCGCGCGGCCGCCTTTTTTGTCCCGCGCGCTTCGTTTTCGTTCGGCTTCCTCCGATTTTCCGGCCAGATAGTCGTATCGGCGCTGTCGAAACAATCGCGCCGCCGAGTAATTAAGATGTCTCCCCCTCTCCTTCCGCCGAGCGAAGGAAAAAAAAATCGAGCGGTTCGCCAGGTGCCACTCTCCTTTCCGCGTGATCGTGCCGGCCGATGGACGGCGAGGGAGGCGAAAGTGTTGTCCGATCCGGGATTTTTCTCGGGAAAACGAGCGAGCGGTTCTGTTTTTTTTTTTTACGGCAGGTGTATGTTGGTATTTTTTTTTAAGGTTATTGGCTTGTTCAGCGGGTGAAGCTGCTGGCTTTCGTTAGTGTGAATTAAGAGGTGCGAGTCATCTGTTATTATTGTTTTGAATAACGAGGCAATGCGGGGAGAAAGCTTTCGCTTACAAAGTGTTGGTAATTAAGGCGTTATTCAAGATTCCAGTAATTTTTCTTAATGATTCGGTGGTTTCGCGGCGGTGCATTTTTTCGTTTCTAGGTAAAAACCATTATTATTGTAATTTGGAGGGTGCACTTTTTTCTTGATTATTTGATAATCAATTGATAATGGTCTATGATATTAGTAAAAAAAAGTTAATATTGAAAAAAGTGGAGAAAGGAATTATCTTGAAAAAAATGATGAATGAACAAACGTATGATAAGATCTTATCGTTCATTAAATTACCGTCAAAAAGTGCAATTATTTTCCGACTAATTTAACCAATCAAAAGGTATCGGTGCTAAGTAAAAGTAAAATCAAGCAGTTCCTGTTTAGAAACAGGTTACACTTTTTTACAATAGCTAAGTGTATTACTCAGGCTTATAAGTTAATTCTGTTATAAATACAAAGTAGCATTTTTACAATAAATCAAACTTTTAAAAAATGACCCACTTCCTTTCAAATCACAAAGAAAGTGAATAAAAAAGTAATAAGTCATTAGGGAAAAAGACTATTCCTTAAAAAAACCTTTTTCTTCAATAATTAATCATAACATTTGTATGTCACGAGTGTAATCTCCTTTATACACCGCACATTGACCATACGCATCAATCACTAACTTGCCATTATAAAAAAAACACAACATAAACGAAATAAAGCAACATTGGTCGTAATCAAACAAACTAGCGATTGAAAAGGGCAAACTCAAATCGGCTGGCACCTTTCGTTAGGCCGGGAGAACCGCACGGGTTAAACGATCTCGGCCGCCACCGCTAAAAGCGCGCGGGTATGCAGGCAGGTACCTATGTACACTTAATTGTCGTTGCGTGCGAGCGATTCGCAAGCGCGCGATGCTTCGATTCTCCCCTCGATATCGTGCCCTCGCCTTGGATAGACGTTAATTCCATGATTGGTGGTTGTCGCGGATCGTGCGTAATGCACATTCGACGCGGCGGATCTTTCAGCGTTGCGCTTTTGTGGCGCCGAGACGCGCGGGATTTAATTAGCCGGCGGAATGGGATCGTTAGGAGGCCCCTACGGAGGGAAGCGGTTAATATTTATCGAGTAAATATTTTAAATGTTTATTTAAGCGCGTCGAGGTGAGGAGAAATTTTCGTTTGCGTCTAGTGGTGTATGCGAGAGAGGGAACGGTCGAGGAGCACGCGAGATGCACTGGCTCGAACAGTGGAATTTTCTTAGTGGAGCTCCGTAACTGTAAAGTTTTGACTCGGAGGTTCGAAAGAGAGCTATTCAAATGTTTATTTATATTGGCTCGAATACATGATTTATATGTACTGGGGGCTTGGAATTCCGGGCCGCGTGACTTATCATTTCGTATACGAGCTACTTCATGAGGTGAAGTGATTGTTAAAATCAAACGAAAAGGCACAATGTTATTTCAGTTCTTTTGGGCTTCTAGCGAAGCTCATTTAACAGCAGTGAATCAGAATTTTCATTTGAATGCTACTGCAGCTTTTTAATTGACACGACCAAGTAGATAATGAATCGATTCAAAAGAACGTGATTTTTTTTATGAAGTTAGTTAAATTAATTCTTTAGTTAATCTAATTTAATTGTACTTTATCCAATTTACACTGACATTTTGAAAATAACATTTTTAAAAGATCGTTTCAAAAAACGTATATTTTTTTCATTAACAAGATTAAACATCAAAATACTTATTTCAATTGTATTAAATTATAAAATATCAAAAAGACAATAAACGAAAAAAAAAATATGGGTGCAATTTTTCCGTTTCTCAAGTTTTCTAAGAAAATTCTCTATGACCACATGGAGTAGTCGACCAGCGGCGCCGTATAAGACCCCGCGGATCTATACCGTCGGCGGTCCCCGAAGAATCCGAAGGATTTCGGCCGGCGAGCGGCCTGCTCCGCTATCGCGCTCCAGTCCTCTCGCGTGCTCTCGTACCTGTGCGCCTATTACGCTCGGCCGAGCTCGGCCGTATAGTAGGCTTTTGGATCGCGCGGCATTCCACGAGAGCGCGCGGCGCACCCAGTTCGACGCGAGCGCGCGCCGGGGCCCCGGCTTATATGGGGATACGGCGGCTGAAAGCGATGACACCCGTGGTCTTCGTTTTTAGAGCCGCGAGGGAGGAGCTTATCAGTCGTTAACGCGTGGGAGGCTGCCGCGGCTATTCTCGGACGATTTTTCCCGGGGTACGCGCCCCGGCTCGTCGCTTTCTCCGCTGTACCTTTCTTTCTTTCTTTTTCGCTGGGGATGAGATTTCGTATCGCTATTTTTGATTTGGGATTATGTCAGATTTCCCTTCGATATTGCGTCGCTCTTAATGCGCCGGCCAAAATTGGTTTTTCACCGTTATACAATCTATATCGGGCCAATGCGGTTACGTGGCGGCTTAATTGTTGCTGCAAGGTCGATCATCTTTCACTTAGCGGTAATTGACAGGTGAAGCAATTTCAATATAATTATGAGGTCTAAATAAGGTTCGGGTGGAGCGCTAGTCAAGTCGCATGCAACGTAATTAAGTTCTATACTGTGCTGCTACGTCTTGGCTCGAAAAATTACTTGTCACGTGATTAAGCGCACGCGTCTTCATTTACATACGATACAAGTGCAAAGGATGTTATTAATACAGAAATCGATCGCTAATTAAATGGTTAAATTTAATATCACGTAACTTTATCAATTATACAGATGTTGTGATAAATTATTGTAATGATATTTTTTTTCCATTTTATCTATAATTATGGAGATTGTGAGGGAGACATTCATATGCAAATGATCCCATTATACATGGAGATTTAAAAAATTAGTGACATTTGAACACATGAGGGAGCACGTGAGCCTTCAAACGCGAACCACCCAGGTCTTATATATTAAGCTCAAAGTCAGATCCATTACCGGGAAAGATGTACAAGAGTCCACCTGGCGGCAAATGTAGTGACTTTAGTTTAATAATCATGTTTTTACAATTGTTATTATCACGATTACGTTATTGCAAAACTAAAAATGATTGCGACTGCACGCAGTAAATAACCATCGAACTTTTTTTCGACGATCACATCTTTACGCGTGCAAGCGAGCGGCTAAACGTCTCTCGGACTTTCGACAGCGAAACCATACGACGACGCGGCGGGGATTCTTCGCTCTCCATCGGGCCTTCGGCTCCGCGGTTCCTGCTTCCTCTCGAAAATCGGCCGGGAACAAAGAGCGGCGAAGAGGAGGAGCGTGGCGCAAGCGGCGCACCATAGCAGTCGGCCGGCTCTTTACGAAAGAATCCCGCGCGGTCCGCGGGCGTTAACCCGCGCCGCGGGCAAAGGGAGCGCGGGCGCGGAAAACGAGCGCGCGCAACTTCCGCCGCGGAAAATGCTAATCGCACCTGCGCGGTGCACCTTCCTCGAAGCGCGCCTTGCCGACGAGTATCGGTTCTTCCGGCCTGTAGATATATATATTTTTTTGTTTACAGCTTTGGGATTCATTCCAGATCAGTGTGTCTGATTTAGTCATTCATATGTTGTGTATTTACAAATAGGTTGGAGTAATTTGAACGATTCCTTTATATTTAATGAATTATCTAATATTTTAGTTGATCGGTTAATTTATTAGATAAATTTTAAAGTTTGACTTGTTATTGAAAAACTTCAATTTTTAATTTTTCCTATAATTGATATATTATATATAAGAGTGTTTAAGAAAGTAGCATCCAACATTAATGTTCCAATTTTTGTGAATCAACCACAAAATTCATAATAACCTATCGAATCAAAGAAGAAAATACATTAGTTTCAATTTATCCGAAAAATTGTATTAGTTTCAATTTTATCCGATCGACTGACTCCTGATGATTTTAAACAATCCCCCAGTCGCTCTGTTGCCGCTTTATCTTTATCTCAAGTTCGCGCCGTCCGGTCCGCGTGCCATTGTCGTCGCTGCGAGGTATACGGAGCCAGCTGCGCGCGCCTTACATTGCGAGAAAGTCTCCGCGCGAATCGGACCCACCGCCGGCTGCTCGCGGAAAGCGCAATTTCACGCTCGGCCGTTCGACGATCCGATAGGAGAGAAGCGGGTCAACGAAGCCGAGCGGCTCCTATGCGCGCGGATGGACACGAAAAAAATAAAGAGGAGGGACCTTTTTACGCAACGATGCCGCGTGAAAACTCGCCCGTCCAGCGGCCGTGTAAATGCTCGCTTTTTTTGAGCTCGAAGTTCGGTGTTTGACTTTTGTATATACGGTAATGAAATTAAGACCTGCGGAAATGGAAGTGTGCTAAATCTTAGTGTTTTGAAATCTGAGAGGTAGGCAGATATAAACTTTTTTGTTAGTATCAAATACAAGATTTTAAATTGAAAGTAAAGAATAACTAAGGAGTTTTTTGCACACTTTTTTTATGTAAAATACTTGACTTAAGTCGTAAGTAATCCGGCACTTCAACAGTTTTTATCCACAGACAGTATACGGTATTAATTAGTGACTTTTAAAAATGCAATTTACATACAAGTCGGTGTAGCGAAGAATTTTTTATGCCGATAGAACAAATTTTTTTTTCCAAAAGTCACATTCTTCGACTCGAGCGGGAGAGCAATACGAGCGCGCGCAGATTTGTTCTCCGACCGCAAGGCTTCGGAAACAAGTTTTTAATTTGAAATTCAAACTAGTCGATTGTAAAATTCTTTCTCTACTCCAATCAAATTCAAGATGTCACGCATGTACGCTTTTTGTGCATGAATCGTTAGCCGGGGAATCTGGCATTTTCAATTTTACACGCGCTATTGCATCGCAATAAACTTGAAGTAGCGCGCGACTCTTTTATATTCAAATTTGAAAGTCGCTGCGAAAAGTGCCGAGGAATAGAATTAAAGCTGCATAAATATTAAAAGCACCGGCGAGTATGTAATTTGTAACTGATGAAAGCGTATCTATTATTTAATAGATTCCGGCGTTTCCCAAGTTTTCCCCCTGTTTCCGTATAGTTTCCGCACTTTAAAATTACTACTTCCTGAACGCTGCTCTGATGAAATTTTTGCAAACTTAATTTTTCACTCTACGAAGTAGGTAGTGTATAATTTATTCAATGGTTGAACGGCAGTGATCAGAGGCACTCTCAAAAAGATCTATTTTCATTTGATAAATTATTTAAACGGTTGCAGTGTTTGTTTACGTTCACCCGAGGCCCGAGCGCGACTATTTATTTAATCCTTCCTTGTAAAGACGTCTCGATTGCCTATGAGTTTCGAGAATTTTTCTTGCGTAGCTCTCCCGTAGATAGGAATTTAACCGTTACAAGTGGAATAACTAGTCGGGAACTGGTCAAAAGTGGAGTATGTGACCAGTCAGCCGCCCGATGCACTTGTGGCATCGAGTTTTCGCGCGGACTTCAAAACGTGCTTAATCAACGCGTAAAACGGTATTCAATACCCGAAATGGCTTCGTCATCAAAATAAGGAATCTCCGATTGTAAATTCAAGTCGACAAATATTGTGCTTGGTAATAAAAATAACTATACCCTCCCGACTGTAAACGCGTCAAATCAGTCTATTCTCTCGCACGTTAGAAAAAAATTACGTCACTTCGACGAGTACCGATTGCCATAGCACATCGTCGACGCATCTAAATGCGCATTATTCATGGATCGCACGGAGCGGACGAGGGAGGGCCGATAATTGATTTTTAAACAAACGGACGCGCGGCGGAGCACGCGCCGGCAACAAGTGCAGCCTGTAATCCCCGATCTCTCTGCCGGATCACGCTTCGTATGTTTCCCGCGTTCGCCAATTTTCGCCGCGCCTCGTTCGCTTTTTTCTCCTCTCCCATACCCGCTTTCGATCGATCGGAGAATAACAAAACGACCGAGAAATCGAGGCGACCGGTTGACCCACTGGTGACGTTGGCGCCGATTCTCGAAAACTATATACGCGCGCACGAAATCGGGCGGAAAAAAGAGGCGTCCTTGCCGGGCCTGTAAATCGCTGAAAAAGGCGCGTTTCGTAAATCCACCGGCGCAGGTAAGGACACACGGGAAGCAACGCCGCCGAGGGGGAGAAAGAGAGCGAACGAGAGCAGGTAAAGCATAATACGAGGCGTCTGCGGGCGGAGAAGCAGTCCACGTTCTACTCACAATGATCGGGTCGCGTTTGACCTCGGTGTAGAGCCAGTTGTCCGTGGAGAAGGCAATGGACAGCAGGGCCGTGGCTATGATGCCGGTGATGGTCGCCAGCGACAGCGTCACCGCCGAGCAGGGCATTTTTGCGGGGGTGGGTTATTCACACTCGGAAGCGAAAAAAAACTGATACTATTTCGCGGGCTTGCGATTCACGACTCCCGCTGCGGTGGTACGCTCGACGCTGGGCTCCTTGTATATCACGTGAAATCGAGGCGCACCGCTCGCATATTACGCGTCGCCGGACGGTTGATGGGAGGTTCGGACTACTACGACGCGGACTGCACGGCTCGGCGTTCGAGGAGGCGCGCGACTCTGCACTGGCCAAGGAGAGCCAAGCCGCGGCTTAACGGGCTCTCCTGGAAAGCGAGCGAGGAAAAGAGAGAGAAGTAGAGGCGCGACGTGTCTCTTTCTCGGGAGGGAAAGGGAGAGAGAGGCGGCGGCGTCGGCAGCTCTCCGAGGAGGCCGCGGTCCCACAGGCCCGGCGCGCCGCTGGAGTGGGGAAACTGGTATGCCGGCGAACGATCGAGACACGGAGGGAGGGATCCTTTTGAGAGGGGCACGGCCGCGCAGGTATATTACCTGCGCCGCTTTTGCCTTCGAAGGTGCTCAACTCACCTGGGCCCGGGACGGGGGACCTCGAGGGACGCCGCGCGTCCTACGTTCCATTATGTATCCCTGCCTTCGCGCGACGGAATTTTATTTACCTCCGGTGTATTACAACGCGGCACTTGTGCCTCCGGGAGGGCGGCGAAACGCTCTACACCGAATATCGCTGTCGTATTGGAAATTCACGGGGCTTCGATTGCCGAAGTAGACGATTATTGCGGCTTGACTCGAGATCGCGCTGCATAGGCTGGCGAATAAACGCGCTTTTTATTTATTTGTAGAAACGAGACTTTTCGCCGTGTCATGATCTGGTTTCGTTGTATAATTCTACCGATTACTGCGCAATTTTATTTTCATACTTACAACCGGTATACGCAAGGTGCTTTCAGATATTTTCAAACTACTTTCTCGGAACTCCAAAATGCAATATCGCCGCCTAATGTGCACTGCCCGCTTATCTACTTGTTAACAGTAGCCCTTTCACTTTGAAAGTTTATAAGTATGACCGAAGAGATATATGAGCCAACTAGTAATCTATGAAGTATTAGCTAAAATGCGCAGGCATAAATCGATTTCCAACCTACGCCCCAGCGTGTGCAACTTTACAGCGATCACCAAAGGCTCCTAATGAACGAAATCCACTGACTAAACAATTTCCAAGGTCCGCGTAGAAATAAAAAAAAAAAAGTGTAGACCATGTCAAAGTTCCAAGGGCCCACGTGGCACGCAAGAAGCACCACGACGGTACTCGGAGGCGAGGACGCCGACAGGAAGTAATTACTCATCCGTCCGTCCGAAAAATTTTCGAGCGCGACGTACCTTTAAACACCTGTGCCCCCTCCTTCCACCGCTCTGTATGCACTTGTGCACGCATACACGAGCGATGCCACCGGCGGGGCACAAGAGCCGCCTTCTCCTTTGCTTCTCCGACTTGTATGTGTCTCCGCCGCTGGAACGCCGCTTTCATTATCGCCGATATACTGCTGACCTTTCACTGCGACACGCAAGCCTCCTTTTTTTCGACGGCTCGCGCTTTCGAAAAGACGGACTCTTCGACTCGACGTCCTTATTGAGTCTCGTAACACGTGCTTCATTCTCATTTTTTAATTTCATAGTGTCGGGGATGAGGCGCGGAAGAGTTAATCTGTAGGGAATTGTAAATGATTGTTAGTTTTGGAATGATAATAGATGTTATTGTTTATATTTTCAAAATTAGTGAACTTTTGATTCTCAACGTCTTTTTTTTTAAATAAAAATGAAATGAACGCATTGGAGTGATAATTTTCTAAAAACATGACGAAATAGAGTATTGAAATTTCAAATTGTTAAGTTGAATTAAATTTTAGTACTTTAGAGGATGAAAGCGTGAACATCGTTATGGTCGTAAAAAATAATGAACTTTAGTTCCGTATTATAGAATTGTTATTTTTAACATTATACCTACTACTTCATTTACCAGAACAAGGAAATTGAAACATTACAGTTGTAGGACGTCATACTGTTCTATTCCGTATGTATGTACATGCATAGTAATTCTTGAAAAATGAATAACTTTTTATTTTTACGAAAATTATTATAATAAATTATTCAACTTTTAAATTAAATTAAAATTTCTCTAAAATTATTACACAGACAATTTTATCATTTTTAAATTGTGAATCAATTTAATAACTACATTCTATAAAAAAGTATTTTTAATACAGCTTACTGAACTTAAAATTTACAAAATAAGTAAATAAATAAGAAGTTTTTTTGAATTTTATGGAACATTTTTAAAGAAATTTTGGCGCCATTACTATATTTAAATGTTTGAGGATAAAATGTATGTTCACGATAAAAGTATACAATATGAAAAATGCAGAACATACTGAAGTATTGAATTAGTATTTATTACGGTAATGAGAAACACTGATATACAATATAATACTTGTGCAAAGTTGAGAACCGCAAATCAGAGCACAGACTCCAAAGTCGTTGCACAGCCGCCAAAGCTGGTACTGTAGCAGTGTTTCAATCACTTTCCATTGACGTGAAAAAGCAAAAAAATTGCTTGGAAAACAAAATAACAGCCTTACTCTTTTGAGGAGTTATAAATATTGGATCGTGCTTCGAATCTTTTTAATGTCAGTTGGTGTTATAAAGAATTTCTGTGAAAGTTTGTATTTGTTTGTTGACAATACAAATAATCAATTTTTAGGTTAGATTCCGCGCTAGTAACGTCATCTAACGTTAATCAGATATAAATATAATCTTATTGGCGGTATCTAACGACGGTGCTTTTGAAAATTTGAATTTAACATTTTTTTAAGATAAACATTGTAATGTACTATACTTAAGACATTATCGGTATTAAGTAATTGTTAAAAATATAAATACCTCAATGACTCAAATTAAAATAAATCGATAATTAATAGTTAGATTAATAAATTGTTAATATAATATATAATATTTATAAAATAAGAAATAATAACATTTATCCATCTCTTGTTTTTATTAGACTAAAGATGACGACGAGGAAGCTGTTGACTATAGTGTTTGTAAGAAAGCCATCAGAGATTCTGTTAGGATTAAAAAAACGCGGATTTGGCGAAGGAAAATGGAATGGTTTTGGCGGAAAAGTGGAGCCCAATGAAACTATTGTACAAGGTGCTATCAGGTATTTAATACGTTTTACATAATTTCCCAGTTATGATCAGAATAAAATTTATAGGTAAGTATTTACCATTATTTAAACATTTCTCGTTTTTGTTTTAAGAGAGCTGGAGGAAGAGTGCGGCCTGACGACTAAAGAATTGAAGAAAATAGGATTCTTGGAATTTGAATTCGAGGGAGATCCGACGCTTATGGAAGTTCATGTCTTTGAAACATCTCAGTATCAGGGAAAGCTCATTGAATCTGATGGTATAGAAACTTTTTAGAGTTCCATACAAATAAGTCATAAATACAAATTTTCTACTTGAAATTTACTTTTGATAAATTAAAAATTATTTTTTCGTTAAAAAAAGAATCCATATTTATTTTTTAAATTCTCTTTTTCGTTTTAGAAATGCGACCTCAGTGGTTTAACGTCAAAGACATACCTTACAATAAGATGTGGCCCGACGACGAGTACTGGTACCCATGGATGCTGCGTGGAGAACCTTTTAAGGGTTACTTTCTCTACCGAGGTCTCGATCACATAGTTAAGCACGAACTGAAAAAACTAGATTTACAACAGTTAAATGATTGATGTAATCCCTCGATTTTAATCGATGTATTTTATACCGTATTTTTTAGATTTTAATATCGTTCAATTATAATATCGTATTTTTCATACTTAGTATTTATTAAGAAATCATGTATCTTATCATAATAAAAAATCTTTATAAAAGAATAATCAAGGGATATAAAATTTTACTTGTTATTAAATTTAATCCCAACCATGATATATTTTTTACAAAACGTCTTTTATCCAAAAAATATACTGCACGTACATATATTTGTACAAGAAATACAAATTGATAATTTTCATAAAAAGACGTTCAAAGTTTAAATAAGATAACGTATCACCTTTCCACGTAAATATTTACATCGATAAAAAAATTAAGTTAGATTGCATAAAACTGTTCGGTTTGTCGATCGCACTAAAAATAATGGCAAATACGCAAACGGAAACTTGAATCATATCGCTAGAATGATAGGTCATCGAGAGTTATGAGTTATAACTAAACTGAATGTTAGTATCATTTAAAAGTTGAAAGAGTGAACACAACTGTGCTCTCAAAAAATAACTACCTAGTTCCGTGTAGTGGAAAGTGCAATTTCTATTTAAATTTTTAAATAATTTATAAAAAAATGAGTAAATTGAAACTCCAAGCTTTTCGGGACTCGGATTGTTCTGCTCAATATAATGGTAACAATATTTTTAAAAATCTTAGAATTTCGGCATTCAATATTTTTTTACACGATAAAAAACAATTGCTGTAGTTAATTTTAAAAAATAACAAATAAACTTAAAGCGGGAAATATTTTAAGATAAAATTTTTACGAGTGCTATAATCTCCGTCTTCCGAAAATTGTATAAATGATATCGGTTTAGTTAAATAAAATATGCATTGGTACTAATAATAAAAAGAAATATAGGAATTTGTTAATGTTTACTGACATAAATAAATTCCTTTATAATCCCTTTATAAAAAATCCATGACCTTTTCATTGTAGTTAGTATTTCTCGCGTTATTGTTCATTTTACTTTAACCTGCAAAAAGAATATCTGCGAGCGAAGCGCGCGCCAGATCTAGTTTATTGATGACAACATTTATTAATAATGTTTTTTTTAATAATTCTTTTTTAATCCTGCATGACAAATTTTCCTAACACTAATCTGAAAAATCATTTTGAAATTATTTTTAATTTTTATATCTGTCATTACAGTTTTTGAATCTAATATCACTGGTGAAAGATGTACGGTAGATTTCAATAGAAATTTCTTCGAAGGAAAAACTTCCGAATATTGTAAGCTAAGTTTTCAAAGGGCTATTTATTTGACAATAGCCATTATAGCATTAATTATTGCAATTATTCTCATAGTTCTTCTAACATTCTATTTGAACAATTAATATTCTATGATGGAGAGTAGTAGAGTAGGTTTTATTTTTAAATCGTGATCAATATTACAAACTATCGTTTTTATAATCGTAACGTAATTTTTTATTTCAGATTCAGGCAGTATATATTATAAGTAAAAAGAATATAAGAAAAGTCGTGTTTTTATAACTGAAAAAGTGAAGTTTATAAAAGCAAATTAAACTTTTGTAATTTCCAGGATAGCAACCGCTTGAATAAAATGACGTGGATTTCTATGAAAGCCATGAATAAATCAGTTTTAATCTAAAGAAAATCTACCACTTCCTATAAATATGGTTAAATGCTTTCCAAATATAAGACCACAGTGTACGTCTCGAATTGAAGGAGGCACTGAATTATTTTATTGAAACTCAATGTAAATAATAGGTAAAAAACTCACAATTTGAAGACAACTTTATAAATATAGTAACAATAATATATATCTCCAAGCAAATGAGAATTTTATATATAGCATATTTTTCTTGAATTACAGGAAGCTGCAATGCGATGGGAAATGGCTATCTTCAAGGTTGATCAAATTCTTTATTATAAAAAAGTTGATTATAGCTACCCTCCTATTTTACAGAGCATCATTTCCGATCGCTCTCATTACTCATCTACGATACGGAATGTTTAAAGAACCTCCAGAACACACGCACAACTTGAGCGAACTTTGGGAAAAAAGATCATTCAGCAGAAAACAAAAGACTGATACAAAGAAAGCTCGAGTGTATGAGGAAAAACACCGGTCAAACGACTGGTCACTCAGTTTTATCATAAAGAGTCTCAAAGCGGAGAAAAGGAATCCAATCGACGGGCCCACCGATGGGCTCAGCAGTGCAGTCCCCCACGAAGAAAGTAAGTCGCGCCGCGCCTCCCTTCCACGGCACGAATTTCGCCGGAGTCCGCTCTCGGGGGGTCACGACTGCGCGCGCTCGACTCGCGTCTCTTCCGCCTTTTTTTTCTGGCGGCTCCAGCGGTGTACACACATACTCGGGCGGCTTGAGTTCCGCGGGATGAGAACAGCCTGAGAGCGCGCGGGACGCGAGGCGAACCTGCCGCAGCGCTCTCCCGTCCTCGGGACGTCGTCAGGCCCCTCCCTCCTTTATGCTCTCGCCTTCCTTGCCCCCGGCGCTCTTTCGCGTTTTCTTGCGCGCGCGCCTTCTGGGATGCGGCCTTCGCAACAGGTGCGCAAGAGGGCCCCAACGTTTTTGCGCGCCCTTTAAGGACGACTCGTGTTTGTCCGGCGCGTCGCCGCGCGACCGTGAATTTAAAGAGCTTGCAAGCGAGGTGTCGTTTAAAGTCGTATCTCCGATGATCTGTAATGATAATTTAAGATTATTTAAAAATTTGTTCGAACGTCGCCAATGATACATTTTATTCAGTCTGAAAATTGAAGGTCATTGAGGGGCAAAAATATGTATGAAATAGCGTTTCATCGATGAGAGAAAAGTAGATGTTTTTCTAGAACTAGAAAGGAGTTTTAGAGCATATTTTTTAATCTAAATTATTTTTTTCGCTAAGAGATTGTGTATTTAAAAGATGACTAAGAGGGCATGCAAAAATATATAATTTTAAGGAATTTTTAAGGATGCGTATTGATTGGTTTTCTACTTTTTAACGGAGAACTTTTTTTCTCGTAAAATTTTAGAAAAAATGTAATAATTGTGGGACGATTTTCTGCACTGTAAATTTTTACAGTGAAATTAAAAATTATACAGATTGAATTTTCTATGTATAAAAAATGAATAAAATGGCACAGATATTCGACACAGTGATTACCGATTATTAAATATTTCACATATTGTTTAATTGAAAATTATAATTTGCTCTATAGTTGAACTTAAATGAAATATTATTACATATTAAATATAGATAATCAAATTGTAAGATTACAACCCAGCCACTGTGATATCAATTTTCCTACATCCATTTTAGAATTTAAAAGAAAAATTCATTCTGCTGCATGAAAAAGTACGCATATTGCAATTTTTGCAAACGGCTCTGCAGCAAATAAGAGCGTATGAAACGTGCCGAAAGAAAGTGGCGTACACCCGAGGTTCGGGATAATGAAGCGAGGCGAGTGGCGATCGGCCACTTGATCACGACGAGCTTTCCCACACACGGCGGCCGGTCGTTCGTCCAAGGATGATCTGGTAAAGAAAGTCCACGAGATTGACTTTCCCCGCACACCCGTAATTCAAGTTCAAGCCTGTATGAGATATTGCACTGTTCTCAAGGTGGATGGTTTCGGAACCATTAACCATTGTAATTTTAGATGACATTTTTTTATAACGATTGCAGAAAGTCAATCGATTTTTGAATCATTATTGCCTTTTTATAATTAATTATAATCACTTAAGTGATGGGCAATGGTTAGCCTACTCAAGGCGTCTAACTACCTGACTTTAGATCGCTTATTATATATAAAAGGGACTATAATCCATCTTCAATCCATCAAAACGATATCTAATCGGTAAAAAAGTGAAATTATTAAATATAGTAATATTTGATTATGATAATAATGATTACAAGATTGATGTTTACATCGATTTTGCATAGTTTTTACTAACGTTAGTTATTTAAACTATTATAGAGGCTGTATTATTCACAATTGAGTAGCATTTACAACCAACCACCCAGATTTGAGGAGGCTTATAAATAAAACTGAGACACCGGTCCCATTACTGTCTACTGACTACTGACAGATGTCCACCTGACGGTGAATGTAGCAAGAAATATCTTGTACTGTATCTAAACCTATGCGCAATTTGAATGAGCTCATATCGGAGATGACTCGAATGTTCGGTGAATTTTCAAAATCCATTGTAGAAGCGAACGGCCTGTCCGAATATTTAGGACACACAGAATGTAATTTATTCTTTATTTCAAAATCACTGTTTAAAATTCAACTAATCTTAAATCATTTTACGTTACAGTAACGAGAGCAAATTTAGATTTATCATCTTTGAATCAAGCCTTGGGTAAAGCCTATCAGTTATCTGCCGTCCAAAAAGTTCAAGAAGTAGATGAAGAAAAAAAGATACTGACCACTTCTGATTACTGAAAAGATTACTTGTAGTCGAGTAATTTTAGTGTTCCAGTTATTAGAATTTTTAATGATTATATTTTAAAAAGTAAATTATTTCGTTTACAAAAAATAATTGCAAAGTCACTTATGTATAAAGGTTCGTGATTAGATCAAATAAATAACTCATCTCGTAATTGCGAGATCTAATGATAAGTAAAAAGCGTTGAGTTTATAATAAAAGTAAAGGCTGTTTAAATTCTGACTTTCGCATAACGTATTTACGGTTTATTTGTTGCACAACAGTGATCAGATGGAAAAAGATCATAAGCAGCCCGGTATACGAAAAAATGTTAAATTAGTAATAAATGAATCATCCATTAATTAATTCACTCGCGATAAAATTCATTTGAATTAGCTCGGACTGATTAATCTACGCTTTTTACCTCTATAAATAAGACGTAAAAGTTATAACGATTAAGAAAAGATAAGGCTAACATTAATTCCGAGTTTGGGCTTTTTGGTACATTAACGCGCAAAGAATCTCTCGACTTATCCTTTCTTTTGAAAACACGTCTCCGAATCAACGCTTCGTTAGTGCAGTCCTGGAAGAAAAAAAAAAGAATACAAAGGAGCAAGAGCGACCGTAGTAGCGCGTCTCGATTAACCGTTGCGCGCGCGCGAGCTCGCTTTCCATTCGCGCCTCGGCCGTTTCCGCTCACTTAGCGGAAACTGTTACCCAACCGGCTCGAGTCCGAATGATCGTGTACACCGCGCGTATCCGTGTGTTATTGAACGCACGACGAAAAGGCAAAGGGGAGCATTCACTTTGCTAATTTCATTGATAAGGTGAAAAATTTTTGTTCAATTTCCGTCGTCTACAAGGATAAGTTCACTTTTTTCAGCGATTGAGAAATTACCAGGAAGTGTTAAGTTGATAAGTTGTAGTTGCCAATTTTTCTAAAAGAATTTTCCCTCCCGCATGTTCGCCAGACTTGAGAAAGTTTTGTTGAACAATTATCAGTGCACACGTGTTTCGTTAACAAATTTAGTATCTTATTTTATTAGAAACACATTTAAATCGCAAATTACACCTTTTCAAGAAACGTGTTTTTAAACTGTCACGGACATCATGAAAAATAACCTTCATGAAAAGTTCAACTTATTATAAGTGCCATTTACATTTCTATTCCGTATCATGCGATATCATACTTTTAAATAAAAATCATTAAAATAAACTTTCTAAATTGAAAATAAAAAAAAGAACAAGAAAATCGAACCTTTCTAAATCATCTTTTTTTTAGCGATTACTTTACGATCGCGTGATAGTAAACATCGCCGACACACAGACTCCGCGCGTGAAAAAAAAGTATTTCATAAAAAAAAGAAATAAACTGGAGACCTGAGTTGCGCCGTCGGAGATGTCAACGTCGAGACGAGCCTCTCAGTTAAATTTCAAGACCGAGGGATCATACTCGGTACCCTTGAAAGGCGATCCATCGGCGTTCCAGGCCTGCTTGAGTATCTGCCCCATTCTCTGAAACGAGAAAACAAGAAAGCGCATGAGCTTCGCCCGCCGTACGCACGTATAGCCACTAGTCGTCCCGCGGCCGCCGCTGATTGTTGCCGGATTTCTCTTTCCCCGATCTTTCGCTTCTTCTATTACCGGCCTCTTTTCTTCCCTCGAGCGCGGCGCGCGCCTTCATTTTCCCGGCCGCCGCGGAGTCCCGGCCCTTTTTTTCCTCTTGCTTCGTTCTCGGTCAACATTGGTGGCGAGGCAATCTTCTCCACTCCCGACTGTCAGTCGCCTAGTGGACGAATTATGGTCTCGGCAATTTTCGGGAATGCGTGTACCTCTCTTACCACGTCATTATTATTTAAATTTACGTCTTTATTTTTATAAGACGCTGTAACTCTAATGCGCTCGTTACTTTTTAAGCTGCAGCAGCAAATCCTCAATTGCAGTAGTTACAAAACATTTCGAATGTTTTATTTTTCGCTGTGAACATTTTAAACATTTAAATGATTTTCAAGGAAAACGTGTTTACGCCAGGACGTAAATGATAAGCGATTCAATCAGGCAGCCTTATTCAATTCGCGCGGCGCACGCCTCGCGAGCAACGCGGCGCAGATGTGCACTTACGATTTGGTCGGAGGTAGGTTGGCCAAGCAACTTCCGCCTCTGATTCCACATGAGCTCCTCGACTTTCATCTGCTCGCTCTCGGCCATCTCCTCGAGGTTCCGCGTGCAGTCGATCTTGCTCAGCTCGATGCGCGGCTCGTCCTCCAGCAGCGACTCCCACCAACGCTCCGTGGCCTTCCCCAAGTGCAGCTGGCAAATTGGAATTGCGAAATTAATTATTTGTTTTAGAAAGTTTGTAGTAGATCGTTTATCTAAATGGGATTAACATCCGCGGAAATTCGATCTTTTAAATATTTATAAGCGACATTTTTTCATTAGTCGCGTAAAACATTATTTGTATGCGATTTTGTTCACGATAAGAAGTGTTTATTTTATTTGAAAAATTTTCAAATTCAGTTTGGAATTTGATAATGAAGTCGCAGTTTGCTCCTCTAAATGAAGATGCTGTGTGCACATATAGATTACATAATGCAATAATTTATTAGAACTCGCTAAAGAGGCATTAATTAGAAACAAAATGTTTCTTAATAAATTGTACATTTTTTGAAAAAAATTCAGAGCAAATAATATTTCTTAAATGCACATCCTACTATACCTGTGCAGACGTTTATTTCATTATTAATTTAAAAATAACTGTAAAATAATAACACATAGATAAATTAAAAAACAAAACAAGATATATTACAAAGTATTTAAAAACAATTCATGGGTCTAGAAGATAAGGCTTTTTTAAATGATCGAACAGCAAAAACTTACACTAATGTGTTTGCCAGGCTCCAAGCACCAGCAGGATTCGGAGCTTTTGACCTTGAAGGAGAAACGCCCCTTGACGAGGTCCGTCCAGACGGGCGCAGCATCGGCGGTCTCTCCCGTCGCCGTCGTCAGTACCGCGACCTCGAGTCCCTCGGTGGTCAGCCCGACGCGCACCTGTTTGCCCGAGCGCACCTTCTCCGGGATGCGCACCAGCACATCCAGCTCGTCGATCGTCTGGCTCCAGCCGTAATTCTCGTACGACGCGCCGTTGTAAAACTCGGCTTTCTCTGCTTTCTCCGTTGACGCCTTCGCTCTTGCTTCCTAACGAGAAACGTTTTTTTTTCAGCAGCTTGACTGATTGCTTTTTTGATTGAGAAGATTTTCTTTTAATCGATAATGGCGTTTTGGAGATTAGTAGGTTGGGTTAGTAGAGGTTTCAAGGTCGCAGAGTAATGTTAATTTAAATTTTTTTTATACTCTGCGAAAGATTTTAATAATATTCATTATTAACCCGTAAATCACTTAATAAAGATTCCGACAATTGTAGTGTATCACAATCGTTTCTTTCTATAGAATCTAACTGATGTTATTTTTGAAAAAAAATCTTTACTTTATCGATTGACTTACGTATTCGCCATTAAAATTTACTATACAAATTAAAGCAATGTAATGGATGAAATTATTACAGCCATAAATTTATTTTAAATGAACTATTACAGAATTTTTTGTTCATCCGGACAGAGAAATCAAATTTTTAAACTTTGCTTGAACACAATATCAGCGGTTAAAGGGTTAATTAATATCATTTCTTACCGTTTACTGCTGCTACTTACATACTTGACTGCGATATAAACTTCTTATCGGATGGGGAAAGATGGCAAAATTGTATATTTTAGCTAAATTAATTACGAAGTTACTACAGTTATATTTCGCTCTAACGACCGTTTCTTACGGGATTTAATGTTTCTTCGTTTTTTTTTTCTAGCTCTCGAAATTAGCACATATCACCGGATAAGTGAGCTATCAAAGTCACAATAATTAGCTTCCAGTAAAGCGTGAAAGACAGTGCATGCCGCGATTTACCTTTTTTACGTTTTTACTGGAGGAGTCAGAATCTCCAGTGCTTCGGGTAGTTTCATCGGCGGCGACAGTCACTTCCTTGATAGCCGGCGGAGGGTCCGTTCGATTCGTGGAATCGGCGACTGCTTTCAACTGCCATTCTCGCAAAGTTTGGACCACGAGTTTTTCCGCTATACCTGGTGGGAAACCCACTCGCTGGTCGGGGGCAGATTCGACGTAAAAATCGGTACTGCAGAAGATATGAATGCGTGTTAAAAATCTGCTTTAAAATTTTGTACATTTTGGAAAAAAAGTAAGATAACAGATTATGGCTACTACGTATAAACGTTAATTTTTTTAACAGGCTTACATGAACAAATGAAGTAAATTAATTAGATTAGAAAATAAAAATTACCATTATTAACCATCAGAATTGCTAGGTACACCGCTGATCACTTGAAAATAATAGTGTTTAGTATTTGGTAACTTACCATCGATATAAAAAACCAAAAAAGCTATCGAGAAAATTTTGGATGTTCTTATCTTCTCGAAGAATTTCTATAAAAGCTGCGTCGTGCTTTGCATCCATTTCCATTTGAAGTAAATTGTCGTTACAAGCAGAGATTAAGAGTTTGTATGAGACTGTTTATTTGTCAACACTGGTTGATTTCGAGTCTTCGAGCTCGAGGTTAGAACCGCACCTGGAACGACATCTGTCGGATATTAAAACAAGCGAAATTTTAATTCTCTCTTGTTTTGGCGGTTTTTTTGAAATAACAAAATATTTAAATAATCAATTAAAATAGTTAGTTAAGATCTAAGTGTATAAAAAAAATGAAAAAAGAACTTTCCTTAGAGAATATTAGCTGGAAATTTAAAGTAAATAAAAATTAAAATATTTTATAAACAATTTATAAATTAAAACTTATAATTTATAAATTAAAATTCAGTGTTTCCGCATTTGGAATGTGTATAACAATTTTTATTAATTCCTGTCTCATCACATTCTCCTACAGAAAAGTCCTTTGCACATACATGATACAAGGAGTATACTTTATACATACAGTGTACATTCTTACATAGGATATACAAGTGTGGAACACCTGCGATGGAATAATATCGCATTTTACGCCATAAATATCAACAACTGTAATTCGCATAAACTGCAGTTTCATCAAATTGCATTTACATTTCGCTCGATACAGTCAACAATTATTTCAATTACAACATGCCATGAAAAATATAAGCGCAACTTTACAGTACAACTAAGATGTGCAGTAATTGAAACCAATAATAGGTGCAATAATAACGAGTAACTTTAGGACAATTTTCGTTACATGTATTATAAGTTACAATAGCATTCAATATTAATTTCAAGGCATAATATTTTAGGATTATACACTATGCATAAAACATTTCAAGAATTACAGTTTCAAAAAAATATTCGTTTTTTTAAATTATTTTATGACTCTGAAATATCACACAAGATTTAAATACATTGAAAAATTAGAATTGATAAATTTTATTCTGCTTTACTTAAATTTATACAGTTCAAAAAATAAGACTAGCTTCATTAATGATTAAATATTTTAAAACTGATTAAAAATAATATCGTTAAGCAATTTATTTTAAAAAAATCATTACTTTTACAGATTTTATAAATCTATGATCGATTCGTTTTTGGGTCAAAAACTTAGTTTTTGTAAAATACATTTTAAGGAAAAATGCCTTTTTTTATTGCTCCTTAGAAAGAAAATTACGCTTTTCTTTTTGTAATTATTAATTCGACTTTATTTAATTAAAGGTTCGTAACCCGAATAACAATTACGGTTAGCTGCACATTTTTTTAAATTCAAACAAAAATTACTGATGTCATTTTTATTTGTTATTTGAAAAAATATACGGAACTTCTCAATATTTAATCAAATTTTAAATGGAAGATTTAAAATAGGTATTGTAAGAATTTAAAAAATTGGTTTCTCTATTACGATTGTAATTATGATTATTTAGAATTGTTTCAACTATTGTGACTACGCCTTATCAATTCACAAGTTAAATTCACTTTTCTTATCACATGTTTTGCTTTAAAAATCATCAGGACGCAAGATAGTATCAGTTGATATGAGAAAAAAAACATTTTATTAATTACGAATTTTTCAAGGTCGAGATTATAAAAGATTCTATTTATTTCCAAGTTTATGCAACTGGAGCTTTTAGTATCTTTTTTCCAACGCTTGAGTGAGCTTATTAAATTTAACAGCAAATGCTTTAAAATATAGTAATTAAAATATAGTAATGTTTTATATTTAAATTAAAAAAAAAACATTGTTTGTAAAAATAATAATACAGCTTTATAATTCTGTAAAGACTTTCATTATTGCTAGATAAAATATGCAAAAGATCTATATATTTTGAACGATTCGTTCATCAATTTAACAATACGAGAACTTTGACAAATTCCTCCCTCAGTTGACAAATAAAAAATAATTTGTAAAAACACAAACTGATAAAATATTTTGCAATTCATTGTAACAACTGATTGTTTTCATTATCTGAAAAAAGATTACATTATTTTCTCAGAAAGAAATTGGATATACAAATTTTTAAATATTTTTAGAAATATACTAAAAATTATATATTTAAATTCATTTATATGAATAGTCTAAGAACTAATGTTTTAAATGAAAATTTTTAAATGCCAAAATACGATAACTGAGATCAATGTAATTGAATGTATTACAATTATTTTGTACTCAAAAATGAACTGAAATCTATTTTTGACAATAAATCAGAATGACTATTATAATAACTGCCAACTGACGTGAGCATACTAATCTATTATTTATTAAAAAATAAATAAAGGGTAGCTGCAAAAATATCTTACTTCATTTTTCTCTATATATAAAAGCACGTTGTTAGAAAAATGCGGTTGAAAATTATCGCATTTTCTATATGTAGTTTAAGAATATCCTGTATTCTTTTTTAAAATATTATTTTTTTACTGGACGTATTTATTTTACAGCTAACTTCTGCAATATTATTTAAATCACCTTTTATGAAGATGTAAAACTAAAATGCATTCGCTTTTACTTATCTTCAATTAGCGGTATTTAGGTTTCTATCCCTTTCCCATGATTACATTAACAGGTCCAGGAATTTCATTTTCTAATTTCCCGAAAATGATATGTATAAACAATAATAATGATTAAAATGAACATCTACACAATGTACGTACTGCATTTGTAATTGCAAACTTAGCAAATACAAATGTTCTAAAAAAAAACTATTTACAAAAAATACTGTTCTAAAAAAATCAAGTTTTTGTATAAAAAAAATATATTGGATGTATGTAAATAATTTAATCTTTTATGTACAAATTATGTATAAAGAAAGTAAACACTTGACTTTTACTTGCAATCGGTCAGTTAAAAATCCTGAACCTGTATACCTAAAAACCCCCTATCATTTATATAATTTTGCGAAGCACGCTTTGTCTAAGCAGCGGACCAATGCTCAGACCTCCAAAGCAGTGCGTACATATTATGTCGGAGATCTTCAGCTTCTAAACAGTCCACCGGAAAATCGGTGTACCTCGATATAAGACTCCTGTATCCTTGACCAACCGTTGTCATGATGAGTCTCTTTTTATCGGCTGATCTAAAAGATATGATCTGTGGAATAATAAAACAAAATTATGTCATGTTTTAAAAGAATTAAATTTTCATTTAATTTTTGGTAGAAAAAAGTAGTCCTTTTACCTGCGACACCTTTCCTTCAAACGGCCTGAACACCGTGATGGGTCTTAGAGAATTGCATTCTGCTACCACAATGCATCCCCACGTCGTACCTATATACAGTTGGTTCATGCAAGTCTCTAACGCAGTCACTTGGCACTTTTCAGTCGTTAAATTTTCTTCGATTGAAATCGATTTGAGACTTTCTGAACAAGGTACCAATTTGGACATGTCCAACTTATTAACAATTTTCTTCGTTTCGAGATCCCACTGGTACACTATGCACCCGGGATAAGTATAACTTAGAACCGAGTTCTCTGCACTAGTTAAGTAAGTTGCGAAAAGGTTCTTACTGGCAGTTTCGCCACTTACATGCTCTAATTCCTAATTACAATTAAATGATATTAGAAAATGTATACTCAAAAATTAAATTAATCTACTGCATGTTTAAATTGTCGACAATTTTTATTACCTGAGTTTCTATAAGAGAATTATCTTTAAGTATATAAACTGATATGCGTCCAAAACTACGACCTGCCCAGAGCTCGAGAATACGTCGTTTCCTAGGAACAGCGGCAAGAGAATAAGTTTTTACATTGTCGTACGAAGAATCAACCAGGTCGATCTTTCGGGGTTGAGTAAAACTGTTGGCAACTAGAAGAACTTTGCCACTGTGCAATGCTACGGCAAAATATTTTAGCTGCTCGAGATATATTAAGGCCACTATTTTAGATTCCTAAAATAACAATTAATTGTTACTGTTTTCAAGTACAGTGATGCGTTCATGTTTTATACTAACTTCGAAAGCAACTAACCTTTTGACGATCTGGTTCCAAACAGAAATTTCCAACGCAACCGAAATTTGTGCCCAGATAGATGTGCAGCTGACCAGTGTGATCTCCGATCCATATATAGCCATCAACGCTACACATAGCATATGGTACCACTGGCGTGTCGATTCGGACATGCTGAAGCCATCCTTTTTGTGTTCCCAACAGCATATCCACTTCGCCGTTGTTATGACCAAGCCAAATTTCGTTGCCCATCATATTTTCATCAATTTGTCTGTTCATCATAGTAATAGCTGTTACATGAGTTCTTTCAGTGAGCAAAGTGACATCAACAAGATGCGTGAATTCAGGGGCCGATGCGATCGAAACAATCTGACTAGCAGTTGGTCTGTCTTTAGGATTTTGCGCCCAGCAGATGACCATTAGATCCAGAGCATAGCAGGGGTGTAGCGTTTCGCGATACGTGAGGGGTGGCCTGCCACCCTCGAGGATGCATTCTTTGACTGCTTCGTGGCCCTCAAACGGCTGCCTCAGCGTTATGAGCTCGTAGATGAACATACCGAAGGAGAAAGAATCCACCTTTTCTGTGTACTCCTCCTCGCCGTTGTACTTAATGATCTCGGGTGCCATGAAGCCCTCGGTGCCGCCAAAGCCCTTTGCACCTGACGGTAAGGTAAGCCTAGAAATGCCGTAATCGGCAACTTTTACGTGCACCAGTCGGTCGTGATAAGCATCCTGGAAAGGCAGTGGCATTTGCCAGACCAACACATTTTCTGACTTCAAGTCCCTGTAAAAAAATGTTTGTATCGTAGAGCACTTGTTCTTTGCATCATCGCACTTCGATTTTGTTTAATTTGTTCTTAATCTATTAATGAAAAAAAAAGTGGTCTTACCTATATATGACGTGTTGCTGATGAAGGTACTCGACGGCTTTGGCAACTTGAAGAATGATAGCTTGAAGAGTGTACGGATCGAGTTTGGCACCAGATCTTCGGTAGTTTTTGAGCACGGTATTCAAGGCGCCCTCGGGTGCAAGATCAAGAACTAAGGCAAGAGGGCTTATAACTATTCCGATAAGCGGCACGATGTTGGGATGTCTGAGGGTCAGCAGTATGTTGAGCTCCTGCCTGGCAGTGCAGTAGGCCTTGCAGGCGTACTGTAGAGGGTCCCGATCCCATTTCCCTTGAGCTGCTTTATACGCCAGCACAGCCGATTGTCTTGAGTTCGGTCCGGGAGGAACTGGCTGCAACATCTTCATCGCTACGTCGATGCGCTGATTTTTACCCGGCAATTTACACGTGCCCTGTAAATATCACACAACGTCATATCAAAACAATGGGAAAACATTATTCGATGCAAGATCACAAATTGAAAGGGTGACACTTGTTAAAATTATTTTAAGTAGTCAGATTGGTACCTTGAAGACAAAACCGAATGCACCGCGACCGAGCATCTTGCCGCGTTTTATGTCATCGGATCTTATGAGGTGCTTGGCTCCGAGATCCATGAAAATTATATCCGGAGCGATGAGCGAGAGCGGTATGTCCGAGTGCTTGGGGCAGCTGATCGACTTGTTGCTGTATGCTGAAAGAATGCACTCCTCTACCATCCAGGAGTAAACTATTTTTTCCTCGGGCGACTGCAGGAAGTTCTTCGATATGTCCGGGTGGCCTTCCAGTGATGGCATACGACTCGACGCGGAGCTGTCGTAACCCACCCCGCTGTCCCCGTCGGATTTGTAACTGTCTTGACTCTGACGCTCCTTGTTCATGTAGTACCTGCTAAATCCAATAGGTTTACCTTCATAGTTTATTTAGAAAATTGACTTGATAATTTTTTAAGGAGATTAAAATATTAAAGCAACGTATTTCCTTTTCATAATCTGCGATCGAATTACGAAAAGATTTTAGAAATGTAATGCATAGACCAGTAGCTTTTCGGTACAATTATTTAATTCATGTTAATATAAACAAATTGAAATATAAAATTTTCTATAAAATTAAAAATTAAATTTGAAATTTTTTGTTGCTAACTTTTTGGATAAAATCTTTACAAAATTGTTTTCAACAATAATTAAACGATTTTACGTGTCATCGTGCTTGCCCCTCCCTCCCTCCACACACACACACACACACACACACACATACACACACCATACCGAGCTTCCTGTTACTGGATCAGCTGTTGTTGATTGGCCTTGCTCTTTACGTAATATAAACTAATAATCAATATAAAATGTAACGATTTTACATTTTTTAGAGATAGCGTGAGCTTATATAAATGGTGTAATTCTCTTTCTAGATGTTCGTTATTTGATGTCTTTATTAAGTTCTTTTACTTCTAATTAAATTTTGAATGTACAAAATGTTAAACAGTCCGAAGGAAAGGGTAAGTACTTTTTTTATATTTATTAGACCTCTTGAGTAAAAATAACTTTTGAACCCTGGTAGAAAATTAACCAGAAAGAGATCATAAAGTGGCAAAATTTATGATCTGTGACCACTAAATATCCCATAT
>JAXIUT010000021.1:525027-547865 GCA_035586675.1 Eurytoma californica | reverse complement strand
AGAAATTATGGTCACAAAATATGGTCAATATTTAGTGACACGATCATCTATTATGGTGGATTTTCTACCAGGGAATTCTTTTTAAATAAAAAAAGTAAATTATTTATAATTTTTAAATCGAACATAATAATTTTCTTTCTATTTGCAAATTAAATAATTTTTCGTAGCCTCCTCCAGAAAGCTTCGTGATTAAGAACAATATAATAAAAGGTGCACATCGACAGTTCCCTGATAATTTTGAAGCTGGTCAACTCCTTTTTGACATTCTTAGCAGCAAACCTGATCATGTGTCTCAGGTAAGGTGCAAAGCATTAAGTCATTAAATTTTTATTTATTTGTAAAGCACAGTCCGTTAAAATTGTTTCCTTGATAACTACTACACTGATTTCTTCCACGAACTTTCGGGACTTCTGTACATGAATATATTTACTAATTTACAATTTCTATGTTTTTAAAACTTTATAACATTCAAGTTTAAGAGCATGTTTGCAAATATACTACAAACGTTTTTAAACGTCAAGAATAAGAAAGTCAAGAATATCATTAACACATATTTAGATAATAATTAATTGATTAATAGATCGAAGCTGCAACTGGAAATAAAACTACTTTCGCGGACATGAAAGACCGTAGTGTACGTTGTGCAGTTTGGTTAAAAAGGCAGGGAATTGGAAGACATGATGTTGTTGCTATTAGAACTGACGATGACGTAAATGCATACATCCCAATTTTTGCTACATTTTTCCTTGGCGCTACTTACAATGCATTGAATCATCTTCATTCATTAGGTAAGAATATTAAGTCTTACTATAAAAATTATAATAATTTTTGTTGATGACCTTTGTCCTGCTTGGTTCAGAGCAAACTCAAGAATTGATGCAGATCGTGCAACCGAAAGTTTTATTTGTTTCTGGTAATAGAACTGAAATGGTGGTGCAAGCAGCAAAGAAAATTAATCGCGATTTAAAAATAATTCTATTCGACAATGTTGTTAACCATGATGGTTTTCGATCTTTGAGTAACATACTACAGGAACAAAATTACGATGAAGTGAAGAATTTTCAGCCTGAGAGAATTGTAGATTCAGAAGATGTCGCTTATATTATACTATCGTCTGGTACAACTGGATTACCGAAACCCATAATGCATTCCTATGGAAATCTTGCAAAACAAATTTTTACCGATACAGTATTGATAAACAGCATAGTTTTATGGTACGCACCTATATTTTGGTCGTCAGGCTTTGTAAATACATTACATGCTGTTTTTAACTATAGAACTAGAATTATTCATACCAAGTTTGACCCTGAGGAGACCAGTAAAGTAATAGAAAAATATAAGGTAAAAGCATGATAAGCAAAAAAATAATAAACAACTATTAATTAAGTGTATATTTATGGCCACAAATGAGTATCTTAATAAAATGTAATTTATTTGTTTCAGGTAGAGCAAATAACTACAACATCACCAGGTGTGGATCGCTTTTGTCAATCGAATGTTTTAAAGAAATATCAACTAAAATCTTTAAAGCTGATATTAGCAGGAGGTGCTAAAGCAAATCGACGAATGTTAGAAGAATTGCATAAATCTTTACCACATGTTAGCATACGTCAATTGTACGGTGGGTGTCTTTTTAAACATTAAACAAATCATTGGATAAAAGAAAAATTACGCGATTCTGTATGCCATTTTAGGTTTTTCAGAAGCAGGATTGTACGTGACAGCGCAAACGGATAGCAGTAAACATATTCATTCTGTCGGTTACGTTTTCCCTGGGGTAGAAATTAAAATACGAGATTTACGAACAAATGAAGCCTTGGGATCAAATACACTTGGTGAGCTTTGCGTGAAGACCTGCACGCTTATGAAAGGTTATCTAAAAAATGAAGAAGCTACTAAGGCAGCTGTGGATGCAGAAGGTTTATCAATTGAATACCAGTATATATGTAAAATGTAGACCTTTTTTATCAAATACTTTATAATTGATGCTGTACAGGTTGGTATCATAGTGGGGATGCAGCTTATTACAATGAAGACGGAGAAATTTTCGTGGTAGACCGTATAGCGGATGTAATTGTCTATAAAAAACATCAAATCTGGCCAACCGAAATCGAAGATATTCTGTTAAACCGTGACGACATATTAGAAGCAGCGGTAGTATCAATTCCTCATAAAATAGATAGTGATCTACCAATAGCTTTTGTAAAAAAGGCTCCTAACTCCAATGTAATAAATAATTTACTTATTATTATGATTATCGTAAAATAATATTTTAAATTTTAAATGTAACTAATCGATTATTTTACAGGTGACCGAAACAGATCTGTTAAAGTCTTTGGAAGCTATTGGTGAAAATAAAAAATTTGACGGAGTCGTTAAGTTTATTGACGAACTGCCGAGACTCGCTGGAGGAAAAATTATTAAAAAAAAATTGATAGAAATGGGAAGATCACTCGTTTGATTAAGGGATTCTTTTATAAATATGTATTTGTGGACAAATTTTAATATACCTTGGGATATCTTCTGAAGACTGTTCAGAGTCGTGAAGAGATTCACTCTCGTTTTCACCATTTTCCATCAGGCATCTCGGGCAAGGAATCAACCTTGTTACTAGTAATTTTCCCTCTGATGTATGTACGAATCTTGTTCCTAATGTTGGGTACCAATCCTCCAGTAGAATATCAATGTGATCAACAATGAGAGCAAGCAACTGAGGCATACTCTCTGGTTGCGGTTCAACCACAATGGCTTGGTAACCCATTGGCTCTTCGTCATCGTCCGAGTCCGTTGAGGGTATTGGTTGCTTGATTACCAGCGTGTCTACAGGGAACCAAATTTCAAGAATTGCTGAGTTTTTTAAATCGACGCTGCACCAGATACCATCCTGTTTTAGTTTGAATTTGCATTGTCTATTTGTAAAAAAGCGAAGCATTAAAATACATGGAATTTTTAAAACAGAGGTCATTAATTAAATTAAATAAATTACCTATAGTCATGTGGTGAATTTCGAAATGTGTAATTAATCTCTTTCAGTCTCAATAAGGTGATACCAGCGTATCGTAGTTCGATTCCAGTTTGCCAGAGCACCCATTCTGCGTGAGTTTCAAGTAGAGCTGCAAAGATTTTATCATCAACGAAGTCTTTAAAAGGCGTTAAGAAAGACATGACTATTTCAACGATGGTGTCATCCGCAAGTATGCGCGTGATAAGTCGAGACCAAAATCCGCTGGGAAAGTAAGACATAAGCAGTAATCGTGAGATCGAGCAATCGGCTTGCGGTCTAGAAGTCAGAACACTTTCCATGCTGCTACTTAATTTTTCGGTACTTGAAGTTTGGCCAAAAGTAACCATCGGTGATGTTATCATCTTCGTGCGCATATGCCAGCTGCGCGACTTGACTGGTATTTTTATAGTGATGTTACTTCGAATAAGATCTTCCTCAGTTGGTAGTAAAGATGGGATTAACAACGTTCGATAATCCCAAGTTAGAGCTACTTCAAACTTGTTTAGTAAACTCACGATGTATCTGAAATATATTGTTTAAATTATTATAAAATAAAATTTGAGAAAACATTTCAAATTATATGGTTTATTAAATGTACCCATGAGTATCAGCCGTAGATATTGTTGATGATTTAAACACGTGTTGAATATCATCGAGTTTCATAATTCCCGACCTGGCAAATGGATTGATCTCGCGTATAGTCACCACATGCGCAAGCATATCGCACAGCCATTGTGGATCCAGAAAATATAGATCTTTCAGAGTAGCATCATCGTAATGCAGTATGATTCCATTTTCATGTAAAAATAAGGTCGCTTGATGGAGTTCTGCTGGATCCCTGAATGATTTATGCATCTTTTGCAATTCAATGCTAACTGTTGAATAATATTGGTCGGCTCTTAATACTGGATCGGCTCCACATAGTCTCCTTTCATGAGCTGGTTGAATACATTTATTATTGCAAAATCACAATACACATATATTGTAATAATTAAAAGAAATAAAAAAGTATTTTACCTAATTGCACTACTACATCTTCAAGAGCCAAATAGCTTGCCGGTACTCTTTGTTCTAAAAGTAGTTCTTTCGAACCTGGTGATCTTAAACTAAAAACTACGTCGTAGATCAAATTGCAGAGCATCTTTATGTTATGTCGCGTTTTACAGCTTATCTCGATCGTTTCCATAACTTTAGGCAGTCCGCACTTTTCCGCGTCAACAACATTGATAAACTTGTCTCGAATGTACTGCTGCAGTGCTTCACTCTGTTCATATGCAATGTCATAGTGAGTGCCTACAATGATAACCGGTGAATTTGGAGCTCGGCTTTGTATATTGACCAGCCATTGGAATATCTCGTTCACACCCTACAAGTAAGCACAAACGATATTACATTCTTACGATTTTATAAAAGCAAAAAATATAAAAATAATTAACTTAGTAATAACTTGCCTTAAAACCATCGATGATTCGCCATAAAACAAGATAAAGACTACGTTTTGATAAAAAATATTGATGCGTCACATAATATTCGCGTTGACCACCAAAATCCCAAGTACGAAAGTAGACGGGACCATGAGAGGACTGACCTCGTACTTTCTTCTCATACTGCCAATCGCCAATATCTACTCCCACAGTAGATATTGTCGTACCGCGTGCAGTCTTAGAATTTATATTTTTATTACCCATGCGTTTAGCCCAATGATCCGAGGCTTTTTTCTTATTAGGAACTTCACCTTCCTGTCTTAGCTGCTCCAGAAGACTAGTTTTACCTGTGAATAAAAGTTGTCATTAATATTGTACAAACTAGTGAATTACAAATCGTTGATTATAATATTGTATATATGACTAACCGATGCCTTGAATCCCAACGATCATAAGTTTCATTCGAGCATATGGTTTTGCATCCTCCAATACCGATTTCAGGTATCCAATAACGTCCATGGTTTTATACTTTTTAGATTCAATCATCGATTTTAATGGCTCTTGAAGCTTACAACCCTGAGTGTTCAAATTCCACAATCTCGATAGCAGACCCATTTGCGGTGGCAGCTCGGTTATGTCGCTGTTACCGCTCACGTTCAGAACCGAGAGATTGCTCAACTCATATATATTTGGAGGTATTTCCTAAAATTTATTTAAATTTTGTAAATATTTCTTTCAAAATAAAACAAAATTACATTTTGAAAATAAAATATGGTAAATACCTTGAGTTGATTATTGCTAACATCCAACATACTGACATTAGGGAACAACAAGTACATTTTAGATGTGGAATGACTAGACTTGGAATCTTTATCGGATTCATCGTCAGTAGCGTAAATCGTGTCACCGTCATCTACCGAAGTCAATTGGATCCTTGTAAGCATATTGTTAGCAAGCACGAGGGTTCGCAAATTCTCAAGTCTTAAATGTCGGCGATGGTTACAGACTGACATGAGCACTACGTCGCGCAACGAAGTCGCGGTCTGCCGGTTAGTTGGACCAACCGGAGACTGGACCCCCGTTGACGGACAATAGCAAGCAGTGTTCGCCTGTTCCATTTCGTCAGCCCCGTCCACCTGTGATAAATGAAAAAATAATTAGTATCCTTAGATCTAATAGCTTCATTAGATAAAAGCATTTCAATTTACCTGCGGAAGACTCGGCCAACATGAAATTTGATTATTAGAGAGATCCAATTGCTTTAGACTAGCAGGATACGATGTGATATGACTCATTGACCTCAGCGAATTGTAAGCCATATTAAGCCGCACGAGACTCACCGCCAAGCAAGGCAAAGCAACAGGTATGCTATTAAATAGATTGTGGGCAAGATTTAAAGAGGCTAATACAGATTTGTTACTGGTTTGCTCAGTATCATCAGACACTTTTTCCATTACCTGAAATCCCAGAAGAAATAGTTAACGATAATTGTACCAATAATTTTAATCAACAGAGATTATTTAAAAGTATTTACCTGTACAGACTTAGTCCATACGAAAGGTCTATCCATTTCTACTACTCTAGCATTAGCTATCTTAGAATAATACGACTCAAATTCCATAGATTCATCTCTGGGTAAAGTAAGCTGTGATGCCAAATTTCTCGTACTGGGACTATTTGACAGCGAGTCTTCTTTACCTTTTCTACTTATATTTTGGAACACTTGACTAGGTAAATCGCGAAGCAAGTTAAACGAAGCGTTGAGCTCTTTGAGCTTTGGAGCTCGCCACAGATTTTCTGGGAGGCATTGCAGTTTATTATTCGAAACGTCCATTATTTCTAATGCAGACATATTCATAATAAAATCAGGAAGTTGTTCAAGCCGATTATCTTGAAGATAAATCTCTTCAAGGACAGGACATAGTTTATCCTTTGAATTCTTTGGTTCTGCTGTCAGTGCTTCTATTTTGTTTTGCGCCATATTGAGGTACCTGTAAATGCGAAAAAAAGCATTAAAATACAAAGGACATAAAAAATGGTTTTTAAAAAATAAATCATTTTTACCTGAGACTCTGAAGGTAAAAAATAGTGGACGGCACCGAAGTAATTGAATTTTGGGATATATCAATTCTCGTAATGGCGTAGAGAACAAGATCATTATTTTTGGCGCTTAGCTTTTTGTTAACATGTAATACAGCATCGACAAGCCACTGAGACCTGAAAAATAAGTAGATACAAACTCAGTAAATTATAAAAAAATTTATCATAATTAAAAAAACTTTAGTGTAGCTAATTAAAATAAAATAATATATTAAAAATTAATTGTACCTAATCTGAGAAAGCCTGCACTGTTGATCGTGCCAATTGATCATAGTCGGCGTACTAGGAAAGAGGGCCGAGTAGGTTACGCTGCCGAAATTAGAAAGAGCAGAGAAGTGCGAAGACGTTTGATTTCCCTCGGTCATTGCTTTCTTGTTAATTTTATACTCGGCGTCTGGATGTGCTTTGATTGAAAGCAGCTTAGCGGTAAGGAGCTCATCGCCGTTGCGTGCCGCAATTTTCAGGGCCGAGCAGTCGTTGTCGGCAGCACCGTGTCGCAGCAGAAGTTCGGCGATTTTCACGTCACGATTTTGGCAAGCCATCGCCAGTACCGACGTGTACACCGTGTCCGAGTCACCCTGCTCGCTTGCAACCTTCACTGGCAAGTTCGGATTTGCACCAGCCTAATGGACAAAAAGAGCTGCTTACTTTCGATTCGACTTTGCGCGCCGTCCTTCATAGACGGAATAATGTTTTTTGGCTCAACAGGTCACTATACAGTATACTGACATTTTTCTCTGCTGAATTTAGAAATACATTACGTAACGATATATGATTCACGCTATATTTAGATTTCTTAAGGAATCTTTAGTATCCTATGTATTGATTAAAATATTTACTTTATAAAAATAAAATATCGATTAACTTGAAAATTTTAAACAAGTTTTTACAAATTAACGGTACATTTCCTTGTTACGTACCTGTAAAAGTGCAGCAACAACGTCGGTGTGCCTAGCTTTGACTGCTGCGTGTAAAGCCGTTTCCATGTTATTATTGCAGTACAAATCAAGATTTAGCGGACAGATAAGGTTTTCATCTTTCTTATCGAGAGAGCGGCCCCTAAAATTTAAGCTAGACATGAGACGCTGGATACCGCTGGAAATTCGCCTCTTCGATACGGGTGCAGGTTGCGCGCCAGTGCTGGTTTGGTCTTCTTCTTTTACATTTCTTGCCTTAACCTTGTAGTTGAGTAAAAGTTCGGTAATTTTTAAGTTGCCGAGGACGCAGGAGATGTACAGGATATTTTGATCTGTAACGTCTTGGGTATTTATATCAAAGGGCATCTCGTACTCAAACTCGCCGGTTGGATCTTTGAATCTGCAATAAATACAGGAATTAATAAGATCTAATAAAATATCAGTTTGTAAAAGATTGTACAGAATGTATAATGCTTATAATAATGGCACCTTTGATATAAATGTGGTGGATATTCAAATTTTAGTAGAAGATCGATCACCGGTAAGTGACCATTGATAGCGGCTGCGTGAATGGGCAACCACCTCTCGACCGTGAGAGCCTGCACCTGCCTGGGGAACTGTTTAAGCAGCATCTCAACAATTTCGAGTTTGCCATTATAACAAGCGATGTACAATGGACAGTATTTGGTGACAGGGTGTATCGTGCAGTCGCCGCCGCTGTCCAGCAGTAGCTTCACCATCTCGCGCTGGCCAGTTTCACTCGCGATGAACAACAAAGTATTCGCGCCGTTTGGTGCCATGTTCACAATGTATTCGAGGTCGGCCGATGTTTGACCCTGGATTATCGCTCTAGCCGCAGAGCAATCTGCTTGCATGCAGGCCACTCGCAGTGCCGCGTGCGTATCTTGTCGTGCTTTTTCATACCTGAAAGTTCAGAGAAAAAATTTAAAATTGACCTCGCTGTTTTTGACGCGACTAAAGGAAACGATCTTCCGAAAGAATCACACCTCTCAGCGGCAGCACTGAGTATCTCGCAGCACTTGGCGTTCTCGTTCTTCTCGCAAAGGTCGAGGGCGGTGAGGCCGTTGCCATCGGTGACCCGAAGGTTCGAACTGTACTCGAGGAGCAACTCGATGTTGGCCGCGTGACCGTGTTCAGCGCATATGTGCAGCGGCACGCGATGGTGTCCGCGCGGGCCGCACGCGAGGCTCGCGTTCGCCCCGGCTTTCAGCAGCACCTCGAGGCAGCGCGAATTCTCGCTGATCGCAGCGGCGTGCAATGCCGTGCGACCCCACGAATCCTGGCTGTCGATGTACTGGGCATGTTCGCCGCGCAGCAAATCCTCCAGCAGCTCTGCGTTGTCCCAGAGTGCTGCCTGGTGCAGCAGTCGCCCTGGGAAGTCCTCCTCTACCGGTGTGTAGTCTTCCATGGTTTCAACCTGAGTCAAGATTATTTTTAATTAAAACTTTTCATTTGTGAATGTTCTTTTTAATTAATGAAATTTCCAGTATTTTAGATACAAGGAATTTTAAAGCGTATTCTAGAAAGCTGTAAAAATATCATGTCTAAAAGTACTTAAAATTCCGACTATTTTTAGATACTATTTTTAGTTAATTGTATACACACTTTCTCCTTTGTAAAAGATTTTTTAGATGTAAGAAGTAATTATAATTGTATGTTATTATAAATAATTTACTTACTTATAAAATTTGATTTGTTAATCTCAATCATTATTGCTTTTTAAATTCCTGTTAGTTCCATTGTTTTTAAATTTACAAGAAATAAACATTTATTTTTTTCACTCCTTACTTATATCCACGTCCATCTGAAAAAGAAATATTTTAATTCAAAAAATGTAGATTTAATGACAATATATGCAATAAAAACAATAATATTTTATCACCACAAATAACTATCTACAAGACAGGATTGATTACAGAAATTATATAAGAAACGATAATAAATAAGCTTCTTGTAAAGGTATCTGATGTTCCTTGCTTATAAAGGGATTATATAAAAGATGATAATTGCTAAGTAGACATTTGACACGATTTAAAATGGAAATGATAAATTGTTTGAATTGCATAAGAAATTATAAATTTTAATGAATCGAAAATGATAAACATCCATAATTTTTAATTATCAAGATATCGACCAAAGGTACAAAAGCTAATATTTTTTTATTATGGTACTATTTAAATAATTCCACAAAATTACAAAAATGAATATTTCATTGATAAAATGAGCGATAAGATAACACTTAAATCCATGATATTAGTAAATATTTACTTTTCATAAACAAAATTATTTAAGTTAAAATAATGAATTAAACTCTTAGGAACAATTGGCAATAACAAAAATAAAATGTTTCCTCAATCCAATTCTAATTATTTCGTCTCAAAACACGATTCTAAGTTAATTTATATTTAATGCAAAAATCAATAACAATTCCTTCCATTAGCCAACTGTTTACCAAAACATTGAGGTTAATCTCCCAGTAGATTCAAGTGTGCACTATCTCTCGACTAAAGACACTCCAAAGTAAGCACTCGCATTAACAGATAAGCGATTGCACTTCCAGCAGACATTGAAAAAACTCGGGAAAACTTCGCGCGAAAGGAAAGTCGATAAAAAATGCATTGCACCTGCGTCGTCTACCTTGAGCGGCGAAGCGCGTATAGGCTCGCGGTGGCGATCGGATGGGAGAAAAAAAACGAACGAATTTTCACCGGCGATGCACTTTTTCCGCGGCGAGGCGGCGACTCGCTCCGCCGTACATTTTCCGAGGGAAAAAGGCGCGTCGACTCGCTTGACGGCCCGTCTTTCTCCTCGCGATCGCCTCTCCGTCGGCGGCCAATTTTCACCACTTCCTCGCCATTTTACCCCCACCGCAGCGCCACCGCACTCGCGGGCGCTCCTCGCACACCGACACGCGCGTGCAGGCGCAGTCATCCGATTGAAATCATTCAATACTAGGCGAAATACGTGTAATAGTGTGCGACCGTGTGCGAGGGCCCTATGGTGTCGCAGCACTCGCAGCGATAGTACGGCGAGTCACGTGACCCACAAATGAAGCGAAGTGTAGCTGCGCACCCGCGGGTTGCACATGCACGGTAATTGCAGGCGAATGGGTTGCGACGCGTGGGCGGGTGACAGCCGGTTACGGTTCGCGAATGTCATTTTAATGCTAGCCAGTCCCACTTTTAAAATTGAGAGATGATTTCTACGTTTATTTGGCTAATAATCTACACTGCATAAATTACCATACAAGAATACGAGATATAGATCCATAACTGCGGAGTTGCGTGAATCAAACTTTTAAATTTTACTGATAAATTATTTTAAAACTTCTTTAATTTTTTATTATTTTTTAAAAAACGGTATTTTATATTGGTTAAAAAAATTATCTTTATACTTAAGTTACATATGAATCATGAATTTTTGCGTTTCAAATTTATCAAAAACGATGAAAAACACTGATAAAAAACTCATTATAAAAAAATATAAACATCATTAAATGAAATATAAATAAAATAAAATATTCAAAGTTTAAAATTATAAGTAAAAATTGTTTTTTAGAAAAAATGCACCGCTAAATATAAATCAACTATTTATATTAGAATCAATAACATATCACTATTCAAAATTAAAGGATATGTACTTAAAAAGTTTTTCAAGAACTAGAAATAAGAACATACTATTACCAAAAATGAAAAGAGTGATAAGCGACAAGAACAGCTACATAGTAGCAATTAAGACTTATAACTTGCTGCCAAATGAATTAAAGAATTTAAATCTAAAAAATACGAGTATTAAAAAGAAATTAAAAAATTATATTGTTTCTGGATAAAAATGTGATATATGAATTGTTAACTTCGTTATACAATATAGTTTATTCAAAGAGAATCTATGTTTAGTGTTAAGTTAGTTTTTTTAAGTTATCCTATGTGCCAGCCTATGTACAGGTAACTGTGTTTACCTCTTATAGGATTTACTATGTAAATTTATACTGGTTCAATAAATACAAAAATACAAATACAAAATTTATCCATTCCGCTCTTTTACTTTAACTTGTGCAATTAACGATAAGTGCTCAGCGAATATAGATTGTGGATCTAGAAAAAAAATAAAATGGTGCATTTATGTAACACAAATTGTTTATCGATGTTTGTATTTACTTACCCATCGATCGATTTTATTAAGGACAAAATGAAAATTCAATTCAAGTATCGCAGCCTCGAAATAAATTAGCGAATCGCTGGACGAAAGCACGCGGAAAACGTATCGCGCTCGATTATCGGCAGCGCGCGGAGATATACTGGCGCGAGCTTGAAGCGAAGCCGCGGCGCGCGGAGTGAGTGCGTCAGTGAATTACCTTTCGGAGCGCGTTGTGCTACACTGCGGCTTAGGCGTACGCGTGATTGGCCGCGAAATCAATTAGCCCACACGGACGGTGGCTCGCCTCCGTTACGCCTTTGACGAAGCTACTGCGGCACACTTTTTTTTTCGCCGCTTGATCGCTTTTCCGCCATTTGATTATTTTTTTTTTAACTTCTACGTTTTAATTTCTGACAGTACTGGTGCATTCATTTTGAAAATAATGACACTTGAAAAGTTAGAACATTCGAAAACATGAAGATTATAGTTAATTTCTTTGAGGAGATTTTCGAAGAATTTTAAGTAAGCGAATTTACGACAGCTTCGGTTGTTGAACGCCTTTGTGAGCGTTCTTGGTATAACAGTTACGTAAAAAAATTTAACAATGTTATTACGATTTCATATTGTCATAGAGCGAAATGTATAGTGGACCAATAGTCGACGCGAACAGAAACTACAGAGCAGATCGTAAAGCAGCTTTCAACTTTCTATACAAACGTTGGAGCGTTAAATTCTTTTTCTCCTGTTACAAGTAGATCTAGTTACAAATCATGATCCAAGATGCGCATAATCGCGGTCTTCACCAAGCCTTGACTGAGATATCGAATGTCCAAGCAGCTGCGCCTCTTTTATTTTAAAATCGTTTGAAATACAGTGAATAATAAATGCACATAATAAAGTAATAGTATTTTTGGAACAATGATATAAATATTAGCCACTACATTATCCTTAATATCTTCTTATACTTATCGCTTAAAATCGGCTGCGGTCGTATTAAAAATAATTAAAAATATATTCATTTTTAGCTGATTAATTTCTGAGTCTGTGTTTTCAGAACCAAATCGAATTGAATGTACTGAGTGAGCACATTACAACACGTTTATAAACAATTATTGTGTAGTTTATACTGTTCAACAATATCAACAATTAATGGCAATTTTCCTAAAAAAATTTAATATTTTACAAAATTTATCATAAAACCCGAGTTTTCTTCTCGTCTTGTCAATTATCATTTGCAACTTGAAGGATTCAAATATTAGCACCCGCGTGCATTAATTAACACCTGTATGGTACAGCAGTATAATCGTAGTCATCTGGATTCTAATAGTCTGGCCTATCAATTCATGATTTATTTGTCAATCCATTAACTAATTCAGAGTCTACAGAAAATTCAAAACTATCTTTACCTAAAATCAAATTAAATAAAGTTAGTACATGACATTAATATATAATACATTTGAGGGCACGCGTTGATTTAAGCAATAAAGGCGTGTTTGCCCTTACCGCTCGTTACAATGTTTCCCAAGCGGATTCTTGAGCCCCTAGACACTACTTCTTGACAATAGAAAATGTGAGCGAGTACATCGTACTCTGGGCGAACTCACCTCATAGTCCACTTCATCCTTGGCGCAAGCGTCAGTTGGGACGATGATTTCCTTGTCATTTTTGGGTTCATCTTCCTGCTTACATGGTACCTCGTACTGATACCCTATCCTCGTTCTATGCCATGCACTGTATAGCTATATTATTAACGACGCTAAAAGATACTATAGAGCAGATCGTAAAGCGACTTTCAACTTTCTATTCAAACGTTGGAGCATTAAATTCTTTTCAAGCAGCTGCGCCTCTTTTATTTTGCATTGATCGTATTTTTTCAGGTGGCTGGGTTTATTAGTCGCAAATTAATCATTGATATTCGTTTCTAGTGGTATATTGTAAATTCGTACGTAGAAAATTGTAGGTAAACAATTGGCAGTATTCAATAGTAACAGCAGTATTAATCAGCCTTTCATGGCAAACGACGGCAGTGTTTGTAAAAAATGAGTAAAACGTACATATTGTATTTTTTACATGTTTTGGATTTGTCCTATCTTCCTTATTACTGGTGGACACAAGTCACATGAAAATTTTATTATAACATTAGTTGTTACATGATAATCACAAAAGTATTTTTTTTTATATACTTTATAATAATTTAAATAAAAGATGCAATTAAACAAAAACATAATTCCTTCTTATACACATTTTTACTTTTAAGAAATAACAGAAATTTATAGTACAAATAATACATTGAATACCACAATGGAGCTAAATTTTTTGTATATATAATTAATTTTAAGAGAACTAAAAATAAACAAAATCAACAAAATCGTCAATAAAAATGTTCATGTGACTTTGCCCACTATCTGAGAAATCACCACAATTGCATTACCTCAGTCATACTTTGTTTCATTTAAAAAAAAAGTTATTTACAAGTTAATTTTTTGTTTTTGTACTGAGTGTATTTTTAATCGGGTTGACTGTTTTCAATAATGAGCGCCCGCGAAAGATTACGAGCTGCCGCCAATCGAAATATATCGACCTTTTCTGCAAACTTGGGATCTTCGCCATGTTCCTCGATTGCGCGTAGCAGTTCGAACGTGTCCTCGGATGAGAAAACAGAATCATCCGTCTCCAGAAGTGGTATTGCGTCGGATAGCAGAATCGACCAGAAGCTGCAAAAAGATGTACCATGAATATTTCATCGATTTTTTTATGCGCTGTACATTTCGATGTTACTCACTACTTCGGCGTGAGGTTTGAAACAACGAGAGAAATAAGCAATCTGGCCGCCTCCTTAAATTCTCCAATACCGTACATTTGATGAAATTCGCAATATTTTCCTAGATAAAATAAATAAATGCATAAATGGATACAAGAAAACAAGTTATTTCTTATTCTGTGATTGAGGTATAATATTATATTGTTTAGTATCATTCATAAGGTTTTTTATCAGCTTACCGAGGAATGTAAGTCTATCGCTAGCAAGCATGCAAGTTCCGAGATTTTCTAGTAAATCTCGACATTGAATTTCAGCGTGCTCCACGTAGTGTTTTAAAAAGCGATCAGCAATGTGAGTAGCAAAGTAGCTGTCCTGTCCTTTTAGTGCCCATGCAAGTGCTGTACCCAGACGGCCTTGCTTAATGCACTTTAAACCTTGTATTTTGCATATACTGGAAACTAATACAATTCGTTATTTATAATTTTTTATTTTTCGATAAAGTATAAACGTCATATTTCGTTTGCATTTTATTCATAAAAGTTTTGGCCACTTACCAACGTGATGCAAATTATTGTCCTTTGCAACATTAATAATTTTGTGAACCCTAGCTTCATTCCCTAAAGGAATTGTCTGCAAAAGTGTTTCAAGTCTTGACAGTCCTTGCTCGGAGCAATGTTCCAAGTAACTTGCACCACATTGCCAGAGAGAATGGTGGCCCATTAATGTACTTCCATAATCTAATATTAAGGACTCATGAAGAAGATCTGTCACACTAAAATTTAATAAAAAGTAATATTATATTTTTTCTCAATTCGATTTTTTCCTTCAAGTAGAAACATTGCAGCTTACTTCACTTGGTGTTTATCCATTATATTTAATCTACCGCAATGAAAAAGTAAATCTGTTAGATGTGTAGCAAACCATCCATTATCATTCATATATTGGATTTCCTTGATGACTTGATGCAAGTCACTTTCCATTAAAGCAAGGATGATATTATCTAATATCACTAGTGATGTCTGTTTACTTGATTGCCATTTAACTGCAACAGTATTAGCATGTCGAGCTAGTTCTGGTTGCTTACAACATGGGGCTGAGTAAAACAATTTTGCAGCCAGCAGTTCATACCAAGCTTCTGTATATTTTGAAAATTCCCAAATTTCATTTCCAACTACTAACTATTAATAATTAAAATGTGTTAGATATAACATTATAATAAAAAATAAAACACTTATTGTTAGTAAAGTGACATGCAAAAAAAGAAACTATAACATACTTTCATAAGGGATTCCAAATTAGGTTCTATACCAAAAGCTTTGCTGTCAATACTTTGTGATAGACTCATTTGCCATTGCTTCCACCTAATGGTAAATTCTTTAACTGAGTAGCCACCGTAAACATTGTAAACAGGCATGTTTCTGAGAGAATTTTCTGCTGCAATAAATGCTGAATGATCAGCCTTACTGTGTAGTGTAAGAAGAGCTCTAACAACATCAAGTTTTCCGTGTAGAGCACATCCTATTACAGCTTCCCAGTAATCTATATTTTCCAGATCTGCTCCAATTTTCTTTTTAGTTAATATTTTCATAGCCATTATTTCTCTTGAAGGAAAGTGGAATCTCACCCATTCAAGAAGTTGAGGTAGTACAACATCACCTGCAAGTTTTAAAAAAAATAAAGAATATTGTTGAAGAACTCTTGCTAAATTTAATAATTCTAATTTTCTTTTTTTTTTAAATCCTTACCTGGAATAACATCTACATACAAAATTTCTGTTAAATGCCACACGCACTCAACATTATAAAAAATAGTTTGAAAATTTTCATATAACAATCTTTTTTCTTCTGTACATTTCTCTGCTAGATCTTGCAGCTCTTCAACACAAGCTCTCAAAATAGAGCGATATTGTTTACTATATTTTAACATTTCTGGTCTTGAATCACTTGGATTAGTAGAATATCTTAATTTTTGGATAGATAAAAAGATACCATTGCTTTCATTTACTAATTTACGAAGAGATGGTGAAAATAAAATCACCTCAGGTCTCAGAAAATATACTTTTGCATTACAATTGGAAAAACTGCTCGGTGCATCTATTTTAAACATAAACAATTATTTTTAACTATCTAATAATCTTTGTAATATAAAAATATACCTTTTGAATGTGTATTAACATGTTTGTATGCAAAAAGTGCAAGTTTATTGGGACCAACCCAAGTTGCGGCAGTTCCTGCTCTTCTACAAACATCATCAGGTATTGCCTAAATGAAATGAAAATGAAATAGATTAATATTAGGGACACTTCAGTAAAATAAATATAAAAGAAATACATTATGAAATGTGTATAAAAATCGTTATTTTAATTATTCTGAATTGTAATTTTTTAATAGAGTTACAAATCTATTTAAACAATTATAACTTGTTAGGTTACACTGTTTGGTACCAATTTACTCAGTAACTTATACCAATTTATATTCATGTAATTAAAATAGTTTTTAATTACAAAATTCAATAAAAAATAACTACTTTTTATTTTTTAATTTCAAATCCGGTAATGGAAATTTAGGTTATCCATGACTGACAGTTAAATAATTTTACACTTACAATAATCTGAGCACTGCTACCTTCTGCCATGATTGATTATTGTAAATCACATTCGTTAAAATGCTCGCCGAATTTTATTTTAATGTAAAAATATATTTAGAGACATTTATTTAACGGCACGCGCAATGTTGATGGGTTATGTATAGCGCGCGCCGAAAAATTTACTGTTAGTTCCCTCTAGCGTTTTAATGTGCAACATTTTTACAGCAAAAAAAGCAAAAAATAAAAAAAAAATTAATAAATATTGAACTTACTATCTAAATATTTAATTAATATTTATGTAATTAATTAATTTGAAAAAGCTTAAAAATCGTTATTAAATTTAGCCGTAAAGTACGAAGTTACAAAGTAAACTATTGAACTATACCTAATATATAAATATCGTAATCCGCCGTTGGTACGGTATTCGAACTTGAATTCTTTGATATTTTTATTGCAAAGTAAATGAAAAATGAATGCATACTGTAATTCTGAATTATACACATAATATTTTAATGATTTTTTAATAAGAAATCGGCTCTCTTAATATATGTAAATGTGTTCTTATATAAGAAATCCTGCGCCAGCGGCAAGCAGAGAAAGCAGGGAAAAATAACGGCTCATATTTTTATACTTTGCAAATTAAAGAAATTTTAAAGAATTAAAAATTTATTTAATAGTAGTATACTAAGTAAATGTAAAAATGTATAATAAACTTAAATATTTAGAATAGTTGAATGGATTATTGACTTAAATTACTAAATTTTAATACTAAGATAACAAAATACATATGAGAAAAACAATAGTAAAATAAGTGTAATTTAAAACATATAATTGATTTTGATTACAAAAGAAATCTTCAGATAATAATAAATAAAAATGATTGAAGTTTCATTGGAAAATTTTATTGAATAACAAATATATATCACACTATTCACATTCAACCTTGATAGAAATATTGCTAAGAAAATATAGCAATTAATATATATCTAACAAAAGTTAAATAAGGCTTTAAAATAAACATTTTACTTTTGTTTAAAATTCGTTTTTTTTGATTTTTCATTGCTTAATTTAATTTTTTTAGTTTTGTATCTAGGTAAATATGCTTTAGGCCTTTTACTTCTAACAGTCCCTTGGAAAAGTTCTGAAAAAAAAAGTATGCAAATGAATATATATATATATAGTAGTTGAAGTACTGACTACTATCAGTATTAAAGTTAATTTTCATAGACAAAAATTGCTATTTCGAATTTAGTGAAGTTTTTCAAAATATCAATTCGTTAAAAGGGTATTATTTATTTACCTTTTTCGGGTTCTTCACCAACTTCTTCTCTGTAATACTGTGCGTCATCATCGTCATCGTCTGATTTATGTACTTCTTGCGATTCCTTTGCTATTTTTTGCATAAGCACTTCACTTTCTCTCTTTTTCTTCATGCCTTCAAGTGACTTTTCTTTTAGTTCTTGTTTCTTTACTTCTTTTTTATTTTTGTTTACTTCTTGAATCTTTTTCCTTTTTTCTTTCAATTTCTTTTTTATCTCACGTTTCTTTTGTATTTTCAATTTTTCTTCTTCAGTTTTGTGAACAAGTTCATGATAAAGTACTTCACCGTCCATTAGTCCATCTTCTACTTTAATTAACTACAAATAAAAAATTTTTCATGTAGAAGAAAGTCACTGTACAGTTATTGTAACATAAATAGTTAAGAAAATTATATTTTACCTGTAAAGTTAATCTAGGCCCAAGTTCGTATAATCTGATAGCACTTGTGCTTTTGTCATGATTTCCTCTAGAGGATAATTTTTGCGGTAAAGTAACATGACTTGCAGGGTCATCTTCGCCTTCACTTTCAGACATTGTCGGCTTTGTCATAAAGTCAGAGAAGTCTTGACAACGCGACAGATTTGGAATTTTTGCTTGAACTAACTTCTTGACACTTTTAGACAAGCCAACTGGTACAACTTTAATGGCATAATGTCGAAAATCTATTAACTTAGTTTCTGGAGTATAATTCAAACATACACAACGACGTAGATTGCTCAAATTCACCTGAAACGTAATTTATTTTTTTAAAACACTGTTGAATTATTTTATCTACAATATTAAATTGTATAATTACTGTAGCTAAATTAATTGTTGGAAACATATTTTGAAACATTGAAGCCATCAGTTTCAATTGCATTCCTTCACCACTAAATTTGTTTAAAATAATCAGAGGGGAGTGTTTGAAAGCTTCATCAAACACAAGTTGCTTTTTTGTTGTTGAAATAACATCACGCGCTAATGAGAAATTTGTAATTTTAAAAGTTAAAGTTGGTCCTCTTGGTAGCCTACAAATTATTAATCAATTTAGAATATTATTTAAGACCACACAAAAGATTGAAGCATTTTAAATAGATCTAATGTTTAGATCGTACCTGCACATTTTGAGGTACATTCCAAGTTCAGTTCTTGTAAAGATACACATGTGTGTAACATGCAAGACACCAGCAACAGATACAAAATCTTTGATTGTATTTCGTTTGCGTTCTTTCAATGCACTAGCAGTGAAAGGCTCCATGACTTTACGGAAATCTTTGGTCAGTTCAGCAATGTGTTCTCCAGGTAATCCACGATGGATTACAAAGGAATGAGGAGCTTTGACAAGTTCTTCTTTTTCTGTTGTATCAATTTGTTTATTTCGCTTTACACATCGTCCCTGTGACAAAAGTATTGGCGTTAAATATAGTTTAAAAAATATGATTGTTGCAAGTTTATGATTTACCTTTTTACTGCGACCCATTTTTTATTTATTTATAAAATTTTTTTTAAATTAAAGTATAAAAACAATGCTCGAAATGAGCAAGAAGTTACGGATCGCTTTTGCCAGCCCTTTCAAATATAACCTCAAACTATAAACACTGCGCGACATGCGTATATAAAGCCGCGTGTGCAGAGCACGTGGTCGATTGGGCTGTTGATGCAGTGCTCTATTTTATCGATTGTTGGAGTGTTTTTAAATTTCCCTTACTAAAAATGAGAATGATGAAAAGTGAAGTCTCTATTGAATGTGATTGGTCAGTTTGGCATGGAGATTTCAAATTTGATTGGCTTACAGATTGTGACGTATTATGACGAAAATTTGGCGCGAAATTTTGATTATCACATTTTATCATTTTATATGTATCGCGCGCGGAGCTCGCATTTAGACTTCTAGTTTTGGTAAATTTAATTAAAGCAATGGAAAAATGAAGATTTCAAACTAAATTTAGTTCAATCATTGGATACCATTGCACCGTAACTTACATTTTTAATTTTTTTTTAACATTTTTAAATATTTTTAAAATAAATGATAAAAGCGCGATTGAACACTAATTAAATATTGGAACATAATATTATTAAAAGTAATCTAATATTTATGTAATAAAATTTTTAACAGTATTTAATATATTAAAGCTCAATTAACCAAAGTAACAATATATTATAAAAGACCAAAAATTAATTATTCATACAACCAATTCAGTGCTTTATTTTTAATAATGCTTTATTAATTGCCCCAAAACACTCGCCAGAATAGCGTATGCTTATTTACAATTCATTTTTTGTACGGCACATAAATTTTTGATTACGAGTTTCCGCAACAATTTTCTCGGCGAACTCGCAGCAAAAAGTTATAACCCCCTTCCCCGGCTCTTTTCGCGCGCCCTGGGATTATCGCGCCTCCCCCTTATAAAGCCACTTTCTCGCTTTGTCAATCCGCGAAAGTATGTCGCGGCGTCCCCTCCCCCCTTCCTTGGCTATTCCGAGCCCCGGAAACTTTAAAAACTTTTCGCGAAACGATGCGGATTACCGTAACCGTCTTGAGCCACCCCCGCCTACACACTCCCCCGCAGGCGTCTATATACGTATATAAGGTATCGCACAGCTATAGCAGCAACGAACCGTAGGAAGTTGACGCCGAAACCGAGTTGTCGGCTCTGTCTCCGCGGGCTTGCCCCCCCCCAGCGCCCGCATTAATTTCCCAAGTTCTGCAGCTCGCGACTCGTTTAATTTACATTTAATTAATTCAATCACTTAGAATTGAATTTCGAAGCCGTTCGGGATCGCGCGCCCAGCCTTCATCATTTCGCGCTTTTCTTTTTCACTTTCTCTTTACTGCAGTACTGACTCCGTTTTTTTTTTTCACTGTCTTTTTTTGAGAGTCAAAACTTTTTGGACGTTCTCTCTGATACCCACCCCTCTTTTTCGCGTTTTTGACGGGGCGAGCGCGGCAAGTTGCGCTTTATTGAATTTCACTTTGCGCCCGAGCGGTAATAAATCAGCCGCTTATATACAACATTTACTTCGCAAATAGTCGGAAAAGGCTTTATCGCGAGGGCTGCTAAGCGCGCCGCTTGGCTTAAGCGATGGATGAGGCATTAATTTTAGATTAGTTGCCTTCGTTGCATACCTTTTTCCTGCGGTTTTTTAATATTGTTGCGCGATGAAGATATTCAAATTTTTGGATTAACTTCAATTATTTTTTCTTTCGCGTACGTAACTAGTATAAAATTGTAAATTATACTTGTTAATTTATCGTGCGATTCTCATTCACGATGTATTATTAATTTGAAAAAAAAAACACAAAAATGATGGCATTCTGGAAAATGCATAATTACCTTATTAAAATTTACACGATCGTTTTTAATAAAATATCTTGCATTGAAAATCGCAACATACATATTTATATTTACGGGAAGTATAAACGTTGCGGGTGAGAAATGATTTAGTATTGTTTTTATTTTAATAAAAAAATTTGAAAAAAGAAGCTTTAACTTACTTTTATGAAATTAAACGGAATTAAGCACTTGCATTAAATCGAATGCAGACGCAGATAGTAAAAGAGTAATTAATTTACCCACCGTTAAATGCCAATCCGTCGGCGCACTTCATATATACTTTTAAAGCGAGCCGGCGAGCTCCGCTGCAATCCTTCGGCGGCCAAATTAACATGTATTAATTAGTCTCTAGCCAATATATTATCCGGCCATTGCGAGGGAGCCGTGAACGTTCAGCGGAGTTCCTCGTCATTCTCCCCCGCTCGCATTGCAAAAAGCCGCTCGCCTCCACCGGCAGCTAATTTAATGAGTTTTCCCGGCGGCGCGAATTAAGATTTGCATAATGCCGATGCACTCGTTCGATGCCTCCCGCCCCCTCCTCTTCTCGCTCTCCCTCTCTCGCTCTACGGCTTCGAAAATCGCGGGTACAAGGGCGTGGCGGGATGCAAATTCGCGAGGGGGTGCTTCGCTTTTTCCCTCGAAAACTGCCTGGTTTATCACTATTTATGCCTCCAAGTTCAGCGGCTCGCGCAATCAAGGAAAAGCTAATGAGTCGGAAAATGGTCGATGCATAGCCGTTTCGGACCTAAAGCTTATATAAACTTTGACCGTGTGCGTTTATATTCGAGGGGTATTATACTTACGTTCGTTTATACGCTTTGGGTGGGCCTCCCTTAAGCGGTTTAGTAGTTGCCCCTATAGTTTCGTACTGATTTTTATTTTTGACCGATCGTTATTGGCAAAATTCGAATTTCGTCCGCGATGAAGGTAATGCGTACCAATTAATTTCTAATAATAAAAGCTGATTGAGTAGAATATTTTTTATTATGAAATTGACGTGAGTGTTCAATTCATTAGACTGTGTTTGTACCCTTTAGTGGAGAAATTTTTTTTTATTTTATTTTATTTATTTTAAATGGGCAAAAAACCCTTATTATAATTTACAATAAAATTTATAATATTTATAAAGAAAAAACATATTACAAAAATTTTTTATTTAAACGGTAGACTAAAATCACATTGTTAGTGAGCGCAAAGATGACTTGAATACACCCATAATATCTATATTTGACACTCGAGAGGGAAGAGTGTTCC
>JAXIUT010000021.1:500398-524927 GCA_035586675.1 Eurytoma californica | reverse complement strand
GACTCTCTTTGTATAGTTGGCTGATCGGTAAGTACATTTCATTTGCTTGAAGAAACTTATGCGTTAAATTTGTTCGTCAAGAGCAGTGCGAAATATTTCGACGTATCATTGCTGAAGTTGTAATATATCGCAGTATTGAAGGTCGAAAAAGTTTGCAATTTTCATGACATACATTGTACAGTCGGTAGCTATCCCTACTGTCGTCAAAGATTATCATTCAAAAGCGCATGAACGATAAATATTCTGAATATCTTTTCTTTACTTTCTTTATCACTTTTACACTTTTTATTAATTCTTCAATACTTAATTAAATAAACCGTTTTTCATGAAAAGAAGTTAATTGTTAAAGTACACCATACTAGCCATTTCATCATATACGTTGATTTATTTTGATATCTTATCATTTGGATTTTATCACCGATTTTCAAGAAAAACTTTAATATCAATATTTCTTAGTTTTAAAACAGAACAATTGAAAAGTAATGAAAGAGCAAAAATTATATTGTTTACGATGTATGACAAACAGGTGTATTGCTTAAAGTATTTAACGGAAAATATATAAATTTTTTGAAGCACAATAGTTAAATCTCAGTTTGGTTTTAATAAAAACCCACTTAAGCAACAAATTACTTAAAAAAATTTACTTCATTCATTATTTATAATAACATTTATAGTAAAAAATTAACGTACATTTCAACAAGTACATAACAATGAATAAAACTATGAAAATTTTCCAAACCACGCAACGTAAAATAAATAAGTAAAAAAACAATGGGATTAATTAATTGAAACAAAAATTATAAAGTAACCATCCATCTCCTCTTAAAAAGTAAATCAACGATTATTTGTTATGGTTTGGTATTGCACGTTTTGTCATTGTTTGCTGGCCACGCTACCGCAATTCGCTTAATTGTTATATCTATATTTTACAGCCCTCGACAAGGTTTTGGGTACAGAGAGCTTGAACAGTTTCTTAAAATCTATTATTCATCGCCACTTTATAAATCATCTTTCTTTTATCTTAACGTCTTCTTTCTCTTTCTTTTCATAAATTACGAAAATCAATCAATCGTAAAATTCCTTCAAATACGAGATCCATAGTATTTGCTAGTTTTACATAGTATATAATTTTTATCAGTATATTCAAAATTAATGATTCCTTAAATCGAGGAAAGGTGCTTTAACAAATGATACAACAATTGATTGATCTTCGCCTTCGATTAGCGCTTCTTAAAGCGAGTTAAATCAAGTTCGCATCTCCTCGATATCAATTTCTTGACTCCTGCCTTTATTTTCTACATACCTACACAATAGATTAAATTACTTTTTTTGCAATTGACATCTGCTTATTTATACACGCCGCGCAAAAAACATCCTCGCGCTCGAAAAAACGTACTAAATGTACATCATGCGGCATAGTAACGACAATTTTCTCGTCTTTCCTCGTCCGTCGAAAATGTCGCATTAAAAAAAGCCAAAAAACATATTCACTTATGTCTAGGTATATTTATATATATGTACGTATAGATCGGCGTTCGCGTCAACATATTTTTTTTTTCATCAATCTATACTTCTTCGCCATATAATCGTCTGTTTGCTGTACATGTGTGCAGTTCATGAATTTTCGCATTTATTGCAAAGCGCGCAAAGAGATTATGAAAAAAAGCTCGAAAGCTTCACGATTATTCTTTCCCCTTCTTTTTGTTCGTCGCGCATTTTTTGCCAGTGTCAGCAGATGCTTTCTTTTTTTTACATTACATAATCGTTTGATTCGCCGAGATTCTAAGAGGACAGCGTTATAGGCACTTTTAGGAAATAATGGGTGACTCTCATATTCTTTGAAGAACTCCGATTTCATTCATGCAAATTTTTTTTTCTGTGATTCAATATGAAATAGAATTTTGCAGTTGCAGCAGTTTACAAAAAACTTTAGAATAGATATTCAGGTTTCAGTTTTTTTTCGTGATACTTTCAAGAACCGTTGCTTATGCTTTATAAAAATATTGTATTAGAATTTTTTTTTATTAGAACGATATTAAATTTGTCACTTTGGCCATTTGATTATTTGATGATTAAACTTAAAGTAATTAAAAAATAATTTATTTTGTATTCTTATAAGACATACGGTTTTTTAATATTAGTTTTAATCGACAATTTAAAAAATATTCATTCTAACGTAAAACATTATTGGCATATCATTTTGTAACATTACTTATTTGTTTTTTGTATATTTTTGATTGTTCATGAAATATTTAAAAATAAAAGATACTGACCAACAATGAAAGGGTAAACTTTCATAAAATAAACCCTATAACACTATGTTTTGCACTTGAAATAGAATTTAAAGAATTATTAAACAAATTCTTATAATGAATTTAAAATAATACAAAAAATTTAATAGTAACAAATGTAATTGTAAATAGTCGGTATGCTGCATTTGCAAAGTGATAGCGAGCAGAAGAGTTTTTCAGTTGTGACAAGCGCTTCGTGAATATGCAATAATAAAAAAAGCATTTCTTAGTTTTTTTTTATTCATTTAACGCGTGAAACAAAAACAGTGCAAGAATCTGCAAGACGTCGATAAAACCGACGGGATTTGCACACTACATGCGAAACAATCAATTGATTCTTCGTTAAACGTTGCGTTTTTAATTTTTTTATCTAATTTTTTTTTGCTTTCTTTACCATCACCTAGTGGAAATGTTTCTCTATAGAATCCTAATAATTATAATCGTTTATTTATACTCTACTTCGTATATTACACACGCCCTGCGAACCATAACTGCTATTAATTGTATTTCAATGACAAAATAATCTGCCCTATATTTAACTTTCTTGTCTTCGAACACAAGCGTTTGTAAACTTGTTTCTTCCTTCTGCTAATATTTGAACGATTTAGCAACTGCTGGATTTTTCGGCTTAAGATTTTTGATTATAATTTGCTAATTTTCTCTTTGTTCATATGTACGTATATTAGTAGGGTATGCTGCGTTTATGATGTGACAATTTACTTTTTGATTTCATAATACAAATTAGTACTTATATTTTTTCTGTCTAAATGTTTTTTATCCGAAATGCAAAAACTTGCAATAGAATAAATATAGTATACAATACAAAATTTGGAAAAATTCTGTTAAAATACATTGATCATTTTCAGTATAAAGAAGTAAAAAATCAAGTTCAGCCAATGTTTTTTGATTATTCCACTGGGATATGCATTCAGAATCGAATCGTTTATTAGAAAAAGGAAATACATACGCAATGCAGAAAGTACGAATTTTTCTTTTTTTAGCGAAAATGTTGTATTGTGCAGCCGTAGAAGGGCAGAGAAACCAGTTGCTCGCGCAAAGATTAGCTCAGATCATCCAGTCTGAAGGACGTCGTCGGAAGACCATCAAGTTATTTTTCCATTGACCGGACACGCAAGTGCGTCTCGTCTCGTACTCTCTATCTTACATCGGCTTACTCATCTCATCGGGACTTCTCTTTTTTGATTGCTCCTTTGATCGTTCAACGATTATCCGCATGCAATCGCGCAATATTAACACATCGATTTCGCGACCTAAAATGTCATCGTTTATTGATACACTTCATATAACTTTTATATATTCGTTTAGTTTTTTTAAAGCATTTTTTTTATTGTAGTCGTTAAGCATTAGTGTTGCGTGTACGAACGGAGATACACATGACATTTTTAAGGCGAACGTGAATTTTCTCGAAGAAACCGAAAAAAAACAACTGCGATTGCGATCTCCGTTTTTTCGCAAAGTGCGATCGTATGTACAATCGAATTTCTTTTTATGTGTAATAGAGCACTTATATTTTTTTATTTTTATTTTAAGATTTGTCCAAAGTTGGCACTCGCACACATTAAAGCCACAACGTCTCGAATTAGCATTATTCTCTTATCAAACTCGTGGACATAAGACGAGAGGATCTTTTTCGTAGAGGCTCAGTAGATTCTAGAATAAAAATATGCAAGCACAAATCTAGACGTCAAGAAGTGACAAATAATCGTAGTCTTATAAAATTTAAATTATCAAAAATAATTTAAATGCCAACAAGTACTCGACTATTTATGCCTGCGAAATTTGGGTCTACAGCAGTATAGAAAGTTATGTAAAGCTCGAAACAAGAATTTCGAGTACCAACCTTTAATAAAAAACAATTATTGTAACAAAATTAAGTGTGTGAACCTTTTGAGTTTCTACAAAATCGCCACAGTATACGTCATATTTACAATAATGAAGTAAACTGAAGAAATAAAAATCCGATTTGTCAAGTTTCTTTCAAGACTTATTTATCTAAATTATCAATAATTTACGAACTAATCGGTTGCAAGAAATTAAAGTTAATTAAGAAATAAAAAACGCCATTGACAGGATGGTAAACGATAAGCTCTCGCTCGGAAAAGTCCAAAGAGCGGCTTCTTTGGTAAAAGTCCTTACGTCGTTACAAGTGCGCGCAACATCGAAGCAAAACCCGAAGAAAGAAAGCAACGCAGCAACGCACACTCTCCCCCCCAGCCTCCGGAAAGCGAGCGAACGAGGGGCAACAGCCGAACACTGGCTACGCGACGAACAGGGAGGACGACGCCGCGGCCGCGGCCGGGTTCTGCTCTCGCCGTCGCGATCAAAAGAGACCGAGCTTGCTCCTGAGGAACTCCTTGATCGGCGCGTAGTAGTGGGCGCGCAGGGCGACCATCTCCGGGGTCTTCCTGAGGCCCTCGAACAGCTTCGAGTCCGTCTCGAAGACGACGACGGTGACGATGAAGAGGACGGTGATGGTGAGCATGAGGGCCGGTATGAAGAGCCTGACGACGCGCAGGGTGCACCGGCCGCCGGTGGGCCGCGCGCTCGCCGCGGGCGGCGCGGCGGCCTGGCGGAGCCGCGCGCTGCCCACCAGGTGGCCGCCGGCCGACGCCGCCGACGTCACGGAGCCCTGCTGCACGCCGCCGATCTTCGAGTTCTGCAGCCGCTGCATCTTGGGCACCGGGGTGATGGACCGGCTGCTGCCGTGCGGGCCGATCTTGCTGCCCAGGCTGCCGGCCTCCAGCAGCTGGCTCTCCGACGACGAGTGGTCGAACGAGTCGCGGAAGTAGTAGTCGCTGCCGTCGAAGTCGTGCTGGCAGACTGCGAACAGACGGAGAGGGGTACACATTTATCGTTGTTTACTTGTTTGGCTTGACTTTTGAGAGAAGAGAGAAAATCTTTTTTTCTTAGATCAGATTCAATCGCATTGTAATTGAGTAATTTAACACGCACTGGCTTTATATTTGCTGAAATTACCCTTTCAGATGACTGCTAAAAATAGCCACTTGGAATCTATTGGAATCAATAAAACTCAATTAAGAGCAATCGAAATTTAATTGTGGTTACTTCAATTCCATTCGACTATTTGTAGCATGTTTAAATTTCAATAATGCAATTTATTATCCCACCTCATTAATATAATTTATTAAACTTTTTGCAGTTTAAACATTTCTTTTATTATGACGACATCAGTTTAAATTTGTTTAGAAATTACTTGGAAAATAATTTAATTCGTGCTCAATATGTTCATTTCAATTTACAATAAAAATTGATAAATAGTATACCACACCATATTACACATCCCATCGCATGTACCAGATGTACAATGTAATTATAACAATATATATTAAATAAAATTTCATGCAAACTCTTTAATTATATAAACTTTATAATTTTATTTATATTAACAAATTCAAAACAAAATAATGTCAAAAAATCTTTTTTTTTTTTTTAATAATGCGCAGTATAGAAGAAGCTTGGCTGCAGCACAGTGAAATGTTATTAAAATATTCTAGATTTCTACGTAATACAGGGTTAGGGATGTACAGCTGATCTTGTACAGGCACATGCCAATACCTTGGATGCATATGAACAGAAATAAAATTTTGAATTACATAATGAAAATGCACTGAAATTGTTACACCGACAATTTTCATATCCTGAATTGGCGATGTCAGTGTACATTTTCCAGTACATTTAAAGAATGAACAAATGGCAAACATTCAATGTTTACTACAACAATAACAGAAAGACATACAAAAAGATGGAAGCTAAAAAATAATAACAACAATGAGGTGATGACGACTAAGATGCAGGAGAGTGTAAATGAGCAGATATCAAGGGAAGGGGTTGAGGGATGCTGTTAATTTCTTCCCGAAGGATTCCTGATGATTCTTCGATGAGGGCCCTCCGTGAAATGATGCTGTTCCAGTGGGTGGTTGACAATACTGTATGATCTGCTTTTGACCCGTTGACACTTAAAATCTTACACATAGAAGGATAAAAGAGCGGAAAGTATCGACGGGTCAAAGAACAGCGTGGCTCTGAACTGATCATCAAAAAAGGTCCAAATCGGGTTGGGGTTGTTGGTGTTATATGGAGTTGGGAGGGCGGCGGGCGTCGCCTCCCGGACTCACCTGCACCGTCCACTTGGTCCTTGGCAGGCCTGAGGTCGCCATTGGGCAGCCGGCCGCTCGCCGGCGGCTCCGCGGGCTTCGTGGAGGTGGCCAAGGCTGCGGCGGCGGGCGGGGCGCGGGGCTTGGCCGGGGCCACCGATCGCTTGACGATCAGCGCCGTCGACCTCACGACCTTCGGGCTTTTCTCGAGGGCATCGATTTTCTGGCGCACGACGTTATCGATATCCCGGCCGTGCAGCTCCTCGGAGCCTATCACGATTCTCTGACTATAGAGGGCTTGCGGACGCGTCTGTAGGGTGCTCTTTGGGAACTTGGTTTTTTTCGCTTGGTTTAGAGTGGCGGTTGTGGTGGCGGTAGTAGTCGCGGTGGTTGTGGTGGTGGTGGTAGTGGTGGTGGTGGTGGTACAGGTTGTGGTGTTACAGGTTGTGGTGGTGGCACTCGCATGCGTATTCGTTTCGTCTAACGCTAAAAAACAGAAAGAAACGGGGAGGGCCCAAAATGAGAGAGAAAGCGAGGAAATTATAAAGAGAAGCTATAGGCACCGTCGTCATCTCCGAGGGGCTTTATATTCGCGTAAACAAAACTAAACTCTCTTCAATTTTCAAATGTAAAATTAATCGAATACATTTTCTACATATTTAATGGCACTTTTTGTAGATGCTACAAATATATAAAAAAACTTTTCGAAAACGAAGAAAATCATTAAACAAGTACAAAAAAAGTATAGAAGAACTTTTTGGAAAATTTTTTGGATGATACAGGTGTGACTGGTAATAAAATTTTTTAACCCCTTGGAGACAACTAACGAGATCTTAAACTTATAATAGTAACAATGATAATAAGTGCAGTCACGGAAGCTAAATTTGCCGTTTAAATAAAAATAAAAAAGCATAGAAAAGGTAAGTTTATAATGAGTAACGCGTATTTACAAATTGATGGAATTTAAGCTAAAGTAAAATGAGCAGATCTCGCTTCCGTGCAGCACGAGAAAAACCAGTATCCATGCAGTTTTCGGTGACTATTCGTAACGTTTGACAATTAATTCTCATTTATCTAGTTTTAACATGCAAATAATTGAAATTTTAAGGTGAATTTACTATTTACAAAGAGTTTAAGTTTCAGTCGACCTAAAAACTATATGGAAATTTCACCAGATCCTGTAGTTTTTTCAAGTAAATTCATTGATCAAATTTTAAAACTAATAATAAAATAATTCCTACCTATTCACAAGAACTGTGCTATTTCATTTAGTCTAATTTATTATTAGTTTCTCAGGTATTAGCCGTAACTACGAAATTATTGTAACTTACCCATCACCTCGTTGTATACCTTACGATGTTATTAGAACATAAAACAATTTTAAAGAAAAGCGAAGCTTTTAAATAATGGCAAACATTATACAAAAAGCACAGTTAGGCAGAAAAAACAACAGGATCGTTTATAGTATTAAATACACAAATACAATGTACATTTATACAAGAAACTTTGTTTCTCCGTCTTGTATTCAATAAATTGGAAATCGTTGCTTCAGCGATCATTATAAAATATGAGTAATTAATAAATCAACATACTTTGAATTCCCCTTTATAAACAAAAATGTCAGAAAAGTGTACTGAAATAAAAGTATTAAAGTTAATAATATAATAATAAAAAGGCCATTAATTCTGACGAATATTCGCGCTAAGCGTGCAAACACATTCGCAGCGTTTGCTCAAGAACCCGGTGGAAATTCATTAAACCCGTCCGTTAAACTTTCCAAGCAACGAGGAACCTCAAACAGAACTAACGGCCGTTAAACAAGCTGCACCAAGCCCTCGGCAACTGTCTCGAAAAAAAAAAATGAAAAAAGTACGCTAAAGCTAAAAATAAAAAAAAAGGAAGCCATTCGGCGATCGCCTCGTGTCTACTTAGCTCCGATCACCTAGCAGCGAAGCCGCGGCGACACTGATGTACAAAATAGCCGCCAGAACCCGAGAGGAGTGTACACGAGATAAAGAGATAAATAAATGGCTCTACGGTACTAGTCAGTTTGGGGCACCAACCGTTGTTCCTCCTGGCGTGTATCTCCTGGTCCTCGGACACGGTCTCGAGGAGCGGCAGCGTGTTGTCCGGGCAGTAGGGCGAGCTGAGCGGCATGCCGCTCCCGATGTCCGACATGCCGGCGCCGTCCAGGCCCGCGCTGTGGCAGCTCCGCGGCAGGCTCGAGTACCCTGTCGACAGCAGAGTCCGCCCCGCGTTAGTTCCGCCGCCGCTTGCGCGCCCCCGCCTCCACTCTCCTCTTTTTTTTTTTTTCCTTATCTCACGTCTACGGTATGTATCGTGTGTACGTGTGCGCGTGCGCTGTTGTGACACACACGTGCAGGGGAGGGCGGCCGAAGTTACGCGTCCGTTTGACCCGAGCTGATCGTACACACGGCCGACGGCGATTGGCCGATCGATTTCGGGGCTACCGGCACGCGATACCGGCGCGGCTCGTTTGGCTTAATCCGATTTTGACTATTGCTGAGGCAATATTTACCTTTTGCGCGGTTGCGTGCTTCGCGGACTTTTGTTAACGGGGGTGGAACCGATCTAACGACGGCCTTTGCGAAAAGTTTTTTCGAAGTGTTCTCCGCGAGCTCGGCGATGAAACTTAACGAAAAATACACGTTTCAAATTAACAGAGGAAACAATCCTGTTTTAGGGCTCCGCAAAGACGAGGTTGCAGTGAGGAAGAAAGCACATTTCATGGTTTTAGAGAAAAAGCATATTCCGTGGTATTTTAATATACGTGATCTTTTTTGTAATTTACTAAAACTTTTTTAAAATGCTTCTTTTTCTGAAAATCTTGCGAAATGTGCTTTCTTTCATAGTAAATTCTGATTAGTGCTGCTTTTCTTTGCGATAAAACTGAATTGAGCTTTTGCTCCTTAGGGAAAAATGAAACGTCCTTTTTGTCGTTAGCGACAGCGACATAAAAATATTTTAATATTAATAACTTGAATTCATAATAAAAAATATTGCAAAAAATAACTCGATGTTCAATAACGTCCGCATAAAGTTAGAACGTTTAAACGAAAACTATAGGGAAATCGATATTACGATTATTCTCGTTTTAAACGATGTGCAGCGCATATTAAATAGAATAAATAATGCTATGTTATAAAACAGCGAAAATTGCCATGCCACACTGTAATATTATGATGTTGACGGTCGTGTTCTACTCTAAACACTGTTTCATTATTGTTACAGCTCAGAAGCTAGTGCTATTTTGAAATGCGTACATTGAAAATCAATTGTTCAATAGCTGGGTCACCATATTACGATTCGACTTTACAAAGTAACTATATAATTAATGTCAATTTAGTTGAAACTTAATTATTCGATAACAGTAATTAAATAATACTTTTAAAAGCACATAAAATATTTAATCAAATGGATATTAAATATCATTGTCTCCCAACTTTTACTTACGCAAATTACCCTCCTGCCCTCTTTCAAATCAATTAAGCCGAACCGAACCGAACCATCGATTTAATTCAAGGTACGCACTCAACTACGGATCTACCAAACAAACGTCTCAAAAACACTATATAGTGAGTGTCTCGTAACGAAATAAAAAAAAAAAGAAAACAGTAAAGAGCTGGTGGTGATGAAAATCGAGAAGTAAGATGATCGCGCCTGCACTCGCGGCAACCGCGGGTGAACGCGCGCTCGGCGGGTGACCGGTGGGTGGGAGGAATTAGAAGCAATGTGCGTTTTCTCTGTACTAACGAATTTCAACAAGATCCTGACTGGGTGTGCTGGGCGTCGCGGGCACGCTGCTCGCCTTCCGCCTGAGGCCCGTCGAGTGGCAGCGCTGGATCGGCGGCTCCTCCTTGCGCAGCGGGCCCTGCTCCTCCATCAGCTCGCGCTCCGTGCGGCCTGTGTACTTGAACTTGGTGCCCCACGAGAAGATCGAGCCGCCGCTCATCACCGGCGCGTCCGAGGCTCGTGCACACCTGTCGAATGGATACTGTGTTATTTTTCTTCTTTTTTTTTTATTCACTCATTTCATTTACTGTATGGGACTTTGAAAATGTATGAATGGGAGTTAATCTAAAAAACTGACTTAACATTTTTTTTTTTCAATAATTATTTGAGCATATTTTTAGTGGTTTATGTGTTTTTTAGTTAAATACGAAAGAATACATTGCATTTGGAGAGAAGAGCCTGATGTAATAAAGAAATTTTATTTGCGAAAACGCTGCGATTTGCGTTAGAATAAAAAGTAGCTATTCGTTTCGTTACTTTTACGACTCCATCCCTCGTTCATTTTATGCGAGATTAAAATGGTTTGCTGCTGTTATATAAGCCGGACGCTTTTCACGATTTATTCAAACAAACTATAAAAAAGGTAGAGAATGTTCACTTTTATCTTTTGTAACAAAATGGACAGCGAGGAAAACAAAGTACCTTTTGTTGTCATTGTACAAATATTATCGGAAAAAACATCATTTAGCTCAAATATAGTAAGCTAAGATACTTGTAAAGTTATTCGAGCATATCTCCCCGGATATTCGCATTAAATCTCGATCCTTTTCCATTCATATGGATTTTTTTACATTTTTTTTAAAGAAAAATAAATCATCGTAGTTCAGTTTTGATATGCTATATAAAACATGAAATATAGGAATGTAAAACTGAACAACAGAAGCACGAGGCAACTATTAATCCGAAAACACCGTGTAAATTCGTCGCCAACGCAAGTGGCGCGATAGATCGATAGCCACTCGGGGCACGCGAATTCCGCCGCAATGCACGCCCAAATATTTTTTTCAAATATTTGCGGAGGACACCCGCGGCACACGCACAGCGACAAAAACGCGCCCGATCGATCGCTTCGTTATCGCCGCCGAAACCGCAGTCGCTCGCTCGCGAACTTTTACTCGATTCGATGGCTCGACTCTTCATTGTTTTCGCCGGGATCAACTTCTCGAACGAAATGAAAGAGAGTCGGCGAAAGTTTGTCACGCGTCCGGAGAAATTTTTCGACGAATTTACCGCGAAGGGTGGAATGACGGATATTGTGTTTTCGCGACTCGCGAGGAAGAAAGTTTCATTTGCTTCTGCGTTTTACGATTTTGTAATAGGCGAGAGTGTACTTCATCACGGTGGGGAGAGGTCGAGTGAGTTGCGAAAAGAGCTTTTTTAATTGTGCTTTCTTAACCTTTAACCTCGCCTTGCGCTAGATCAGACTCGCAAAGGCAATAAAGCCGGGTTTTATAACGCCCCGCTGTATCGAAGTAAAAGTGTGGCAGTTAAGAATATCAATTGAGCTCCAAAGTGTACGATAAAAGATTAAGTTAATATTTTAAGACATAAAGCTGCGTTCTAAAATTTTTCAACTGTTAGCGTCCGTTACAGCAAATTACAGCGATTGGGTCGTATAAAAAAAGATGTTATACATTTTACCGTCCAAAACTGAAACGTTGGAGAGATTTGTTTAAAATTACAAAATACACTCAAAGTGCATTAACCCAAAAAAAAGACTTAGCCGAAAATATTCAACAAGTATATATAGGAAAAGGGTCGAACGTGCCGCGGCGGGCGGTGCTAGGCGTGCACAATTGCAGCCCTTCGCGTTTGGACGCAGGCCAAGCCCCGGCAGCCCAGGGCCGCCCCCGAGACAATGGCTCCTCTCCACAACAGGTCATTTTTCGTGGATAACCCAAGCGCCCATTCACCCCGCCCGCTTGATTATGACGGAACCGTCGAGCGAGCTTTCGACGGCCGGCTTGCCTCGAGAGATACGCCTGTTATTTAATTAAAAAAAAATCAGTAATCGAGGCCTTGAATGTTGGATTTTAATTTTAGGGAGTATTGAAGCGTTGCGGAAGAACAGAAGATGAAATGTATGATTTTTTTTCTCGGAGAGTATTGTACGTATGCGTTAACTTTATGAATAGAATGAATAGTAATCGGATTGTGAGTGTATTAGCAGGAGAGCTTTTAGCTTAATGCAATATACAAAAAGAGGCATCTTTTATTTGATAATAATAGAAAAACTCGTTTAGGAATTTACATGTATGCAATTTACTGTTTATTCGCACATGCAAGTTCGTCTCTTGAAATTTGTTTCCAATCTGTCGTATCGATATTATAATTATTTAAGCTCCGCTGCTTAACATTCTTAAGTATAAAAGAAAAATTGAAATATACCTACGTACGAAATTTGTATGTATCTGATGCATTTCATTTAGCTTAATTCAATTTTTATTCCTGTACCCATATTATTTGAATAATACAAATCGCAATAGTGATTCGAATAATCTAAAAGAATTGCAGAACTTGCCAAAATAAAACCTTTTACTTAAATGACGGTGCGCCTTCCAAAAGCAATGCGAATAACTCCTAAAACGCAAACGAGTAAGACCGAAACTGCGCGGCCCCGTTGGCAATCAGACATCAGCATTCATTATTCATGAAAACATTTTTCCCACGCGAATTCGCGCCCCGGCATTATCATGATAACAAGTCTCGAATTATCATCGCCATAAAACTCAGGCTTTGAAATTTTCTCATTACCCGGCGCTGTCGCTCGTCCGAATTGTCGAGGTAAGTTCGCCACCGAAGATTAAAACATCTCACTGGAAAAAAGCAGTAGCGCGCATGCGCGCATCGACATAAAAAAAAGCTTGCGGAAGGGAATTTTGCTCTCGGAAAAATTCATTTTCCTGCGGAGCCGGAAAAGTGGGTCTCGCGAGCACAAAGGCGAAAAGTTCGCGAGCGACGGATATGGATAGAGCGCTGAGCGGGCTGCCTTGGAGCAGAAAATCAAATTCGGCTGCGTTTGCAGCACAGTGGTATATTTTTGACGGAATGCGTCTCGCCTCGTTGTGCTGAATTGATCAAGCGTCAAGTACATCGAGGCGGAATTTCAATGCGCCGCTGTTGAAAGGTTTCGCGGCGAGTGTTTGCCGTTTAATTACACCTGGCAATTCAGGGCGAATTTAGGATGCTTGCCGACTGTATTTACTTGTTATGAGGGAATTCCGAGAGTACTGCTCATACGTACCGCACAGTGGAGTATTTTTAAATGAATTAGCTTATAACTAGAACAATTAATCATTTTTAAACTACAATACTTTTATTTACTTAAATTCTGCTATTTTTAATATCGTTTAAAATTAAGTACACATTCATTAATTTGAACCTACTTGTTAAGAAAACACACCTAAATATAAATGTTTTTTTTTTAAATACTATTTTGTCGGATAAATTTTGTACCGTCAAAATAGCGTCACTTTTTTAACGAAGCAAAGGAGTATAATGATTAATCTTATTTCCCCGAGTAGACTCGAGCTCCTGTTCGGGCGACTTTTAGCGCCGCGGGAGTCTGACGCTAATTAATGTCACCGCCGGGCCGATGGCACGCGGCGGACTAACGAGAGGGTGGCGCGCGCATATAATATTCGCGTGCGCGCGGATCCGCGATGACGGCGCGCACCTTTGCGTCTCGTTTGTCGCTACGCGAGCGGTTACTTTGCCGGCGCAATTAGGCCGGCGTGCCTCGTGCAAACAGCCCAACTTCGGCGCTGTATAATTAATTAAAGCGCAAGAGTATTCTTTTCGCCCGGCGATCGATGCTTGCCTCGCGCTGAATTTCGATGGCTCTTCATGAAGTACCGGTGTGGTTCGTTTTTGGATGGAAATTACGGGATTGTGGCTGTTTAGTGTCCATCCAGATAATTAATGAGGGGAACTTAAAAACCTTTTTACATCTGGCTTTAAAAAAATAATGATAAGCTTCTAGGAGTAGTTTCTAGTGAAGTTTAACATTATTAACTTTTCCGACTAATCTTATTCTAGTATTTATGTTCAAAATATACACCCTTTTTTTCTTAAATAAAATACTGCTAAAATATTTTCTGAAAAATGCCTGCAGGCTATTTTTATCAAATTGAAAAAACAAATAACTATAAGATAAATACATACTTTATTTCCTATTATTTTTTAATAAAAAAACTATGAGTACTTTCAGTGCAAGAGTATAAAATAATACTTGGAACATTTAAAAAAAAACAGAAGCTCCTCGAAGAAAAGTTTGAATCTCTACCTTTTATAACCACTATCTAATAGCCAAAATTAAAGAGAACTAACACTACGAAAACTAAAAAATTCTAGATTAAGACAATGAAAAGAAGTGAAAAGAAAAAGAAAAAGAAAATGTTGACGTACTCAGCATAAGCTTCGAGTTAACAGCGGATAGACAGAGATTTCGAGATCGTCGCTGAAAGAAAAGAAGTGAAGAGAGAGGAGAGAGAAAGAGAAGATAAAGAAACGAAAGAAATAAGTTTTTTGGAGATGGAATACTTACGTAAAGAACAGCATTTGCTCCATAGCACATCTCCAGACGTGGCGGCAGTTCGAGCCCGTGAGGCACTTAAATCCGACGGTATGTTTTTTCTGCAAAATACACCAGACTTCCAAAATCTATCTATAAACTAATCTATCGTCTCGTTTCTACTAGCCAAGTTGCAAGCACTACGTTTTTTCGGTTTTATTATATGTTCCCGTTACTCGGGGGTGGTGCGTGATTAAAAAATCCGAGTTACTGGAAACATGTAGCGGAATTAAAAAGGGGTCAAATTGAAATGTTTACTTTTGAAGCATTTAAAAAGGCAACGAACCTAAATTTACGAGAAATTAAATAAATTACATCTGCAGTTAAAAATTCTAGCGTAAACCCGGAAATAAAAAGTTCACGAGGGGTACGCTGCGGAAATCTATGAATATTTTTCCTCGTTAAAATTTCAAGTACGTAAAGGATGAGAATCTCTGTAGAGTATGAAAGGCAAAAAAATTGCTGGTACTTTTTTGCTTCAGTACCGAACAGTGAAAGCTTCATAACTCCCTGTTTCTATTTGACACTCGTCGACATAAAATTCAAATAATTTTACAGCGCAAATTGTACATAACGTTAAAAAAATGTGTAAAAATATTTTTACATATAAATTTTTTATATTGTTAAAATTTAAAAAAAAAAATTTTGTTTGCACAGACTAGAATTAATTTTCTTTGGCAATGCATTTACAGTGGATTATAAATAGGGTGACAGTATTTTAGTGAAGTTAAATAAAACGGTTTAATGAAAATTGTAAAGCAAAGTTTCGTCCTTGAACTGTCACACTTACATCAAAGTTATATAAAAAAATCCATATCAGTCTAAGGAGTTTCACAGTATTGCGTGTCTATATTTTATAATCGATAATAAAAAAATCTTTATTATTAAGACTAGTGCAACCTTTAATAAAAAAACTTTTCGTTTAAATAATTTATTTCATCAGAAAACAATAGTATCTCATTTCATACTAAAACTCAATCGTACAGTAACAACTGCTTTTCGGATTACAAACCATTAACTTTTTTAACTATTCTTAATTACACCAGAGTAGAAATAAAGTTCACTTTAACTCAGTACAAAAAAAAAAAACTAAATCCGAACGCCAACTATTGCCCCCGTTCCCGCCACTCTACCTTCCAAATTACAAAGCAGAAAAATCCGTGGACCGCAGGCAGCAACGTCCGCAAAACGATTAATCGGCAACGCGCACAAAAGCAGCCGTCGACTTGACGTCACGGCGCCGCGGTAGGGGACGGAAATCGCGCAAATGCTTCGCGTCCGTGGTCGTGCTTGCGACTGGCCGGCCGAGACGAGTGGGTGAAAAAAAAATGGAGCGAGACCGACTCACCTTCGTCCTCATGTCCTGGAGTGCGGGCGGCGCAGCGGGGGCAAACAAATGGGATTACTTTGCTTGTAAATCTATACAGCCTCGAGGCTACATACTTCGTACGCGCGCCGCGTGTACGCCCGTTTTTGCGGGCTATAGGCTATTGCGAGCGAACGAGGGCGCGAAGACGGCGAAGTGTCAATGGCGAGGTCCGGGTGGTGTGGAAATTTTCGAAAATTTCTATAGTGGATTAAGGTAAAAGGGTAACGATTTCTTTTCTCGTCGATATGATACGTCGATCACTTACAACAAAAGCAAGCAAATATTTTATGCAGCTTTTTCACAAATTATATGGATTACTTTACGCTAAAATTTTTTGTAGATTTTACTCAAGAATTTTTCATAAAAATGTTCATATTCGTTTAAATTAGGTCTCGATGGATTTTTTTTAATAAAAATAAGCATCAGCCGTTTGGATTACTTATATACGGTTTAAAATTTAAATGAAAAAGTTGATGAATTATTAAGTTTATTGTCTGGGTATCAAAGTCACATTGGAAATTTTAATTTTTGATATCGCATTTAAATCAGCTTTTATATACACATATCTTTTATTAAAACCGGTGAAATTTAAATGAGAAGGCGTATTATAAATTTATAAAATGTGAGCCTCGTACACGTAAAATCAATACATAATCGATGGACAACATTAGCCTTCCAAAGTAAAATGAAACATTCATAACTCTCGAAGACGTCCAGGGGTATTTAAATGGAAAAATTCGCTCCAACGAATAAAGAATCTTCAGCAAAATTAGAGAAAATCGAGGCAAATTATACGGCGGGGCTTGCGATTCCGTTCGGTCCGACTGAGACCCCTAAGAGTCGCGCCGGTGCGTTACCCTGCGCGCAAGCTCGGGAGCGCACGTGTCGCACGAGGTCAATACACAAGAGGCCGGCTCCCGACGTCGCCGCGGCGAAGCCGCTTGTAACTACCGCCGCGCGCTGCCTTTGCATAATGCGCTTTCTGCGTAACCGTAACTTTCCGGCTATGCCCGCGAAGGTTAATGCCGAGGGTCTGTTCGATTTTTTTTTTCTTTTCCTTTTCGCCAAGCGCAGTGCGCCTCATTTATTTATCGAGGCGCCTTGTATTTTGAAGGCGGTGCTTTTGTTTCTTTCTAGTTTTCCGAGGGTAATGTGTGTTTTTAAATTAAATTTAGTTCAAATTATTCAAATCGGTAAAGTGGAACTAGAGTTCTTTTTATTATTATTGATGAAATGTCGACCGCTTTTATGCTCCCTTTGACGAATATTTTGTAATTAAATTTTTTTAAAGAAACTAATAATGTATAAGAAAGGAAATGAAAATTGCGAAAATTAGACAGCTAGCATTGTGATGAAAAGTACGTATCTTTTGTAACTCGACGAGAGGAAAAACGAATTTCTCGCACGTCGCGAAGTCACGCGTAATTGTACGCGAAACATAATACCCTGCGGATCCTAGAAGAATATGCTTTTTTTCTCTTCGTGACGTAATCTTTCCGTAGTCTCGCAACAAGAGCGAATTTTTTTTTTTTTTTTTTTAAATTGTACGCTGAATTGCTAGAAATGAAAGACATCCAGTGGCACACGGGCAAATGGAAATCAAAAATGCAGTGTTGAGAAAGAAAAAAAGAATATACGTTAATAAATGAGATAATTATAATATTACAATACGGCAATATTCTGTAAAACGAAAAGCTGAATATAAAAGCTAAATATAGCGATTAATTAATATTATTAGATGATACTTCAAGTAATATTGTATTGTAGAGGGAATTGACGTATCATTACATTAAAAAATCATATATTTAAAGTCGTTACATATCATATCGACGTTAAATGCTTTGAATTCGAAATAACATCCGATAAGTCGGTGCTTATACCGCTTTCCCTTGGGCATTTTACACACGCATTATGTAAATTATCCAATAAAAAGCTACTCTAGGTAGGCGCGTGCTTTATTTTCGAAGAGAGGGAATTGTCCAGAAATTTAATAAGTAACGATAAAACGAATAATACGTACACAATGTGGTTGAAATACGAGAACAGCGCATAAGATTACTAATCAAATCTATAACAACTAATTTAGCACTTTTTTATAAAATTACTTACTCTACTCTAAAGGTGTCCCAGCGTTAAAAAGAATATTATATTCTAGCGATTCGGACAAGTAACTATTCTACTGCTACGCCGAATAAATTACACGAACCTTCAATTAAACGAACGCGTATAAATTTTGCCGTCCGGCGTTCGCTCGCTCGATTTTCCGCGTTACCCCGACACGTCGGTATGTGTCCGAGGGACCGCGGTGAATACGTACCTCCATTATCGTCAGATGGACGATGAGCATCTTACCCTCGTAGTTGATCTTCTGGACTTCTGGCCAGCGGAAGTGATTCGTTTTGCGGGAGCCCTGGAACGTGAGGATTCCGTGGTGGTTGATGCCGAGGTACAGTGGTGTGCCCTTGTGATCCTGCAATCAGATGCGCCCCCTCGATTTATTACGCAGAAAATGGAAAATTATTTCACTCGAATTAAATGGATTTCATATTATGCATCTTGTAAACGACGCGTTTTTTTTATCGTGGATAAATAATGTTTAATTCGTTAAAAATTCAGATGCATATGAAAGCTAAATTTAATGAGACGCGAAAAATTCGACGTCAAGCCATCTAGTTGAATATTGTCGTTGGGACTAATCAAAACATGACATTAGAAGCGCGTACAAACAATATATACAGATATACGCAGTCTTGGCAGGGTCCCTGTTGATTTGGAACATCTCGGGTCGAAGCCCGCGCGGATGTAGTCCTGATTTCATATACTCGCGAACGTGTGACTGCTCAAGACGTGTTTATTAACGCGTCCTCCCATTTAATTAAGCACAGTGATTATTGACTTTTTAGAATTCTTTTACCAACGGTGCTCAAGAACGCGTAAATTAAAATACGAAATTATCCTAATTAAGTCTGACATTTATTTATTGTGTACATATTTTATTTTACGACAAGTGAACTGACCAGTGTTATTGTTTTTGTAAATACTATTTTAATTTGTCTATTACTCAGTAGTGTTGTAAAACCAATTAAATTTTCCTTTCAAAGGAAATTCAATCCAGTCGGTAATAATTTATCATAATTTCGCATAAAAAAGAGTAAATCTATCTGTTTAAAAAAAGCGTATTAAATAAACGGTAAAGAAAAATAAGGATTGCTCAACTCCAGGAGATCGTCAGCACGAAGAACATGAAATTTTAAATCGTTACAAGGTATACAGCTGCGACTTTGAGCCGAGGCACTTTGAAGTCTTTGCCATTGTAAATATTGTCTCGCCTCTCGTTATGAGTGCTTTCGTCGTTTGAAGGGGCAAGGTGTGTCGACGTTTAATTTCGAATTTCCTCTGGAGCTGCATTTTTTGCGTGGAGAAAGATGTGCGACAAAATGAACCGTTCTAGTCACCGGCACGTCGTTTACCAGAAGGATAAATCGCTGCGCACGCTCATATTCCACAGATCGGAGGATCAGCCCTTCTTGCTGCTAAAGAGGGATGAGCTAATAAAAACATTGCAGATGCACAATGTTTTCGAGACCGAGGATGATAGGGGCAAAAGAAAGCAGATATTATAGTGAGTATCATTTTTCATCGATTCCGCTATAGAATGTTTTGGTAAACAATGGAAATATTTAATTTTTCTTTCAGCAAACTGAACAAATGGGCAAGAGTGTGGATAAAGAATTTGGTTATGACAAAAAATATGCCGCCCGATGAAGCAAGACGAGTCAGCGTGAAAGTTTTAACTTTCGGCTCGTACAGATTGGGCGTTCACGATTCGTCGGCAGATCTTGACACAATATTCGTCGCAACGAAACACGTATCCAGAACTGACTTCTTTATGTCATTTTACAGTCAGTTAACTTATTTTAGAGAGGTCGAAGAATTGCGCGTAAGTTTCAATTATTGATTGGTTATTACTATTAACGTTGATTTATGAAATAACGAGTAAAATTCATATTTTTAGGCTATAGAAGACGCGTACGTGCCATTAATAAAAATGAAAATCCTCGGCATCGAAATTGACATACTATTTGTTAGATTGTGGATAGATGAAATGCCGGAGCATTTGGTAAGTTGGAACAAAAAATCACGAGAATTTAATTTAAATTCGATGAGAATTTATAATAATTATTATTTTACTATTGCAAATGCAGGATCTCCGAGACAGTAGGTGGCTGGCAAATCTGAACGAGTTATGCGTGAGAAGTTTGAACGGCTATCGTGCGACTGTTCAATTGTTGTTCCTCGTACCAAATGTTCAAAAATTCAGACTGGCACTGCGCGCCATACGGCTGTGGGCAAAGTGTGAGTGCCTTAACTGTAATACGTGAAACCTCGTTCGTTCAATTATTTTTATGCGTGGATTCTGTGTTTCAGGTAAAGGCCTCTACAGTAACCAGCTTGGCTTTTTGGGCGGCATAAGCTGGGCAGTACTCGTTGCTAAAATAAGCATTATGTATCCAAACGTCGACGCGGTCGGAATAATAGAGAAGTTTTTCGAAGTTTTCTCCAAGTGGAAATGGCCCGAGCCGGTGATTCTGCAGGAGCGTGAGCAAATCGATTTAGGATATCCCACCTGGGATAGCCAGGTAGTTTTTATTAAAAAAATAATAGTTAATTTGAAATATTATGCACGATGATTTTCATTTTCATTTTGGTTCAGTGCAGGGATTTGATGCCCGTAATAGTACCTATTTATCCCGAGCAAAATTCATGCTTCAACGTATTGCATTCCACGCTGCAAATCATTCAAGAAGAGCTGCAAAGTGCGAATAACCTCATAAAGAACATAAACATGGGAATAGCCAACTGGGGTAATTTGTTTGAAAAATCGTTCTTTTTCGGGCAGTACAGTCACTACCTGGTGCTAGTTGTAAGCAGTCAGACTCAAGCTAATCATATAATTTGGCAGGGGTTTATAGAGACTAAAATGCGCTATTTAACGGGTAAGAATTACAATCGACCTTCTAAAAAGGTACTTATAAAAAGAAATGTAATTTATTTTATTACTTCCGTAGTGGTACTAGAAAACCATCCCACCCTCGTTCGAGTTCACCTCAATACGGAATCATTCAAGCCATTACAACATCCTAGTCCCTACTGCTACATGAGATTCTTTGGGTTGCGCTTCAAAGCAGGAGAAAATATAGATGAGGGGATAATGCAGCGTCTTCACTTGTTCTTACAAACGGGTAACTTATTTTAAACATTTGTAACAATCGTCCAATAGTAAAGATTTTGGCCAATTCTCAATAATTAATTCTTCTTCCAGTAAAAATACAAGCAGAGTGGCTGTACAAGTTGACTGACGACATGGACCTACAAGCGACCGTAATAAAAAGGAAAGATTTACAGAATTACATACCTTCTGTAATATTTAAGCGCGATCAATTAGTACGTAAAGATTTCTATCCCAAATACCTTCTGTAAATACATAGTTTTACGGCTAAGTGTTTTATTATCGTGTGCATAGTGTAGTCGATTTATTGTTTAGCTTTAACTGACTTGGACGTACGTTTTACGTAATTCGTTTTTTGTACTTTTTGCATTAGCAGATGCCGAGAAGATTGCACCGATGCCAAATGTTAACGGAAATGATGGCACTGGTCAATGCAACCTGCAACTCGGAAAACAATGAATCGAATCGAATCCTGCAATGACATTGAAAGTCGAAAGATCAGGAAATATTTATCGCTTTTTTGTTAATTTTTTTTGCAAATCGTGTTTTATTTATTTAATTGATAGAGTAAGTTTTGTTAAATATTTTTAAAGCCAATCTTGAATTAAATTCTTTCATACTAATTTAAATATTTTTCTAATAGTATTCGTTTTTTATTAAATTATTTGAATTTTAATTGCATGTAAGAATGATGGTCTTTTTATTAATAAATTTTACTCATGTGATTTATAGCTTCTGTTTGTTAATCAAAACTTCGTTTTTCCTGTAAATAACTTTTTTATATACACATTATATAAAATGACAAACGTACTGTGAATAAGTTTGTAATATATTAGGTTTAATACGTCGAATGTAAGCATTAGTTTACACTAAAAAAAAAACAAAAAAAAGTTAAAAAAATCTATAAAATTTGATAAACTTTAATGTTAGAAGGTATGTTTGGGAGACAAAGACTGACAAATATCATTATAATATTGATTGCATATCTATCATCAGTAGATATAAAAATATGTAGACATTGAAATCTTTACGTACTTATAATTAACGTAAACTAAGAAATTTCAAATTAGCTTTAACAAAATTATCTATAAAAAAATTATTTATAAAAAATCGTACTATACATTTTTATATTGGTTTTACGAAGCACAAGCGCAGCGGAATGATGTAGATTTAAAAATTTTTGCGTCTGCATGCTTTAGCACAAATTGAAACGAAAGAAAATTGTCAACGAAAGTGCGAGTAGTTTGCGATACGCGAGTGTAGCTGAATAACGAGATGTCGCCTCGCGTTGACACGTTTTTTCGAGATGACTGTGATCGCATCCGACGGCTTAATTAACTGACGCCCTTAATGCATCGCCGCTGGGGATTTCGCGCGCACTGCGATTATTGATAAGCATTGCCTTTCATATATCCGTCGAGCGACTTCACCGGGGGCGCAGTACATTTTTTATCTCGGACTGTCTGCGGGCAACGCGATCAAATAATCGTTCTGCATGTTGTACAAAACGTTAGCGTAAGCGAAATTTGTGAAACAAATTGTGATTACTATGCGTATATATATAATAAATGTCATCGTACTACAATGCATCTCTCTTCATTTCGCTCTTCAATTAACAAAATTGAGCAAAACGTCAATCGGCTTAATATTTTTAACCCGCTTAAAAAAGAGCCTTTCCGCCTCGATCCCCAAAAGCAGAAGTTCGTCGAGAGGAGGCAGTCTCCCGGCTAATCCGGTAAAGAGCGTTTCGGCGTCGTTAAACATCGCGCGGATCTTCGGAGACGCGCGCTCGGCGGAGCATCGGGATATACGGCTCGCAATCAAGTTGCTTATTGCGCGACTTTGCTTTCAAGTTGCTCAATGATGAAACGCCCGGACGAGATCGTTTCGCATCCCATTGTCCCGGATCGCGAGGACTCGGAATATACAGGCGGATTGATTTTTAATTAGTTAGACTTCGGCTGATTTAAACTTTGTACAAAGTTTGGAAGGATAATTTATAATTATTTCCGAAGAGGAGCTGAAAGTGTCGCAGTTATTAATGCAGATACGGCAAAGTGATAAGGGCATTATTGAATTTGAGGATCAACCAGTCGGAGTAATTAATGCCGCCGCTAATTACTTTGATTTAATTAATCGAGGTTTTATAGGCATTATAGCGACATATTCAGATTGACTTCGATTTGGCGCTGTGTTAGAATGAAATTATCGTTTCATTAGTACTTTTACGATTTATGAAATTAACTCTCCCGTTTGTGCAATCAGTCTTTTATTCAATTTGCTGGAGTTACTAATGAGTTCCTTAATGCTTGACGATTTCAACTTTTTAAAATTGAATATGACTAATTTTTGTGACAACGCGATAAAATTAGATCAATCATTTTGCATTCTTCTATAATTTTCACGAATTATAAAATAATTAATTAGAGCACTAGATACTAAAAATGGTTAACATACAAATTTAAGTTTGAAAATATTAGTTTTATTAAAAATTTTCAAGACTTTCTCATCTTAAAAATAATAAATACCTAATTGTTCAGTCCAAAACCTCAAAAAAGTCCGATAGCTTCTTTTCCAGTCGGTACCAGCCGAGCAACCGTTCCTCGCCGACGAAAAACGAGCGACGAAAGTAGAAAAATTAGCGGACAAGGAAACCAGCTCGTAAAAAGGCATCCCCGGAGTCGTTCGACAAAGACTGCCGAAAGAAGAAAGAAGCTCGCGTAGGTCAGCGTCCGCTCGGGGGGCGCATTGAAGCGCGAGCGGGGAAATATCGATCGCGGCGCGGAAGTTCGGAGCATCCGGCCCGAGCGGGGAAAGCGCCTGACCGTGCGCGCACTCGATTAGCGGGCCCGAATATTGAACACTGGAATTATACGCGGGAGCTCGTGTCTTTGACGCGGCCCGCCTTCGCCCGCGGCTTCTGTGATTTAGAGCGAGCGAAACTCCCGGAGAATGGAGGAGACTAATGCACCCGCGACGCGCTCGTCGGGGGCTTAGCTACGGTCGAGTCGATGAATTCGATTGAGCGGCTATATTTTCTCTCGTAGCTGTTGATCGGGTCGACGCGTGGAGATGTAATTGCTACTCTTTTATTTATGCTTTGCTTGATTAATTAAG
>JAXIUT010000021.1:478968-500298 GCA_035586675.1 Eurytoma californica | reverse complement strand
AATTTATTGATTTAAATAAAGTCAAGTGGCTATAAAGAGCTTGACTCTTAATAATTCGGTACTTTAAAAAAATGTTGTTGAGCAATTCCCAGTAAAAATGCATGTACAAGAGAATAACGAGATGCAATCTCCGCCGACAGTAGCTCAAGATTTCCTTCCATAAATAATAACAAGAAACGTCCCCGCTCGAGGCTTGGAATCGGGAGTCAATTCTTCCGCGGCGACACGTGCAAAAAGAGACGCGCCGGGACGTCAATTATTTCGAGGCTGCGCGCGCACGCCCATGAAAATTGCAAGCTTCCGCGGCCCGAACTACTATAACCCGCTCCGGAGGGACTCGCAAATGAGTCGGCGGAGACGAGGGATGATAAAAATGTTCCTCGTCCCCCCTTCGTCGTAACAACGACTCCTCGGACGAGCGGAGTCGGCGAGCAATACCTTTTTTCAACCGCATCTTTTGTGCGGGGCGAGGTGGCGAGAGGAGCGCCGATGAAACTATAATGATTCGCACAATGGGAATGGAGAGAAAATGTGTTTCCGCATTTTGGAGGGCGCGAGAGGCTCTAAAGGACTATAAGGTCGCTTGATGGGTCATTCTGTTTTTATTGATGATTTTTGCCCGGATATTCATGAGAATTTAATATTGATGTAGTTTATATTTAGACGCGATGTGGAAGTATACTGGTGAAAAATCGGTTCTTTCTATAATGAACAGGGTGTGCTTAAAGCGACACCTCGTTAATTACAAAATATTAATCGAAGCCTTTATTGACATATCGAATTATTCTAATATAAGATGATTTCTCACTCCCCTATTTGTAACAAACAAAAATAAAGGCCGAAATTGCAATCAAAGCAGATTAAAACTTCCTTTACAAATGAAATGAAAATATCATTCTATCGAAGTACGTCTTAATTATGAAACTTAAACTACCTAGTTAAGAACGCAAACAAAGATTTTTGAAATATCTGTTTGTACCGCTGAAAGTGGGATGAATTTTAATGGTTTTTATTAGGTGCATCCCGATGGCAAGCCGAATAAACGCGCCATTCCGAGATTTATTCGAGCGCGAGATCCACGAGAGATAAGGGAACGACAAGGAGGACGCGCACGGAAGGTTGAAAAAAGGCGAGGAGGTTGGGAAAAGAGTCGGCGATAAGGCAACGCATAAATAATAGTGCATGTGCGCGCGATGCTTTTCTCGTTACTCCGCGCTCTGGCTTCAGCCTTATTTAGGTGCGGAGTTCGTTCAAATATTTTAAATCGCCGGGCTCCTCGAGTGCCCGCTTCAGAATTTATAGCGCGGCCCCGGGTAAAGACAAGGACGCCGGTCCGAAAATGAGGAAGCGCGCGGTGAATTCTCGAGCGAAACAAAATGCATTCGAAATTAAGAGATACCGAAGAGTAATGGCCTCGCGGCCGCGTAAATCTTCATTTCGAAAATTGCACCCTGGTTTCGCCGGAATTTCGCCTCTTGCTTACGAGAAACAAGATTCGACGGCGCGTCTTGCGAATTGAAGGCTGGAGCAGAGACTGAAGAAAAGCAGTGAATGCGGACTGGAAGTGATAAAATGTTAAATGATGTTTCTTTTGGAATCGTCGAGTACTTTTCCGCCAGCGATAACGAAGGTACAAAGTTTTAGATACGTTAGGGAAGCAAACTTCGAGGAGTTTAAAGAAGAAATATTACGGGGAGTCCACTTTTTGCAAATAAAAGAAACTTTTAAAGAGTTATTACTCTTCATCCGCGTACATCGTGCTTTAAATTTTCCGAACTTCCAAGCTGAAATAAAATTGGAACGGAAAGTAGCGTGGAAAAATGAATTTTCCATGAGCAATTCCCTGCATTCCTAACAAAAAAAAATTCACCTGCACGACGAAACTTATTTTCAACCCCATCCACTCGGAATAAAAGGTAACCCCGTCAAAGGCAGGAAAAAGCATTCCGGGTCCGTATACGTAGTAGCGCGGCGAGGGTAGTGGTGGAAACAGACCCGAAGTCGCGGCTGGAGTGGGCGGATAGGTACACCGCGGAGGAAGAAGATGAAGAGGCAAAATAAGAGAAGAAAGGAAGGCGAGAGATAAGAAGGCACGGGGGAGGAGCGAAAACTCGCTTGACCCAGATATAAGCGAGATTTCGGCGCGGCGCCCCTCAGACACGCTGAAGGAGACGTACAAGTGGGCAAAGTGCGGCGCGCGTATATCGACCACTGGCTGCTAATCAAAACCCGGACGCACGACCTTTTCTCGGCCGCGCGCTTCAATTTGCGTTTCGCTAATTTAATTCGGGACTTTATTTCGTCGGGCGCGGGGTTCAATCTTTCTCTGGGATTACCGCAGGGCTCCAGATGCGACTACGTTAAATTTCAATTTTAGAGCCGATCAGATTTCACGGCTGGTTCATTTGGCTAAAGCTGTAATTAAATTTTACGCTAATATTTTATCAGTCCGTCTGGGTCGCGTGGGCTGATCGTTAAATTGTAAACAGCTTCAATTTCGTATTTACCGCGTGCACAATATGGATGATCCATTGGGGTTTGCTTTTCTTGAAAGCACGTCAATATCCATCAGCCTTGATGTTATATTAATTTTGTGTATCGATGAGTGAACTCCTTCGGTCTATTCATTTCTTAAATGGATATTTATCGATTAATGCGGAGTCGATATAAATATTTGAAAGGAAAATTAAAAATCAGTTTCGTAAGCTCGAAATGAATTATTTTTAAATCATGTGAAACTGAAAATTTATTGAGCCGACATAAATTTTTTGAACTAATGCGGGGTTATAAATTTTTCAACTGGATTTTAAAAAGCACGTTTTCAAACCTATAAATTTTTCGAAAAATGCGTTACTTTAGATAAAGCACTTTATTTACTGCGTTTTTAAAAAGATATAAAAAAAAAGCTTTTTCTTATACGAAAAAGCAAAAGTCTTGAACCTTTATAGCTAACTCTATAATGTAAGAAAAAAAAACGATTATTTTATATTTTAGTCGTAAACTGTATAAAATAAAAGTGAAAAATAAAGCTAAAAGATTTTTTCATTTTGTTAGATGAAACTTTTTTTCAAATTAGAGATTTTGATGTAGTATTATGAAGATAAGATTCACCGAGGTTATTTCCGGAAATATTAGCGCTGACAAGTTATGAAATAAGGAGGAAGCAAATGCACAACGCAAGATATTGCACGGTCGCTTCTCAAGGGAACATTACGACTCTCAGAGGTACGAAGTCAATCTTACGGCACAAAGTCTGAATAGCGTATCACTTGAAGTTACTGAATACTTCTCGGAAACGAATTACCCCGTGATACTTTAATTAAGCGAATTATTATTATGCAAAATTATACTAATCGCGATCTCATTTTATTAGTATATCGCCAAATTTAAGAAAAAAACACTGAAAGTATATTGAAAAGTAATTAATTATATAATTTCAAGGAGCACTTGAAACAAATCTATTAACACGCTGGAATTAATTAGCGCAATAATCTTTTCTTAAATATACGATAGCAGTACGTTGTGAAACACAAGTAACATGATTGATTAATGTATCCATCATGTGGCTTTATTGTTTATCATCAGTGAGTCTTTATTTAATTACATTATTAATGAAGCACATATTTCACATTGTTTATAATAAATAACGTGCTTTTTTATAATAGAAAGTATTTAAATTCTAAAATATTTTTCTGAATTGTACTTTAGTAAAGGCTCTGAGAAATTGAATACAAGGTAATTGAATACATCCGAAACGGATAAGCAACTCGACTACTTAAATTGTCGTTAAAAAATTGTAACGATACGATTTTAAAGAAAAAAGTGGAGGCAGCCAGACTCACCTTGACGGGGTGCGGATCGACGGCGTAGGCGTCGAGCTGGGAGGCCAGCCTCAGGAAGTGGGTCTCGGACTGCTCGGGGCTGAAGCCCTTGAGCTGCATCTGGTGGAGCTCGAGGGCCTTCTCCTCGATCGCCTCGGTCTGCTTCAGCAGCAGCTTGTGCTCGGCTATGTAGTTGCCCTCGTGTATCTCCGGGTCGTAATCCCCGAGCTCGCCTGCGACAAAAGCCACACACAGGGAACTTTAGCCCGCGGATATTACGACGCGCCACCTCGCTAATCAGCCTAAGCTTCCCTCTTTCTCTTATTCCGTCCTCTCCCTTTCATCCGGAATTAGCGAAAATATTCAACATTCATTTATTGTAGGTAACAAAATATTTTGTGGAAATATCTTACGTAACGATCTGACTGGACTCGTAAAACTTGCTGGATAGAAGCTTGTTAAGTATCAGAACAGGTTCCTTATTTTTATATCTTGGCAACGAGATGCGTTAAGAAGTCCGCCGGTAAGCATCTATTTTACGTTCCTACACGAAACACCTTTCCTTTTTCATTTTTTTATGAAAAAAAATTGCCCCGCACAGTAAGAGTCATCCCTTACGATAAGAAGCACATTTCGTTTTTCCTTACCATAGAAAAGGACTTTTTAGATGTTTTCCTCGATGAAAAGTACATTATTTAATAGAGTCGCCGCCTTTTTTGCTAAAATCTCTCAAAATGGAATTTTTTTTTCTTCGTGAATTCCATGAAATGTGCCTTTTTTCGCTTCAGCTCTGAATAAATGTGTCTTCAGAGAGGAGAGCCTGCGAAAAGTGCTAATTTTCAGCGATAAAATAAAACGCGCTCTGTTTCTTTATTTGTGACGGTATAGTAACAATCATTTCGAAATAGGCCAGCATGTGTAAAAGGAAAAAGCGAGGAAAAAAAATAATGAACATCGAGGCCAAAATTTAAACGCCTGTGTCCTTCCAAACTGCCGAGGCGGGCTCGATGCGGCCGGCTGCCAGAATCTTTACCGCGTTTGGCGTGGACTTGAATATTTTGCGCGATAAAACAAACGCGCGCAGGGACGACGAGGTACATAAACGGAAATTGTCCATCTGGCCGACTAATGCCGAGCTCTACAGACCGACGCATCGCGCGGAAAGTCTCCGCGATCTCCGTGTCATTGATTACTTTTGCGCGAAATCCTCAACAAGTTTTTTTTTAAATTTTTTTAAGAAACGTAAAATAAGTTCACTTTTATGACATCATTATAATATCGGTTATATTTAATTTTAAATGAGACATTACAAAGACCTATTATGCGGATCATTTTTAAAAAAAAAAACGGTAAATGCAAATGTGGACATAAAATTCTTTTCCCTCATTACCTCGCTCAGAGACTTCGCTTAAAAATAAAGAAAAATAATTTGAACAGCTGATGGTGTTATGCGCATTGCTGAACACCTTTCCAAAAATTCTTCACTTCTTTTTACACCGCATATTCTAAAATATTCCAAAAAAAAAAACAAACAAACAAGTAAATAAAAATGCACACTCGCGCATTAAAGTAAACGAATTCTATAAAATCGCATTTTAAATCGCACCTGGAGAATGCAATCTCGTCGTATGCGTGCACAAAGCTGGTGTCTCTCGCGAAAAGCGCGTCTCTGCGCACCTTCAATTTCCAAGGCGATCGCGCGCGAAGGACGGCGGGGGGGATTTCGGAGCCATCAGCTATATTGGAGTCTCTCGCGCCGTAATTACCGGGAGAGCCCGCATCGATTCACGTTGCCGTTGTTTTCCATCGGCCGCAGCGGCGACTGCCCCGTTTTTTTATTTCGTCCGCGCGCGGATGTAACGAATGGACTCGCGCGCACGGTGGCATCGACGTGCGGTGGCCCAGTTTTTTTCTCAAAAACACCGTGGAACACGTCCGAAGGGCTGATGAATGTGCGATGCCGAGAAAAAACTGGGTTTCCATGGATGAGAAAAATTTTTGCAGTATTCGTCTGTATATTTACTACCGTATAGGTATACAGCTGTTTTGAATAAAAATTAATGAGTAAGATTTTGTTAAAAACTTTTGTTGTAATTGTCGTTTATAAATAAACTGAAATTTTTTAAAACTTTGTAAAATGTTTGAGTGCTGGCAATTTATCATTTCGACTTCGTCATATTCTATAATAAAACTTTAATCAACGCTATTCATGAGTAGTGATATTTTATGTAGGTGTTTCTCGCGAATAATGTACGGGTAAAAGACTTTTTAATTACCGCTTCCAGCTGCGGCAAGCGAGCGCGTCAAAGTTTTATTAAAACTGCCGCTTCAACCAAAAGCGTAATTTTAAATAAATGCAGAGGCTGTAAAATTAATGAAAAAGAGTTTAGTGTAATGAGACAAGAACACTTTGGACAATTGTCAACGTTTTTTAAATAAATAATTCGCACGAGAAACATAAAAGTACACAGACGCAGTATATACTTTTTGTTTTAGGAAAAACATTGGAAACTTTTCACATTGAAGCATAAAATAATGTGATTATTTAAAAAAAAGTTGTTTTCACGAATTGACTTCTACGCTTACATTAAAGCTCCTTTGTATCCATTGTACCTCGCCTACTAAATTTCCTAAATTCGACCTCATGAAAGTAAAAAGACCCATCTTTCAAAAAAAGTAAATAAATAAAAATCTTTTGTCGCGGCAAGGAAGAAAATAATAGCAAAAAAAAAAAACATAATGATCCATTCTTACTTTGTACAATGCAGGCCGCCAGCAGCGCCGCCTCGCCAGGGCTGCAGTAAAGCCGGCCGTGCAGCATATCCCTCTTCAATTGCTGGTATATTTGATAGCGCGTGATGTCTTCTTTTAGTCGCAGCGGATCCGGCGGATAAAATTTCACGCGGAAGCTGAAGAGAATCGGCTCCATATCTGCAATGCAATTTAACGATCCCCTCATTACTCGTTGCAGCCTAATACGTCGATAATTTGTGAAGCGAAAACGCGTACCCGACAGTCGGCGCGCGATAAGGTAAGTCATGCATATTCGACTACATATTGCTTTATTATTTTATTGTTTTATTAGGTACGCGATCCAGTATTTTCTTTTTAAGTAATTAACGAAGTAATAAAATTGATAAAAATTATTCTACTTCATTTATTAATACGTGGATATTACAAGAATGTTGAAGTAATTTCTGCAGCTCGCATGAGGAGTAACGTGAATGTAAATCTGCATGAACTTTTGAACTGGACCGTAGCGTGACAATTATCCCCGGCGTACTTTAGGCGCGAGTGTTCGTGTGTACGCAGGACTATAAATATGTGCACAGCACTGAACACATAAAAGGCCAACACGTATGTACATGTTGACATTGCTGAGAGTAGTCTCTTTAAACGTGTCGACATTTCCTTGGATTAATTCGGGAATGTGCATGACGCAAACCTGTGCCCTTTGGCGAAAACGCATTGTGTCAAGTGCTAGATTAGCATAGTTAGATTTAAACAATATTATCCTAATAATTCATTGTTTACTGCTATGTTCAAAATTTCTTGCGAATTACAAATTTTTTTAAATTTACTGTTATATATTTAATATTTATTTATATTATCGTAAAATATATTTCATAAATGTACTACTATATCCACATCTCATCTCTATAAGAAAAGTATATACGAGGAGGATATGCAATTCGAAAAGTTTCTCCTTTCATTGTGTAAACAAAATTTAGGTACTATAATTTTTACTGGAATCTAAAGATATATTTCTCCCTTTAACGAGACACACTTTCGCAGGCAAAGAGCAGCACTCGCAGTATCGCGCGCGGCGTCGGCTACTTTTTATCGTTCGTAAAAAGCGGTCCTACGAAAGCTCGCGCGGATCGAATCGAGGAGGGATTTGTACCCACTTCCGCTTCTCCGTTCGAGAAATAAAAGCAACCTCGCTCGCTCGTTTCGACCTTATCGAGCTGTTCCTCTTTATTTATCTTTTTTTGGCACCGCCGACAAAGCGATAGAGATGAAAATTTTCCGACGCCTTAAAGCAGAAACTGCCGTAAAAGTAACACTGCGTATATAGAAGAATGCAATTTGAACCGAAATTTTTCTTTGACACGTGTGTTTTTAAAAGAAACAATTTGCAAAGTTCGCCACATATTAAATTATAAATCTAACAATAATAAATATTTTTATCCATGTTGCTTCTATCACTCATTTTCTGTATTTTAGTGGGTTGATATCGAAATAATGAGTACACTGCAAAGTTAGTATTAACTATTGCGGCGTTTCGGTAATATGACTATTACCCTTCTGAAGCTCAATTTTTTATTGGAAAATTTACAAGTTATACATCACTTAAATTAAGTTGATATCACTTTACCATATTGTTCAAAATCATTGACGAATCGCTTAAGATTATCCGAAAATTGACCACACTTAACAATATGGTAAAGTGATATCAACTTAATTTAAGTGATGTATAACTTGTTTAACATATTGTAAATTTTCCAATAAAAAATTACAGAGATTAAGAAGGGTAATAGTCATACTACCGAAACGTCGCAATAGTTAATACTAATTTTGCAGTGTACTCATTATTTCGATATCAACCCACTAAAATAAATACTTTTATTTTTCCAAAAAGTTAGAAGTAAAATATTTTTTCAAAAATTCAGGAAACAACAAATCTTTGACAAACGACGACCATATCCCGAAATCGTGTACGCTACCTCGCGGAAGCCTCACGGCGTCATTAATGCAGCGAGCGAGTAAAAAAAAAACGTCCGCACGCGCAGCATCCGGCTGAGAGCGGGAATGGGCGGGCGGGCGCGCTCTGAAAGTTTCATGCGACTTCGACCGGCGCACCGGAGGTCGAGAAACTTTAAGGGGTCGCGGCGGCCAGCTTTAGGCTCGTCTGCTCGGATCGAGGAATATCGGCCGAGTGCATTCGCCGATGAACTTTTTCGCTTCCGCAGATGCTCGCTCCAGCATGGACTTTTGAATTTTTCAGCCGACTTTTTTGACGATCTCGCTGGATTAATGATGCTAGGGGCGAGCGCTGGAAGGATGATGTTTCTTTAAAGTTATTTTTCATTCCCTGCAAGTCTCGTGCTACTTGTACTGTCTTTTAAAATGAGATATTTTTCGAATAACGTGTGTTTCTTGTTAAATTTTTGAGTTTTTTCTTAGACTTTAATTTTTTTGCTGATATTTCGTTTGTAGGTATAATAGATTAATGTACACGAGGTCCCTCCTTTTATCCGATTATTTACTTTCACTGTAATGGGAAACTGCTGCGACTGTCGGGCGTAGATTCGGATTTAGTGAGTCGCATAGGGCGCACGAGGTCTGATCAAGTCGCTGAGTTGTACTACTTGATCGTCCGATCGACGTTACGGTAATACTGACCTTTGACCTGCTTGATCGCTGGTTTCGACAGATCCAACCAGTGCTGAAACAGAATTTTCTTTTATCATTCTCTTGAATATATTTTGAAAATTATTTATTTTTTGAAAGGAAAGTCAAATTCTTCAATTTGCAGTATATTAAATTATGTATACAAATTTCGTTATCAATATTGCAGTCATATATCACACTGTCGCATTATAATAAAAGTATAGTACTTCTAGTAGTTCAGCAGACTAAACTAAGTAAGATACAAGTTAAACAAAGGAATAATTGGGTGCGTCTAATTCGAAGGAAACGTGTACAGTAAGAAACGTACTTAAATAAAACTTCGTACTTTCCGTTAAAACAATGCTTAAAGAACGGAATAAGAACCAAAAAAACTTATACAGTTAAAAATATTTTTTTTTAAATTACGTGATGAATTTAAATTTTGAATTTAATTAGTCAAAATAGACTTTTAACAGTCACAAAATAAAAAAATAAAAAAGCTAACGTTAATTGCCCCGTAATAACTGACAATGATTTAGCGGTCATATTCACTAACGAAGAGACTCACCTGCGCTAGTTACGCGCGTGCATCGAAACCGGCGGGGTCGCTCCGAAATTTAATCGACCGGCTCGTTATACGCTGCACGTTGGAGGGACTTGATCGCGCCCGGCGAAAGTTCGCGCGCGCGACTCTCAATTTGCGACGGGCGACCCGCGACTAACGAGGTAATGCCAGCGTGATAACGAGAGCTACTCGCTGATGCGGACGGTGACCTAAGAGGGCGGGAGCGGAAGGATTGGCTTCGCCAAACTTTTTGCCGGATACGCAGTCACGCCGGGGTGACTACCGAAGGAGGCATAATTTTGCATTTTAATCGAATCGATCGAACGCCTCATCGTACAAAATAACATGTTTTTAAGTGAACTTGATTGAATTATTTATTTTTAATTAACTACTATCAATCGAATGCCAGCCAAAAGTTAATCAAAAGCTCGTTTATAACATTTTCGTGAAATAGAGTTAAAATAATTTCATAAAACATTGTGCTGGTCTTTCATTCTCCCGGATACTTTTGTAAACATTTGCAGGGAGAGTATCAACTTTCACAGCTTCGCTGCAGAAAATTTAACGCTCCACGATAATCGAGAATCGCGAGGGAATTATTTATCGAAATGTAAATAATAATATGCCATCGATTGGAGCGGCTGGAACGGCTTTTAATTATTGTAAACTTCGAAAATTTGCTCAGTCGAGTAAATGAAAGGACGGCAATCCCGCGGCGAAGTTTGTCTGGGAGTCGGGGGGGCCGGATCGAATCCCGAGTTAGAGCCGCGAAATTGGAAAGCGGGGAAGGATCGAGAAGCCTTGCACGCCGCGGAAATATCGCTCCGTCCTATGCGGGAATATGGGCTTGCGATGGAGAAACATGTTTACTGCTACTTCCGCGACCCTTGATATTGTATTATTGAATTGTGGGTATTAAGTGGATGCAATTTTCTTTTCGCAATGTAAAACAATCTCTACTCTCTTTTCTTGATATAAAATCGAATGTACTGAGCGGACCATTGAATTCAGGAGTATTTATTATTACATACGTGAGTAATATGACCGAATTTTGCGCCAGTAAAATTATCTAATGAAATGTAATAATAAGCTGACGAAAGTGGCTAATTAATCTTATCTCGAATATATAATGATTTCTTAAGATGTTTTCCCGAAAAATTAGTTACTTCAGTACCAATAATAATAATTGATAACTGCAAAAGCTCTTAGAACATTTTATACATTTCTACCTTTATTCTTTAAGAGATTGTGCAATAAAAATTTTAATATTCTACTTGTGCATAACGAAACTGATAAAACAAAAGACATTAACGAAGTACAATTTCCAAAAAAATTGAAACGCACTCGCGCAAAGTCTGAAAAATCCACTTCAATTTCTTATTTTTTTTTCGAGCCTTTGCAAGATCTCAGCAGAAACCATTAAATCCGTCTCCATCGCGAGAGACTTTAATTTGTAGTAGCAACGTAGAGACAGCAGAAAGACATTTCGAAAAAAGACGCGACTCTCAAAGGAGGCGACGCTTGATCCCAAACAAGAAGCGCCGGGAAGAAATCCACGCTCTAACGCGATTACGCGGGTAATCCTCCAGGCGAGGATGTTGACGCACCTTTGTGTGTTCACGCTTTTGTACCTCGAATAAGTGATTCGATGACAAAGGGACACTCGTATCTTTTCGTGCCTTTATTTTGCTTCTGCTTTACTATGGATTTTGAGTTAATCTTGATTAGTGACGGACTATTTTACAGAAAATTTTTGAAGAGCTTACGTTATCAATAAATAAATGTAAATAAATAAAGGGGAAGTTTTAATTCTACGAGATAAAATAGGCCAGAAGATGGAATAATCAATAATTAAAACGTAACCCTTACCCTTTGCCTAGAACTGTCGACGTAGCGTAGTCCAAAGTAGTCAATTTCCAATATGTTGAGCTGCTTGCAGACATACTCCAGAATATACTGGCCCTTATGTTGAGGCTGAAATACAGAGATAGCATAATATTAGTTTCTACAAATATTAATTATCGCAATCCACCCCTGAACGAATGAAAAGATGCTGAACGTATTTTCGTATTTTCAGTGATAACTTCGAAATTTCATAAGTTCAAAATATGGGTTACAAAATGAAATTTTTGTTAAAAAAAGTTTGAACGTTCCATCACTTTCTTTTTTCACATCATTTGTTCGTTCAGCCTTCGGCAAACGTAGAACTAAATCAATTATTTAGCAAAAGTATCGGACTCCCATCCGGACGGCCGCAAGAATTTCCGCGCGCGACAAAACAAACGGCGTAGGAGCATTGCGACGCACTCGCGAGGCAGAAGCTTCGCCCGACCGGTGATTTAACGCTGCCGCCTAAGAGGAAGTTTCCGTTCTCGAGAAAGGGCATAGACTGCCTGGAAGTTGTGTATATACGAGAGTTCGATCGGCGGAGCCGTAGATTTGGTGGGTTCAAGGTATTATTTGTCACCCGGTGACGCTCATGATTGGAGTTGCGTTATTGAATTATTGGAGTCGATTGATGGGATGACTATGGGAGCTTGTCGGTGACGCATAGCTACGATCAAATCAATTACGGTTCTTTTAGAAATTAATGTTTTAAGCGGTTAATATTAGATTCTATCCAAAAGTTAGTATTTTTAATTAAAAATACTAAAATTGAAGGTAAGATAAATTTATCTTAAAACTCTTAAGTATGAAGAACTGAAATTTACATACAAATTATTATAATATTATTCATGTTTTTAAATATTTTCTTTTTACAGGTATAATTAATTATGAAGCGACCGCAAAAAGTATCTACCTGCACTGACAACACCGCAGGCGTATTTAAACGAAACCGAAAATTAAGTACGAGCACGTTGAAATTAAATGCAAAATCGCCGGGTTAATCCGGCGTGTGACACGGCCCTCTGCTTGGCTGGAGTGTCTCTTGGCAAAATTACGCGCGCCTCGCGCGTACATAATCGTGTATTTTTCGGGCGCGACACTGGAGAGTCGAGTTGCTGGAAAATCCGATAACGCGCCATAAATCAAGTAAAGCACGCGGACGCGAATCCCTACACACGCCAGTCGTCTCTAGCTGCCTCTCCCGGAGGATTTCAGTCCGTGGAAAATTCACACTTTTCCCGCCGAGCCGCACCCTTTCTTCTCCTTTGTTCGGCCCGCTCTTTCTTTCTTTCCCGCGCCAGTGCCATTGTCTTTCGTAAATTACTCCCGACAGCGTTATTCAGTTCCTTTATACTACAATAAATTGCGCGCGAAACTAATAAAAAAGTGTCTTAGAAACTTTTTAAATAAAATTTGCCGCGCTAATACATTAGCTCGCCAGCGTAAATCGATGTATATCCGGGGCCTCGGTAAAGTTCCGCCGCAGATATCGATTCGACGTCCGAAGCAACAGAGAAAAAACTTTCGAGTTCAGTGACTTAGTGTACTTCAAATTCGGCACCACCTAGCGAGCTCAAAGCTCCGCGTCCAACTTACGGCACTCGGGGGACCTCGCCCAGCCCGAAATTGTGAAACAGCCAATTCCCGCCCCAAGGAGGGGATTCGGCTGGCCCGCGTCCAAGGAAGGGACGCGACCTTCTCGCAGCGAAAATTGCGATACCACGGCGCGCGTGGCCCGCCGATTTTTATTGATGTTTTGCGAACGCCGATATCAAAGGTATAAATTGATTGTCGCTTCGCGGATGCTTTATCTTTACGGCCCGTAATCCGAGTGCAGAGTTTATACTTTTTTTCTTAAACTCGATTTTAACGTCGTACTGAGATTCGAGTGAAAGAGTGACTGACTGCGATGAACAAATTTGATTCGAGAAATGTTAGTTATTGCTGTTAATGTTTTAATATCAGTAATATATCAAAACCAAAATTCATCGTTAAAGAAAAAAAAGTATTGAACAATGATCTTAAAAAAGTTATTATATTGATAAATGTCCTCTAAAAATGATGTTATACACTCTGACTAGTTGGATTCAATTCGCTTGCTCCAATTAAATTTGTTATTAATCGAAACATGTCATAAGGGTTCAGCAAACTTTACAACTAAACAGTATACCGCATCAAATCCATTCAAAGGATCTCTATGTTAACAAACTGTCCTCAAATCCCGTCATTCAGTTGCAAATCCCAGCGGCGACTAATCTCTCTGCGGACCAAAGTCGTGGTTGCGTCCGCGCGCAACTACGGCGACGCGCTCGCGATCGCGCCGAAAAAGTACCTAAATCAGCGCACAACGGCAGAGCCCGTCAGTCTGCGAGGACGTGCGCGAGTTCGCCGCAATCGCCGGGAGTGGCTTTGTGTATATTCGGCGGGGAGCGTCCGTCTCGAGCCAACGCGTTACCATAAATCTCCTCCCACGCGCGGCAGATTAATGAGCGCGCCTCGATTTATCGGCGATTCAGACGCCGCGAATATCTTATTTTTTTTTCTATGGGAGAATATTGTAGACAGCTGGGCTTACGGATTGTCAATACATCGTGGATTTTCGATGAATTGATTTCGCAATTTCGAAATATTTCAGTGATGTGTATCGACAATTCGTCGATATTCTGGCTAAGTGAGACGTAATGTAAATATTAAAAAGAATTTACTTTTTCCGTCCGTGAGAAATGTTCGTGATGTATCAATTACGGTATAATTGTTTGTAGTTGACGTTACAGCTGCGATGGTTATGCTATACTGATTGAAAAGTAGCCATCGCTTATCCATACTGTATGCTGTGATAATTTGGTTTACTGATTCATCGGACCGCTGGGAACTAACTTCGTTTACGTAGAGCAACCCGCGCTAAAGCCAGTGTTCATACTACATACAAACAGCCGAAAATTTCGTACGTGTTCTAAACAGCATAAATTAATCAAATACAACCTAGAAGGCTCATCTATAACGCAATATTTTGATACTAAAATCCACAAAATACAGCTAACATTATAACTGTATTTCTCTTAATATATGAAATTACATCTTTTCACGAAATGTATACCTGTAAACTGAATTACAGAAAAAGGTCGAATTACATTCGCTTCCTATCAATAATTTTATCAGAAGAAGGAGGCACACAAGTCTACCTGTCAGTAAAGCAAACCAAAGTACCCGCGTTCTGTTCGAAGAACGGAACAAAAGCGGCCGTAAGGCAGAAGAATAAAGGAAGACGCTGGTCGAGTCCACCGCGGCTGTTTGAAAAGACGCGTCCCGAAAAGAGATAAAAAAAATGTTCGCTCAAAAGTCTCAGCTTTCTCGCTGAGCAAGAATATTTACGCTCGCCTTTTCCGCTCTACTTCGAGCCCCGGGTGGGCGCGCGCGGTAGCGAAACTTTTTATCAGTAAACAAAAAGAAAAAAATTGCTAACTCGTCTTGAGCGGTGCACCGGTGCCCCATCAAATTCACGGCGCGGTCCAGGAGGTAACTCCTGGAATTAGAAGCTCGCCTCGTACCGATCGGCGAAACAGTTTTCTCGTGTAGACGAAGAAACATACACGCATTCTTCATGCCATAACGAAGAGAAAAAGGATGCCGAAGGTTGCGGACTCCCGCGGGTATAACGAGAGACTTGTAATTCCACCAAATGATCAGGCACTTTCGCAAAATTGCAGAAGCGTTCGCGCGGCGTTTCCGCTCGCTCGCGCTGCATCGTGGCGATTAAAACTTATGCAACGGCGACGTCCGCCTTGACCGGAGCACGCACACGCCCTAAAACCTTATCTGCGCGTCGGCGTTGGATAATAGCGCAATATCGGCGGCGAACTGCCGGGAGCGCAAACGACTTTTCGACAAAACGGAGAGCCCGCCAAGTATGCGACGGGGTCGAACGGTGATATCTTGGGGAGTGATGATATTCGAAAGTTAAATTTGTGTAAGGTGCTGTATAAGCACTAGGTCACGACAGTTGCGACTGTTTGTTGTCAAACAGGAGAAAAAATTGCAAAGAGAAATATTGACGTTATTCTTTATCGGAAGATAGCTTCCATGGACTTTTTTCAGTGTCATTCTTTGATTACGTAATTGCGCTATAATGACGCATGTTAAGGAGCGCCAAAGAAATTGATTTAGTTCGAAGAATAACCGATGATGTTCACTTCAATGAAATAAAGTTTATGTAAGCAATGAGCATCGCATAGAGGCCGCATACCTGGGGCTGACTGTCAATTAAGCACTGTTTTAATAGATGTACACTCAAATAACAATCAATAATTGCAGAATTTTAATTGGGTCGTATTTTCACGTCGATCTGCTCTACAATGACTTGCGTTTAACGCAACATACGTAACTGTTGTTATTTAGAAAAGAGAGCGAGTTAATAATGAAATATTATTAATGTTTAATTTACATAGAGCGAATGAAGTAAAAATGCGGTAAAAAATCGGAAATTTCAAAACGTATCATTTTACGTAATGTAGCATTGGGTCATCATTTTCTAATCAGCGTATGCATTCTACGTTTTTTTACTTGAGCTGTTTTATTAGCAAAATAGAACGAAACTTGCATAAAAATTATATAAGTGATAAAATGAAATAATTTTGCTACAAAGTTATAGCAAAATTGATTGAAAGTGATAGAACGCTTCAGAAATAACATTTTTTCTTCTCGTAAATAGTTGAGAAAAGAATCTAAAATTGACTCTGCGAAATAATTGTCAGAAAAATGTACCAGGGTAATTAATATTAATATCAGATGTACTCTTCTGTCTCTAATACTCATTATTCTTTCTGGTAGTTCTTAAAGAAACTTCTTGTTCTCTACTTCACGAGGACTTGAAGAATTTCCTTCACTTCTCTGAGTTTGAAGATAACGCCGTTACTCCAGTATAAACGAGTTTTCCTACCCAATAAATCTATGCAAAACCACGCGCCGGATAAGAAAATGCTTTTATTTCCGTAAGATTCAAATCTAGAGTAGAAAATTATTTATGACTTCAAATCTCAAAAATTAATGAAAAAAACTTTCCATTAAACTTTTGTAAATTTATGATCAATAAGACTGGTTCGTCAAGTTAGAGTTTCTTTGATCATTCAATTCAATCTACATAAAATGTTATTCATAAAAATAATATTTTAATTATAGAAAAATCTATTACATTCTATAATGAGAACCGCGAAATTGTAATAAAAGCTTCTTATTGTTTGGTCAAGCAGCAAAAAAGAGTTTAAGTAAAATTTTCAAAAGCCACAGATTCCGATTCGCCTATGGATGAGCCTTTCATCGGGTAAGAGAAAAAGCGGCACTCCACTTACGAGCACAATGCGCTGGCCAATACGTAAGTGATCCTCGATGAGCTAGCTGAAGAGCCTCGTCGTGATAAAAGACTCCAATTTTCGAGCATCCCCCCGCCCTATCTTTCTCCCCACCCCCCTCCCTTTCATATTAAGGGTACAGGAGCTTTCATAAGCTAAAATCGACTTTTACGGCTGATGAAGATGGAAACTGAGCAGTGGAGGCAAAATTGTTTCGGCGACGCCAACCCAGCGCACGGGCTGTACATTTTTCCGCTCTGAAGCGATCGTTAAGCAGATACGTGTGGATTTTCATTTTCCCTGAAGTTTTCGCGCTTATGTGACGAGAATGAAATCCGATTTTACGAGCGGTAGCATATTGTTTCACTTAATTCTTGCAATAATATAAGTCACTTGGAAACTTGTACTGTTTTATTAATTAAATAAGCTGAAGTAAGTAAAAAAATAGAGCACGCTGTGACACGAGAAACATTTTTGCGTTAAACGTCTTTCATTAAGTATAGTTTAAAAACAAAATAGGTGTTAAGAGTAAATGCGTTCGAGCAAAAAAGTGTCCTCGTCTTTCGGGCGTAATGCGGGTCCCAGGCAAGTTTCAGCCGTCTCCATGCGTTGTACTTAACTTTGAAACATTTAGTGCGAAGAAAGTTATTACGTGTACCTACGCTCAACTTTGACCTTGTTCCAGTGAATAGACTCCAAATTTATTTTAACCTCCTTCCGCGGGGAGCTTGTTTATGAACTGACGATGAGTAAAAATGGAGTTCAAAAAGAGCGCGCGTATATCACGCGCAAAACTACTTTTCCGGGATTATATGCTTTGCCGCTGATGAAGATATACCGAAAGTTGCTGTTAAAAATACGATAAATTTAAATTCATTCAAAAACACAAAATTTTATTGCTCTTTTATACTTGGCTGTTGGCGAAAATACAGCATTTTTTTAAGCAAGAAAGAATGTGTTGCAAGTTTTATTTAAAAAAAGTAAAAACGCCTTAAAATTACTTAATAAAAATATGAAATTAGGTAAAGTCTGAAAGTTGAGAGTAAAGTCAGATGGCGAGTTGTTTAACTTGTATCGAAACAAGATTAAATTTGAGAAGTTATTAATCTACCAAAGTATCTTAAAGTACGGAAACATTTTGATCCCTAGATGTGAATAAGAGGAAAGCAATTATATCAGGAGTATGAAGTTGCGGAAAACTCGAGTAGTTGCAAATTACATTAACTTAGCAACAAGTGAATATAACGACCAACTTGTTGTGCTACCTTCAATCCAAAAAAATTCTTCAACCAATAAAATTTAATTTTGAAAACTAATTTATGAAAAATAAATAAATTGCCGTTATAAATAGTTTTCTCGAAAAGAGTTTCAGCAAAATTCATATATTATTAAAATGTAAAAGTATGCCAATCCACTTTCTAATTCCGTTACAAGTAACAGCTGCATTTCCGAGTCACGAGGCATAGGTCCAGTAGAAACAGTCAATAATGGCAAGACAACATGTTTCCACGAAAAATCAATTAGCCGCACTCCGATTTTCTTTTCTCTTCAATTCTCTCGTCTTCTCCGAAAAAAAATCTCCATACAAAATAAAGCATTTACAAGCCAGATCACGCTACGCACATGCAAACGATGCTAAAACAATTTTCTCTCGGCGGCTATAATAACACACCTCGCAGCGTGTGTACCGCATCTTTCTATCAGCGCGATCTCTCCTCGGCCGAGATGAAAAGGCCTCGCGCATCCCGCGAGCGGTTTATGTTTACCTGCGCGCGGCAGGAGGGGCATTGTGCGAGCCGAGTCATCGATGAGGTAAGACACGAGCGTCGACCTACATGCCTTCGCGGAAGCGTCAACTTTTGCTGCCGCGATTAAATTTAGCCGAGCGAGCCGCTAATGGAACGCGACGCAGCTGTCCGGCGATGCTACGGAGCTCCAAACGACTCCAGAGGCGAGATACAGCCGTTAGGATGTCAGCTTTACGGGGGCGCAGCTGGCACTTCCTTTGATCAGATTTTAAATTTTCAGCGACTTTGAGATTTATTTATTTTTTAATTTGAAACAGATGTTACTCGGTATGATAGAATGGATGCGATGTTTGTCCTTCGTGGCAGTGGTGTTATTTATTTTAATGGTAGGTGGTACGTGAAATGTAAAATAATACCTAAGCATCATTTTAAATCGCTTTTAGCAAACAAAAGCTAAAATTAACATTTTGGAGAAAACGAGAAGACATAACTCAAAATATGTAAACAGTAATTTTATTTAAAAGGTACGTAAAAAGTAATGCATCTGCAAAATTTTAACATTTTACTTTTTGCATTTGAAACGAAGCTAAATGAATGATGAACTGCTTCACGGTCATTAAATCACTTTTCCTCCCGGCTTTCTCCGCAGCCATAAGTTTTCACGCGCCCAACCACCGGAAAATAAATATTACCATTAAACCATCAACGCCCGGAACATCTTTCTTAACAAAAAAAAACATATTTTTAACACACGAATCGAGCGATAAAATAAGCAATTGAATCACCGGCTCCTCCCATCGGTTGTTCACGTCCGCATCGCCTGTGTCCATTGTTACCTCACGCAAGCGGGAAAAGGAATGATCTCAGAGCGAGGGTCTTTCGTCACGCTCGGAGTCGTCAGCTTTAATGGCGCGGGCCCGCCGGTAAAGGTCACCCGCGCACGCATTTGCATGGAGCGCCTGCAACGCGCGTGAGGTGCATCGGCGATCGCTAGGGAAAAGGGAGAGCTGCTTCGATCAGGAGGGAGGGTCGGAGGGGCGGCGGCTTCCGATAGGGCGACGCAGTCATTAGCATGACTCGCTCGGACCTTGTTTTCAAAGCTGTTGGGCAGCTACTGCACTACACGCGCTACATTCATTCCGTAAAATCACAAACCACTTTTAAACAAATTACTTTGCTATTACTTTGTAATTTCTTAATCAATAATAATCAGCAAAACTAATCTCGAAAATCGATTATTAAATAATCATTGTAATTTGTAGGAGTAGTCATTAATAACCTTTTTTACCTTCATTTGGTAGTTGCCGAATACTGAAAAATTTATTGAACGCTCGAGTTATTTACTTAGTGTATTTGTCTCAATGTGAACTCATTTAAATTAAAACTCGGTCAAGACTCGATACAGTGCGTAATATTAGCTAGTATATTTACCGGCAGGTGGATTCTGAATCTGGTATATTTCCCACCAATGCCTCCTTTAGACTTGAATGGTTGAATAGTAAAAAGCTACTGCTCCACTATTTACGTGATTATAACTGATTATAAAAAAATCACGCAATCGTTGAAAAAATCGATTGAATTCTTGTAATCATTGCAATCAAATACCACTTAAAAATGTCTTTTTTTATTATACATTTTTTAATTTCAAAGATCATATCAATCGTAATGTTTTATCGACCTGTGGTCAATTCCCACAAGAACGATGTAAACTAGACTAAAACAAAAGAACTAACTCTTATCAATGCTACATCAGTAATCGCCCTACACCAGCCTCGTCTTATATCCCTTTTCCATCCACCCACCTCATCCAATTTTCGATCAGCGACGAGTACATTTCCCCAGCGCGTAAGTGACATCTCGGCGTACACGACGCGTCTGCATGAATGAAAAACTTAAGCGGATCGGTGTAAAGGGAGAGCCCGAAGAGAAAAAAAAGAACAGACGATTGCATCACTTATTAACGTCCCATCGATGCAAAGTCGTCGTATCGCGCAGACAGGGGGGGTCTATACACACTGTGTACACTATATGAGCTCGGATAAACTTGGCTCGAGTCGGAAACTCGTAACCGCTGACCCTACCCAGTAACCGTCTCGAATAATGAGGGACGCCGTGTATGTGTGTCACGTGGGAGAGTTTTTTTGAAGCGCTCTTTTATTTTCTTCTCGCGCCGGGGACGAGGACAAGGAAGACAGCTTCGTTTTACGAGTCTTTTAATTCTTTGAATACTTCGCCCAGCGTAGACCTAAGCTGCGCTATCGCGCGCTGGATGCAGCTCATGCTGAGGTGCTTTCAGGAATGGCCGAGAAAATTCCCGACTCTTTCGCGGATCATTTTGCGAAGCTTTAAATTCGCTAAAAGCTTTAACATTAAAAGGATTAAGTTAAGGAATTGAGGAAATAGATTATTCTTTATCGAGTCTACATAGAAGTTTCATATTTTTGTTTAAAAATTTAATAAATTATTATTTAAATGAATATTTTAGCTAGAGACTATACTCTCTAAAATCCAATCAGTGAAAATCCACTGAAAATTAGTGCATATGCACTATTTCGAGTAGTTCAGATCAG
>JAXIUT010000021.1:457151-470394 GCA_035586675.1 Eurytoma californica | reverse complement strand
AGACAATGGCGCTGTAACTTGTATCTGTATCTGTCACTGTATCTGTTCCTTGTATTTTTTAGCCTGTAACGGGCCTATGTCGGAAAAAGTTTGATTAAACTATACCGTTCAAATTCGTTTTCCGTCGGTAGGCAGGAGTGCAGGACCCACTGCTTTACCGATGATAGAGATCTTTGTTAATTATATTAACATAACCAACAAATAAATAAAAAAAAAGTAATCCTTACATGATTTTAAATTTCGACATTTTGTAACAAATTATTTGTATTTAAATAAACTTCAATACTAACAGTAACTAAATTTTAATCATATTCTCATTTTAAAGGAAACCATGCAAATAACTAATTTTTTTTTTTTTTTAATTCTGAAAGGTATATAGGCCATCAAGCCACGTCCTTACCCTTAAAATAACTAATTCGAGGATCACGCCTGGCCTGGACGAGGATATTATATTCAAAAAATAATTAACACGACCTCTAGTGACAAGATTTTCCTCTCCCACGTTACCCACGTACATAACCCACATATTATGATGATCACGATCTGCTATAGACTATAGTGCTTGTGCTGTCCACTCCTGCTGCATGATCGGTTTATCGGCTGAATGCTGATACACCGTGTCCCCGTGGTGAGAGGCTATTACTCCAATGCAGTGCCTCTGAATTTGGTGAAATACTTCGTAAATGAATTTTTCCGGCGTCTCATAAAACCTAGCCAAAATGGGAATTTTAGAAAAAATATCTGAGATCGAGAAAGAAATTGCTAGGACTCAAAAAAATAAAGGTAAAAGCAAACAGCAGGTTATGTATTAAATCATCACATACGTTTTTTTCATTTAATATATTGATACATAATGCCAATTGTATTTAATTAATAAATAATTACATTTGTAACAATGGATAATAATTTCCCTCTCTTGTTTCTATCCAGCGACTGAATATCACTTGGGTTTGTTAAAAGCGAAACTAGCAAAATATCGTTCACAGCTTTTGGAGCCATCGAAGAAATCTGAAAAGGGTGAAGGATTTGATGTGCTAAAGTCTGGAGATGCAAGAGTTGCTTTAATCGGTTTTCCATCTGTAGGAAAATCTACATTACTCAGCACATTAACTCATACAGAATCAGAAGCAGCTTCATATGAATTTACTACCCTTACGTGTATTCCTGGTGTAATTGAATACAAAGGTGCTAACATTCAACTTCTTGATTTGCCTGGAATCATAGAAGGAGCTGCTCAGGTAATGAATAATAATCTTTTTTAATATCTAAATCTATTCCAATTCTTAACTATATTTGAATATTATTTTAGGGTAAAGGTCGGGGTAGACAAGTCATAGCTGTAGCTAGAACTGCTGATTTAATTTTAATGATGTTAGATGCGACAAAACAAGATGTACAAAGACAGCTATTGGAAAAGGAGTTGGAATCTGTAGGTATTCGATTAAATAAAAGAAAACCTAACATATACTTCAAAATCAAGAAAGGTGGAGGATTATCTTTCAACTCAACTTGTATCTTAACAAAAGTGGACGAAAAATTAGTTCAAATGATCTTGCATGAATATAAAATATTTAATGCTGAAGTATTGTTTAGAGAAGACTGTAGCGCAGATGAATTAATTGATGTCATTAATGCCAATCGAGTATACCTGCCATGTCTTTATGTTTACAATAAAATAGATCAAATTTCAATTGAAGAAGTTGACAGGATTGCAAGGCAGCCTAATAGTATTGTAGTCAGGTAATCATCAAATATAATGTTCTGAATATAATTGAATCAAATTATTTTTCTTTAATTTTAATGAGTGGTTTTTCTTTTTCTTTTAGTTGTAACATGAAACTGAATCTGGACTTTTTATTAGAAACTCTTTGGGAATATCTATCTTTAATAAGAGTCTACACAAAAAAACCAGGTCAACCACCTGACTTTGATGATGGTTTAATTTTGAGGAAAGGTGTGACAGTTGAACATGTTTGCCATGCTATTCATCGTACATTAGCAGCACAATTTAAATATGCTCTTGTTTGGGTATGTTTGTTTGAAATACGTACAGTTTTTCTAATATTTAAATAATTGGTTATAAATTTCATTAAAATTTTTAGGGTACCAGTACAAAATATTCACCGCAAAGGGTAGGAGTACAACATGTTATGCATGATGAAGATGTTATTCAAGTTATGAAGAAGTGAAGAATCTTGTTCCTTGGACATTGAAACTACAGATGAATTATAAATAACGAAGACTTTTATATTTTTGAAACAGGGGAATCAGCATTGTGAGATACCTGAAAGATTAACTGAAATTTTAACAGAATTGATCAGCGATCCATCTTGTATAGTGTGCTGCCAGGAGTATTTTTAAAAGTACGCCTATTTATTTAAAAACATTCTGAATCACAAAATGCTAAAATATATACTGTTTTATTAATAAAAATTTTATTAAAATTTTCTAGTTCTTTTTTTGCAAATCATTTTTTATATTAAAACTATTATAATTTACTTCCAAATTGTTTGGCACTGTACTTAACTGAGATAAGAGTGTGAAATGAAAATTAACTAAATTACACACAGATTAATAATTGTGTAAGGACCATTTCTAAATAATGCTTTATTTATAATATCATAAACAAATTGAAAGAAAAATCAATTTTCTCACTTATCTTCATTTGCAATCATTAGTTTATTCTGTTTTCTACTTCCTTTATTTTTGGTATAGATTATTTGTCAATGATATGACTGTTGAAGCTGGGATGTAAAAACTTTTATGTCAACAGATAATAGATAAAGTTAAATCATGTTTCACATTAAAACTGTTTCAGGTATTAGTAATTAATTGAAAAAAATTTACAGATAAAAATATTTATTAAACTAAAACACAACTTTACAAAAGTGGACGCATCCTGAACAATTTTCTAATTTGCTTATGAGTAAGATTTTTCTCTCCTGGAACTAAAATACCTTTTAGTTGAGCCTTTTTTGATTCACTCCTATCGGCTAAATATTTTTTATAACAATTATTAAATGTGTCCACCTGTTTTTGACAAAGTTTATTTTCATACTCATTTTGTTGCAAACAAACAATAACCAATGACATTTCGTACAAGCAACCTCCCTCTGAAAGTAACAATTTTATTTAATGAGTATGCTTATGATATTCCTCAAATGTAATAAACTTGTAAATACTTTACCTTTTGCTTTATCGTATTTTCCAGATACTCTTTCCTTCAATTTTAAAGGCAGAATCTCTTGGAAAGGCACTTTATCAACAGGCTGAGGTGTCCTGCCCTTGCGTGGTGTATGCCAAGCAGCGAGTAAATTAGTTATCCTCATTTTCTTTAAATCTAAAATAATTAGTATTCTCATATTATAAACTATTATGTAGAAAATCAAGTTGCTTTAAGTGTAATATAATTTTATATTTAAAAAACAGAACGTTTTAAGCAAGTATAAGGTTATGTTTACATCTTTTAGAAAGCAATAACGAAAGAAAATACAATGATAATAGAAATTCCAAAAATCAACTTAATAGAATACTTACATTAAATTACTTTTTAAGAAAAAATCCGACAATTTTTTTTCTTTACATCAATAAATATTTCACTTTTACTCTTGCACACACCGAAAGCGTCTGCTAGATCATTATTGCTCCATTTCCATATTTGCTCCACTCTTGCGTATTTCACTCAATCGATGTTGGATGGCGGCACGCGTAAAAAAAGCGAGGTACGCGCAACTCGGAGCAGCGTGGTCCGTGGTGTGTCCCGAAGGTTGAGCGAAGTGCGTCCGTAAAGAATGAGAAGAGAAAACGGGAGTTCTAGCGCGAAAAAGTGCGTGTATCTACGTTGGAATTCACACCCAGCGACTAGCCGTAAATCTTTCTCATCAATGTCCGATCTGCCGTCGCATTAACGACTGATCACGAATTTGAAAAGCAGTGAACGTTTGCCAAGATTTGAAAACGAGAGGCAGCCTGAATAATCGGAAACAGTCGAGAAATATTGGGCGAGGTGCGGCAAAAAAGACGCGAAAGAATCGGGGTATAAGCACACGCCATTCGTCCGACTCCCAGATCGAAGAAAGGGCTGTACGCGAGACTTGGGTTACCAGTCAGTAGAAACACCGGCGCTGCGCCAGACAACTACTTACTCGGTCAGCTGTGAGGCTTCCCACAACTTTCTATTGTATAAAGGTAAGCAATCCTATTAAATATGTAAATTCGTATAACAGTTCATTATTATTTGAAATGACGCAACTACCGTCTTACTGTTATATTAAAATACAGTGTCAATATTAATTGTTCAATTTGATTTATGATTCACAATTGCGGTTGTATAATTTGAGCCTGCGGCCGTGCGCCTAGAAAAAGAATGTAGCATATACAATTATTGAATCATTATTGTGTAAACGGTGGCGATGAATCTCATTTTATAAACATACATTATTCAATCGTGTATTCCATAGAATATCGTGTTACTTTTTTGAGGAAATCATATTTATTTTTAAAAGCATCATACGTAAAAGGTGCAAATTTTTAAATTTTTTATTTAAAAAATGGATTGCTAAAGAATATCACAATTAATCGACCGTTGAAACATCAAGAAAATTTTCCAAGGTTAAATTTGCTCAACAACTATACTTCAATTATCATAACAAAACGTTTATGAACACATTATATGCATGTATGCAAGTAGCTTAGAAAGTCATACTTATTTACAACTGATTATCATTTTCTGATAATATAGATCGGAAGCGAGATATTCTTGTTAAGTCAACGAGAATCCTATCTGAAAGGATTTATTAAAGGAAAACCTTCACAATGGCTAACATGAGTCGAAGTAAGTATAATTTAAAATTGTTTGTTCCTTAACCTTTCATCTCTTACATATTATTTTTTTAAGTAAGTTAATTTAATCATTAAATGGAGCAAAATTCTTTTTTTACTTTGTTTAAATTCAAAGATAATACAAAAATGACTAGAAATGAAGACGCGGTCATTGAAATATTCACATTATTAACTTCCAAATTGTTTCGCGCTACACTTGATTGAGATAAGAGCGCGGAAATGAAAATTATCGAAATAACGCGCATGACCACGCAACATTAACGGAGAGTTTGGAGAGTGAAATCTCATCTCCATTCGATCAAGAAGAAAAACTATTTTAAAAACTAAAAACATTTACTACTTATTAAATACAAAATAGAATTAAAATTTCTTTTTTATTGATTTTTTAAAAAATTTTCTTTTCAATGAAAACAAAGTAAAATCTATTTTTAGGTAAATTTAGCTTAAAAATATGATTTTCAATTTTTTACACTATTCCATGACCTTGTCATCATTTCTCATAAATCCTGCAATTAGTCAAGTAGAAAGGGACCTTGAATTGAATGACAGTATAGTCAGTGTAAAAGGACAAAGAAAATCTAGTTCAACAAAAAATAACGCCTTATTTATGGAATCATAAACAAATTGAAAGAAAACAAACAATTTTCTTACTTTTCCTCATTTACAAACATTTCATTCTGTGTTCTTCTTGCGTTATTTTTAGTATCGATTATTTATTTGTCAGTAATCTGACCGTTTAAGAAGCGATGCAAAAAATTTTGTGTCAGCAACAGATAAAAGATAAAGCTAAAAAAATTTACGAGTAGGAAACTTGTGTTTCTCATTATTACGTCACGAGTCGTCACGCCATGTGGACTAATCGCACGATACACGTGATAATGCAACTTTCGTATGCGATGCCGTGCAACGTTTCGCGGGGCTCTTTTTTTGTTTCTTTTTTTATCAGCAAGTAAAAGATTTCGTTATACCTTTTGCATAAGATTATAAAATAATTCGAGAAAATATTGATGAATGAATATTAAAAAGAAGATGCACAGGAAGTCGAATAAAAAACAATACCTTGTTTTTTAATTGTTTACTTATTTTGACTAATATTGAACCTTGATGTCTATTAATTTTTAATCGATACAACGTTAATGATGAACGAAGAGCGCATACTTTTTTATGTATAAAAAAGATACGCTTCAACTATTGAAAGGTCATTATTTACAAATAACTTTAAAATTGATGTAGTGACATGTATAAATAAAAACTATTAATTACGTACTATCAAAATCACATTGAAATTTTTTGTAATCACCTTTTACTTCCTAAAGCAATCGGGTTGCGGAATATAGTCATAATCGATCACCTCTAAAATTTTAAATCACGTAAAACTCCACAACTCTTCATGAGATGTTAATCTATACGATTTCTCCTCACAATCTCGATTAGATGTCATTGTATTATCATACACGAAGTGATGCGAGTGCAAGTAGTGAGATACGAAATAATATACAAGGGTAAGGCTTTTGAGGGCATAAGTCACGTATCAGGCCTAATTTTCAGCACGTATTCGATCACTTCGGTGAAAAAAAAAAAGGATTTTGCACCATGAAAATATGTGGTTCACGGCCATGGCGATACTGACGGACACCTAATAGCAGTTCGCTTGCGCAATCCCCGCAGCGACTGGCTGCACGCTACGCCTCGCATTTAAGTACTTGTACGCGCGATCGGATGATTCTACGTGTACAGTAAGTTATCGACACCGGCAGATAATCACACGTGTTTTCGCGCTCTCGTAAGAAGTAAACAAATAACAACCGGTCAAATCGACTTGGTCTTTAGTCGGTTTTGGATCCGTTATCCATCAATCTTTTCCCAAGATCCATTGCATTATTTTTCATTGATATTTGTTTTTTTCATGATTTGAAAAACGATTACCGAAGTTGCTGCATGCATCGCTTGAATGGAGATGCCTGCGACGTAATCGTGAATTAGTTAGTGTAAATAAGTGATGTAGTTCCTTATTCTACAATAAAAGTCTTCCACTCATCACAATAAGTTGAAATTTCAAAATTTCATTTATTTAACTTTGCATAAATAAGCTTGCGATAGTTGTACTGTGCATTGAAAATCAAATTTGGAATTCTACGTTAGTACAGTGGACTTTTTGTATGAGAACTGTGTACATATGTAAAAGACCATCTGATACGTCAGATTAGCTATACATCGCAGGTAGTTTCAAAGTCAATGCCAGAGTGACTTGCATTATTATAACTCCCAAGAAACATTTTTCCTTTTTTTTATTTCTTTCATTGTATATATATTTGACGAGTTTTAATAGGCATGATGTACTGTACACGAACTAATTGAGCTTGATCTATTACAAGAAGCAATGACTAATTTGTAGGTTGAATCGAAATAGTTTGTACTTCATTTTTACTAGCGTAATTTTCTAAGTTTTTTTGATGAATGAATAGTACAAGAATAACTCATAGAATATACAGAGCGAATATCGTAAAAACTTACCTAGAAATATTTTGCAAAAATCGGTAGTTATGATGTAAGTAGAAACTATAAAAAAAAATACGCTACCTATAGACTACTACATTTATCACACGTGTGTACAAAAAAAACTCATGACTATAATAGAAACCCATGCAATGGTTTGTTACAACTTTTATTGTTTTCATACAATTAATATCCCAGCAACAAGCATCCAAAAATTAATTTCTCACAAAAATGAATCGCGCAGTTCTCGTACGGACTGTGCGCATTGCTCAACATAATTGCAATTAAAAATGATCAATCGTTGAAAAAGTTTCTTCAATTATCAAACGATCTGATCCCAGAAAAATCGGCTACAGTCACGTACACGTGCGCCGCTCGATCGTGCGCTCGCATCCGAGGCAGAAAAAATGCGTTAATTATCCCCTCCCTGGCTCGGCGCATCGGGAAACGCTCGCGAGGAAGAGGCGGCGGAAAGCCCGGGAGGTTTTCACGTGCATAGGATCCGCACAGGTCAGAAGGAAAAAAGCAGCTGCACCGGGTCAGGAGCTCGGTCAGTTTTGTGCGCGCAGGTACGACGAGTCGCTCATGTCGTCCAGTCTCCGAGAAATCACGATGACGCGCAGACCCTGCTGCATCTCCTGATAGTGAGATTTTCAACTTGAAGTTCCGTTTGCTTTCGTTTTTGGCCAGAGACGCAGTACCTCCAGCGAGATTTTTATTGTTGTAATAAATAAGATTTAGGTAATTTACAAAAGAAAAATATTTTAGTTTGACATTTATATTACCGCAGAAAAACGTTGCTTGGAGAACGTACGAAGTTTTGGATGGCATTTTCCCAATGATGGAAAGGTAATAAAACTCGGGAAGTGAAGAATAGTTTTCGTTAATTTTTTGTTACGCTTTTTTTTTAACTATTACTAATAACTATCATTGTTTACAATTTTAATTCGAGTACATGAAGAAAAAAGCTCTTCTCTGCAAACTGCAATAGTTAATTTTTATATTCCCGCAAATAGTATAGTTTTTTTTTTATAAAGTCTAGTAAAACCATAGTAAATTTTATTTATTAGATTTCCAGTAAATTTTACGAGAAACTTTTAATTCTTCCAGTGATTCAGACCGCTAACATTCTTATACTTTTTAGTAGAGCATTTTTCTCCGCGTATTTTTTGAAAAGTTAAAAGTTAATGGTTAAGTTTTATCTTTTTAAGCAATCTGAAACAATTTTCCTCGTTTTTTTCTGTAAGTTGTGATGCATTTTTAATGTTCATAAATAATTTGAAATTTTAATGAAATTGCCATGAATTAAAGCAATTATTGCAATAATAATTACTAGACGTATTTAAAATTATAAAATTCACTAACAAAATAAATTTTATTGTTTTTTTTTTGTCACAAAAAATTTAAACAATCTAATTTATTTTTCTCATCTGCTAATTTCTTATACTCACGACTGTTGCGTCTCGTTCTCTCCTTGTAAATTTGTTTCGTTATTATAAAAAATATAATGATATATATATTACAGATAAATTAAATCGCTGTTACAATTAATATTTAAATTCTGCAGTTTTTTATAGTAACAAGAAAATCACGTTGCAACGAATACATTATTCCTCATTCAATTAAAAATCACGCGTTCGAAAATTACGCAAATTTTTGCAAATACTAAGTTAGTTGCCTGGAGTAAAAAAAACCATTTAAATTCACATTCCACGTCCACGTGAATTCTTCAATAATTCACAACAAGCACCTCGTACGATGGCTATTTTTGGCTCCTTGTTTCCTTAAATATATCCGTAACACGCACTTTCATTCTAAAAAAAGAAATCGTCATCATTTAACATCTACGTACACTTTTCAATACAAAGGAAATGCATCAAATCGAATATAATATAATCACAGTACTGTAATATTTTGTAGTATAATGAAAAACTAGATTTTTTATCGCGTATAAAATACGTATTTTTATTTCAAAAAGTGCAATAAACTTTCTATCGATAATCAGGAAGTATCTTTTATCCGAAATAAAATCTTGTAAACATTGAAAACATTTTGTGAAGTTAACGCACTGTTTCCGGAAGTAATGCACCGGGTTGCGATCGTCATAATATTACGTCAAATGCGTGTGCGTCGCGATAGCGTCTTTACGTAATAAAATCGGCAAACTGCTGAAACAATAATCTAGCAGGAAAATCTTATCATCCATATAATCAGTTTAGTATGAGAATTATCATTACGATCTTCCTTTTTTTTTCATCTGCAAGTATAGCAAAAAAAATATTTTTTTAACTATTTTTTAATGTTTTATCAACTATATTTATTTACTATTTTTATGACGTATATACTATAAATGTAAGTCAGATAGATAAAGTTTTGAAACAATTCATAATCTTCTATATAAATGATGAGTACACACATTTTAATGTATTTATTGTCAATGCATAATACATGTATATAATCTCACTTAAAAAACCTGACCTTGACATTACTTTTTTTCGTTAGAGAAAAAAAATGAACAATTATTTAATTGCATAAGTAACGACTATAGAGCGTCACGTACGGTTCACTGAAAGGGGATAAATATTTCATACCGTCGATATCAATGAACTTTTAAAAATGTCCTGTGCATTTTACGTGCGCATCTCATTCTCCTTGCCAGTGAAATTTTAATGACCGAATTCCCGATCTGACGTTCGATCGAGCGATGCCAATCGCGTATATGTTTATACCTGCAGATACGTACGTGAATTATTCTTCATTAAGTTTTCCATTCCTCAAGTCACGTGCATAATCTTCTACTCAACATCCCGTAATTTACTCAAGGGAAGGGAAAGGAATTTGTATGTATGTAAATTGTTGGTACATTGTTTAATTATTACAGTTTTTTGAAAAGAATGTAGATGAAATCTTAATTCCGTAAAAAGGAATATTACCAAATTTATATAGTTCTAATTTCATTGAATAGCACGGAACTGAGTTTAAATTATTTAAAAGAAAACTAGATTTACAAATTTAAAATCTTTATACGAGCAAAAAACGTCATGTAAATGTTCACGTGCACATTTTGTAAATTTCCAGCGTGAAATACGTCAAATTTAAAATACATCACGTGGCAAACATTACCAAATAATGCAAAGTAAAAATACAATAGGATCTGCTAGACGCGATTTCTTTCAGGTAATCCTTTTATCGGGTGAAATTAAGTCAATTAAAAATTTGCTGAGCAATGGCACAGTTTTTCTAAATTGCACAACTAAGCTTGCAACATTTTTTAGCTTACGCCGTAATTTTTAATGACGGTGCGAGGTTCTCCGATTGTGCAACAACTGAAATTGAAATGGCTTTCTTACATTCGTAAATTAGTTAAATGTGCAATTTCAAGCCACTGAAATTACAGTCCACGGAAACTAGTGAATTCCAAACTGACACCTTCTAAAATAAAAAAAAAAAGCAGAAAGTCTAATTAAGACCACATTTTTCAAATTCAAATGTGCTGAAATAATCGACAAAACGCATTCGCTTTATTAAAAAAGAAAAAAATTTAATAACTGCTCCTAGCATTAGAGCATTACTCATGCTTGTATCAACAAAGTTTGTAAAAACGAAAGAATAATTCATGCTTACACAACTAGCGCGATATCGGAGCCCCATTGATACGAAAAGCTCGGAGCCGGCAGTTCCGGTGCTCCCGGCACACCTGGCCTCATCTTTCAGTGCGCCTGCGCGCAATCTCCTCCTCGCCTGAGCATGTGTTCTCGCGGCAGTCTCCTCCCATTAGATTCCCTATCAGCCGTTGATTCATCGAAATCCACTGAATCACTTTACTCTCCGAATCGCATTTGTTCTTCCTCCCGCGTAAAACTAAAGTGCAAAGTATTTCTGAACCTCGCGAAGCCAAGCGAAGTGTACGAAGAGAAAAATCAGCGGCGCTCGGGCTAAACACGTGTCGGGCTAGCGGCTGGCGGGGGCGCCTGCGCTCGGGCAGTCCTGATCGTCCGCCGGACTGGTCAGTAGTGACAGTAGTGGCGCGAGGTCCCTCGTCGACGGGACTCCGTAGTTGTACACGTATTCCCGGTCAGTCTTTCGCGCGCAAACCCGGCTGTCGCCATGAGTCGACGCGCTAACGGATACGCCAACGGTACCATGAACAACCATCAGTCCGTTCTGAGTGAGTGCGACTTATTGATTTACTTACCCCCGCAGCGGTTTTTTTAGGGGTTATAGCAGGTGGTCGGTGAAATGGTACGTTGGGATACCGGGGAGTGTTTGAATTCTTTTATGTCGACTAATTGCGGAATGCAACTATTATTTGTAATTGAATGTTCCAACTTATACGTAAACAAAATAATTATTTCAATATTTTACTTATTTTTTTAATTACCTTTAACAATAATTGATAATGAAACTTCGTGTCATTGAATAAAATAACGTTTACAATTTTTTGCATTAGATAATGGATTTATAATTATAAAATTCACTATAACTATATGCGCTGTTTGAATAATGACGCAGGTAAATCAGCTTAACAACTTTGATCAGTGTTTAAAAAAAAAAAAAAACATCAATTCAATTCTTTTAAACTTCATTTTGAATTTTACAGAACCTTCAAAACCTTAACGTCTATTACGAAGGATTATAAATCAGTTGTGAATGTAAAATGTGTGTATGATAGATAAATTGCCGAAGAACGATTTTCTCCGAAGTTACCTAATATTGATTTGTCAATATAGGAATTGTGATGTCGAAACGTTGTACTTCTCGTACATTATTTAGCGAATCAATATGTACACTACCACTTTTGTCATTTCGAATTCTGTCATTCTAAACGTCATAATTTTAACATTAATACAAATAACAGTCCAATCTTTGAGCCGCTGCAAAAAAAGTCAATTTTAGAACTATAATTATATTGTTAGAGAAAATTATACAAATTGAAGCATTGATATAAGAAAAATTCTGGCTCGGATGATGAACATTTTTTACGAACTTATCTTATGCCACAAATGTTTACATTCATCACGTGTTAGAACACGAAGCGATCGTGATCCAGCTCACGCAAATATCTTACTCACATCGTGCGACAGCGGAGAGTTCAATTCGATTCAAATCGTAAAAATCGACGATAAGTTCAATGCGATCATTTTTTTTGCAGCGTTCAGCTTAGGATTTTGATTCGATGAAATGATGAAAAATGTAGGCAATATTTATTTACTCATTTAATAGATGACAACAAACTTTATGAAAAAATAAATGAATTTTTTTGTAAATTCTTAACAGTTATTATACAAAGTAAGCTACAAGAATGTAAATAATTGTTCCCAAAGAATTAGTCATGCAGTTATTATGTACTAATTATTGACTAATTATAGACTTATTTTGTAGAAATAGATAGAACAACGGCTATTTTTCATTTAAAAAAAAAATATCTGCTCTACTAGTTCATAGTTTTTAACGTTTATTTGTACTGACAGTTGCAACAAACTTTAGAAATAGTAATAAATGAAAATTTAAAAATTAGCATTACTAATATGAAATAATTTGTAACAGGAACCTCGACTGAGGAGAGCCTGGTGTACATAAGGCAGTCCCTAAAATCCGAGGAAATGGACCATCTCGAGGGGACGCACTTTGATAGTCAAATTCCTCACGTATTCGTCACCCTCGGCGCTTCGGTAAGTTTATTTTACCTGTTAAAAAAAATCGTCAACAACAAAATGCAAAGTCTAAACAAACTTTGAAATTTAACAATAAAACTCCCCGTAGGAAAAAGTTTTTTGCACAAATAGAATTTGTGCATTTTGTGCACAAAACTTGTGCATACTTTTTTCCTACTCTCTAAAGTTGAATTAGTGAAAAACCACTAAAATTAGTGGAACTTGCTCCACTAATTACTGAATAGTGGAGC
>JAXIUT010000021.1:434461-457051 GCA_035586675.1 Eurytoma californica | reverse complement strand
GAGGTTTAGAGACTTCTGTATAGGCTAAATTTGTCAGAAATTTAATGTATTTTTATTATATATTATAAATAAATTGTCTTCTATTGTAATTTTATTTTGGAGTCAGTTATTTTATAAAAAAATTGAAGGTATAAACCCCCCTTAAACGATGGAAAAATTTACTGTACTTTTGTGAAATTAGATTAGCATATTTTTGACGTTTCTTATCGAAGGCGCTAAAAGATTGGCTTAATGCAGAGCTACTCGACGTACGAATTTATCAGTCACCCGTCCGAGCGATAATTAATCTATCATTGCCGGGGCGCGTGTCTTCCAATAATACCCGTCGTATATCGCATATTATATCTCCCTTTGCCCTTAGAAAGCGAAAACGGACAATCGCGACGTGAAAAAAATTTACGTAGAATGTATGGGATATTTCAGAGGCTGGACAAGAATCATCATCGAGAAGCCGTTCGGCCGCGACGCCGCGACCTCGCAGAGGCTCTCGGACCACCTGGCGGCGTTGTTCGGAGAAGAGCAGATCTACCGTATCGACCACTACCTCGGCAAGGAGATGGTCCAGAACCTGATGACACTGCGCTTCGGTAACCGAATCTTCAGCCCCACGTGGAACCGCGACCACGTCGCCTCGGTGCGGATCACGTTTAAGGAGCCCTTCGGCACGCAAGGCCGGGGTGGATACTTCGATGAGTTCGGTATCATCAGGGACGTCATGCAGAATCACTTGCTGCAGATACTGTCGCTCGTTGCTATGGAAAAACCTGCCTCTTGCCATCCTGATGACATTAGGTGAGACGTTCAATTAGAATTTTTTGGAAATTTTAAATAATTATAATTTTACTTATCGTTAAAATTTTAATATTTATGATGATGTATGGCAACATTTGTTAAAAGTTATTTTTTTCAATAAGATAAAAATTGATCATTTGTCCAGAAACGAAAAAGTGAAGGTCCTGAGAAACATAAAGGCGTTGACTGTAGACGACGTAGTTCTTGGTCAGTATGTTGGTGATCCAGAGTCGAGCGATCCAGAAGCCCAGTTGGGCTACTTGGACGACAAGACGGTGCCGGCTGGTTCGAATACTCCCACCTATGCCATGGCTGCTCTGAAGATCAACAACGAGAGATGGGACGGTGTGCCTTTTTTACTTAAATGCGGCAAAGGTATGAGACATTTCCTTTTATTATTTTAATTTTACACTCAAATTTAGCATGGCAAATAAAATTAACGAGTTAAATGTTTATTCTTAGCTTTAAATGAAAGGAAGGCTGAAGTCAGAATTCAGTATCACGATGTACCAGGTGACATATTCGATGGTAAGGGAAAAAGGAATGAGCTCGTCATTAGAGTACAACCGGGTGAAGCGTTATATATAAAAATGATGACTAAATCACCTGGTATTACGTTTGATATGGAAGAAACAGAATTAGATTTGACTTACGGAAGTCGGTACAAGGTAATATCTTTTTAACGTTATAAAAGATAGTAATAAACCTATTTTATAAACACATTTTATATATAAACCCGTTTTATTGTTTTAGGGCCTTAAATTGCCAGATGCTTACGAAAGACTGATTTTGGACGTTTTCTGCGGCTCGCAAATGCACTTCGTTCGTAGCGACGAGCTCAGTGAAGCGTGGAGAATCTTTACTCCGTTACTTCACCAAATTGAAAAAGAGAATATTAGGCCAATTCCTTACACGTAATTTATCTTTCACTATTTCAGCCATTGAATTGAAAACAATTCCAAGTTACCGCATTTATAAAATTTGAAAATTAATTAAACATTTTTTCAGGTACGGTTCGCGTGGACCAAAAGAAGCTGATGAAATGGCGAAGAAAAATAATTTTGCTTACTATGGATCGTACAAATGGGTTCGGCCGCAACATTAAATTTAATATTTATATAATTTAACAAAAATGTTGTACATCGTTGAAAATTTAAAAAAAAAACTGTGATCACTGCACATTTCTACAAACACTGTCATAATTTTTCAGAAAAAAATGAAATATATTTGTAAGTAAGTTTAAGATTTATAACTATATTTTTTTAATGTATTTATGAAGTACACAAAGTTTCTTGCGAAACTTAAATAACGTATAATCTGTACATTGCCTGTGATGTACTTAAAAATCTCAATATATTTTGATAATTTTGTGTATTATACTCGAATTATGAAAAATAAATTATCTTAACACCAAATATTTCTCTTTTTGTGTTTGAACAAGGCAGTATATAATAATGAGCAGATTATGGATGGCATAACTAATTTATTATGAATGTTATTAATAAATCCATATTTTTTCCTTGTGAAAAACTAAGGACGAGAGAAAGTACATGAAGTATGTCTATATACACAATTTAAAGATACATTTTATACAATATAACAAAAATAAGGATTACAATTCGGAGAAGCGAATACCATTTACCTTTACTATTGAATAAGGTCGCATAATTCTTCAATAAAAATGAACATGCACATTTCACATATAATAATTTAATCACTGTACACAATATTTAACGTAAGGTCATACCATTTTCTCGAATAAATGACTGACCATGAACAGTTTTCGTTCTAATAAATTATAAAAAAAAAAATCGGTCTAGGGTATACATTGATTTCTAAAAACTTAAATTCATTTACTGAATATGCTTGTAAAAAATGAATTGGTTTAAACTTACAAATATTATGCATTATAAATATGGTCTTGCTAAATTGATTAAATCATCTTTCGTTACTGAAATTTAAAAAGAATAATTTGATTAATTCATTAATATTATCACAATTTTATGTCTAGAAAAACAGAGAAATTTCATGATAAGGTACACGACTGGTATGTGTCAAACTGAGCCTATACTGTACACTTTTGGATGTTACTTATGCGTTTTTATGGAAAAAATGTTTCCACGCTTACTTATGTAAAAAATACCTAGACTTAAAAAATCAAAAACTGCATGTGATCTTTGATGAAAAAACTGCATTGAATGACAAGATAAATGATATTTATAAAATAACGAATTTATAAATAAAGTTTGAGTATTCAATTTTTCCTAAGGAACATTCTGACCGAATTTAATGAAAAAAATAATATTTTTTATAGTTTAAGAATTACCTTTTTAACAATTTCAATTGCACCTTATACAATTTTCGCCGCTATTTGCTAAATATTATAAAAAAGTGTATTCCAAAAACTAAATATTTCTTAATAAATTGCATTGGTCGTTATTAAAATACCGATGAATGTTTTAAAAAATTGCGAAAATAAATTTAAAAAAATATTTAGTTTAAATTGTCGCTTATTAGCAAATAAATAAATTGCACATTATAAAAGTATTAAAAAATGAATTACTATTTAAGAGCGACTTAATGCTACGAAAATATTACTGTTAAAAAAAAAGAAAACGCGTATTCGGTATTAAACGTCCTCACGATCGGGGAGAAAAAAATTAATTTTTTCATCAAAGCCTGTGTAACGTTCACTTAAAGTCTAAACTCGCTTAATTTCAAATTTCGCAGCTATGACCCAGCAGCTCATCCCAGTCAATGGTGGTCTGAAAGACCTCCTGTTGTAGCCAGAGCTCGTAATGCTGCTTGAACTCATCAGTGAGTTCGACATTGGCCCCGAGTACAGATGTAATCGACGTGTCTACAGGCTCGAGTTCTTCATCTCTCACAGCATTTGAGTATCTTCGATTATTGAAACGATCCACGCATGCTCGCAGCGTACACTCCTCCGCTTGGAAGTCCCATGGTCTAGCTTCTAAATCTGTAAATTGAAAATGTTTTTATTAAGATTTGAAGGAAATCCTATTTTATAGAAAGCAAAATATCTTACCGTTGCCAAAAGCCCAGTCATCATTCAAACGATGTCTAACTTTGGCATAAATAACGCTTATGGTTTTCATGTTTGATTTCCGCCATTGTCTACCTAAATATTTCGTTTGCATCTTGAGCAGCTTTAGGACGTAAAGTTGCAGCATTCCGTGCATGACTTTTAATGTGCGCTTCAATATAGGAGCCGATTTAAATACTACCAGCATCTGAAATAGCCATTAATTAATTTTATAACAAATTCTAGAAAGAAATAAATTGTAAAAGAGACTCGAGAAGAAATTACCATTATCCTACTATGTTTCCATTTCGTTAGTTTGTTGAGTATTCTTAGTAAATTAATACAGGAAAAAACATTTCGCCAGGAATAATTTTGATTATCTCCGATTTCCAGATTATCCACGGTAAGTTCAGGCTGATCACCGATAACGCACATTGGAAAATCAAGAATAGGTATGCTAAAAAATTGACAAAGTATTAGTAGCACCTACAATTTTAGAAAAATCACATTATTAAATAAACTTACACATTTTTCGCTTCAATATAAGCTAAAATGTTCTGATTAAGAAACTTCAGAACCAAAGGTATGCAATTAGCAAAGACTAGATGTTGAGACATAAATTCAAACTGATAAACATGATTTAATTTAAAGTGCTTCAATAAAAGAAGCAATATAGCAGATACCGCCTTGACGATAATTTCTTTGTGACGATTAACATCGATTCCAAGCTTCATCGATTGCAGAACAGTCACTGGCATTTCTTCTGGTAAAACATCAGCCATTATGTTAATACTGTCAGTTTTGGCTTTACTTGTGGGTGCAGCTGCAAGTAGTATTTTAAGTAACGCTATCATATGCTGCGGCAAATTCGGCAACATTGCTTGATACAAAATCTCTGTAGCAGTTTGTCGAATAGGTGGCTCTTGAGTACTAATAGGATTCTTCGCGATTTCCTCTTCCTTTTGTATCTGAATTTCCGCCAGTGAAGTATACATGTGCTAAAAAAGAATTTAGATAAATATTCTCTAAATCTGTTTCTTTTTTTTTATAAATGTTACGAAACTTACTCGTTTTAAAGTACTTAATCCTTCGTGAATTGGTTGGGGCAACCCAGCTAAACTCTCCCTATCACCTTGTAATTTGTAACCAACAAATTTGAGTCTCGACACGTCTAAAAACGCGTCAACGTCTTTTTGTCTCACTTTAGGTAACCAAGGTAAACCTTTAAAAATAAAGTTCAAATTTATTACATTATTGTTTTACAGATAATGACTATTCAAGAACAAATATTTACCTTTTGTTTTTACAGGGGGTGGTGTATCTGGTCTTGTTTGAGGAGGATTGTTAGGATTTTCATAGTAATTTTGATAAGATCCAAGTTGAATTGGCTGATCAACAAATACCCCTTCATCCACATCACCTTCTGTTGTATCCATACCACCTTCATTTTTAATAAGCAAAGCTCTTCCAGATTCATAGTCATTTGGTTCATCCAATGAACTCTGCTTTATTAAACTCTGTTAAAACAAATAAAACAGCTGTCATTTATTTACTTTACTCATTTTAGTGTAACAAAATTTTCATTACTTACTCTTCTGAAGGGTCTGTTATTTTTCTTCAGATTTTGAGTATCTAACAAATCTGTAGCACTAGTTGGAGGGGAACTTGGTCTCATTAATTTAGCTACTTCTATTGTATCCTCCTGAATATTATCAAGACCGGCTTGTTCCCGATATTCTTTTTTAAGTTCTCTTAGTGTTTCCATTCCTCCCAAGGAAATTAAAATTAATTTCCACAATAAAAGTAGTACTTTTTTCATAGGGAAGTGTGGGGCAGACCCGCTGCAAAAACTAGTTACCATCCCCAATAATTTTACAATCAGCATCTCATCTTCAGAAGGACTGACTGTAAAATGAACGTATGAAAGTAAATTTGTGTACTTTCAAATAAATAACATGAAAAAAAGTTTAATTTTCATATAAAAGGATTTTACTTAATTCTTCTTTAAAAGCTTCAACATTATGTTTATAAATACTATCATCTAATTGTTTATTTTCTTCCCTCATTACTTCAGTAATAATATACAAAAGAGATAGTATAACACGTAGATCCACAGAATCTGCTAAACTCACAGCCAATTTTCTCATAGCTGTGTTTGCTGCAGTATTATTTCTACAATTAGAAAAAAAACAATTATGATATAACCTGAAGAACTAAAACCTATATAATAGGTTGTACTGACTCAATTTCAATATTCAACAATTCAACAAATGCTGAAAACGTCCCACATTCATAGAGCAACATAACATTTGTTTTCTCCCAATCTTGTTGCTCTTTGTCAGATTGTACTTCTGCCCAACAGCCTTGCGCCAGATACAAAATACACCTTGCTGCTTTCATTCTTAACTGTTTATTTGATACTTCAAGTTGATCTAATAGTTTATAAATTATTGACTTTTGTTGATCAGTTGATAAATTTTGCCAAACTGGTCGTAGATTATAGGACTGCATTTGATCCTCGAAAGCCTATAAAGTCGATGTAGATTAGTTAATAAATATATTGGAATAACATTTATGAAAATATAATTTATAAACTCACTTTAACATTAAGTTGCAATTCATATTGCTCTGTATAACTGTACAATTCAGCAATTTCATTAGCATGGGTGTCAGTGTCATCGTAGACAAAGTCCAGTTCTGAACCTGGCATATTATCCTAGAAAAGTTAAAAATCCAATGAAAATCAATTCAATATTTGGCAGTGGCTAAAAAGAAATAGAAAAGAACCTACTAGGAAAACAAAAGGTTTCGATGCCTACAAAAATAAAAAAGAATGTGCAATAAAATAATCAAGTAGTGCTTGTAAATAACAAAGTGTAAGCTGTACTGCAAGCACTTTCAAACAAGCTTGTGAATGGATTATGCAACAATCTGCATAAACGAAAATGAGTAATGAAAAGTGCAACGACTTCGAAAATGTCAACAATGAAAAAAAGTTTTCGACTAGCGAAAGTACGAAAATACTCAAGCGGCGAAAGCTGCGGACCTGCGGTATTGTTCTCTTGAACTCACCATTTTTACGAATTGCGAGTGAACGTCGACGACAAACGAAGCGACTCGAGGCTATTTACAAAAACGGTGTAATTCTGCAAAACGCTTGTCGCCTGGAGTCCCCCTTGGTCTCTTCACGGACATGGTATACACGGTGCACTAAGCCAAGATGGAGTAGAGAAGAAAACAGTTCGTCTTATGGGTGTCGCGCAAGCAGACCCCGAGGAAATCCCGAGCTCGGTCTCCGGGATTGGCCTGTAGCCGAGCTGCGGGTGGCGGTCGGCGAACTGAACGGAGACCGCAACTCAGAGTACCGAAGAAAGCATCGCCGTCGCTTGCGCTGGAACTCCTCACTGCCAAGTACCACACACTGAACAGAGGCGGACCCGCGGACGACGGAGTTGGCGCGAGGTTAGGGTTAGGGCGATATCAAAGGCGGTCCCCGCGATCAAGTATTATCTACCTTATCCAATCTACCTTACCGATCGAGGATAAATTGATAATAATGCTGCGCAAGTTATTAAATTTTTAAATTGATTCATGTTTATTATTATCGTGAGCTTTAGAGAAACGCCGAGGATTTACAAGATTTCTCTTATTTTTAAGATTTTACATTCACTCCGAATCATATGTACATGGAATAATTATATATATTTAATAATTAAATTAATAATTGGTTGCAAAATGATAAGACCGTATATTTATTTTGCAAAGTGTAATTACTATTTTATAATTTTATGACTAAAAATTAAGATGAAAACAAAAGAGCAGGATACTTTTGTCCTAAGTAAACAAATGCAACATTTACCTGTTGAATGAACTCATCTTAGAGTGCATGAGTAAAAAAAGGGATTTCTCCGAAACTATAAAGATACTATAAGCAATATTTAATTCTTAAGTGCTGGATTACTCAGAGGGAATACATTTTACGACTTTAAAATTGTTGGGAACTGTTAAAATTGCTCTAATGACAAATTTATGTATCAAATCTGTAATATTATCCCTTTTTTTACTTTAGCTATTTATGCAATTCTGAATTTTTTTACGAAAAAAGTAAGTATTTTGTGACGGTCACTGACTGTCAATTCAATAAGTAAATAAAGCCACTCCTCCACTTACTTTTCTTTATTCCACTCTTAACTTTTCAAAACTATACGTACTTGAATATTTAATGAATATTTTCAAAAATATTCACTTTTCAGCGAAGATTTTTCAAAAAACTCGGTTTGATCGCCTCGATAAAGAATTTATCACTCGGAGAAAAATGAAATGATTGGGAAAGTGGCATTACGAACGGCGGCGAAGGGGAAACGCACCTTATGTACCTACACCTATACACCTACACGCCGCGAGAGGATCAGCGCAGCTTCGCAGGACAGTGGAATTGGACGCCGTCGCACTATCCTCCTCAGGTGCGTCGGGAAAGCATCTTGCACGTTTGGAATTTTTTCCTAAAGGAGTATCGTCCAACCCTCAAGACTTTTTCGTAAATCTCACCGTACGCGCGGACGCACGTATACCGCCGAGATTACTTATTTCGTTGCTAAAGTCTCGCGCGCATCTCAAGACGTTTGTCTAAAAGGAGTAGACGGTAACGCGAGACCGGCGTTCGACCGGCGGAGGCGAAGATGCAGGGCACGATCATTGAGAATCTCAGCGGCAAGAAGCTGTCTGTACTCGTGTCCCTCCTCATCCTTGGACAGATCACATCCTTCCTCATCGGCGGCCTCGTAGGTGAGTTGTTGCGTTCTGTTCTGTAAATAACAGCTTCACTTTTTGTTTTTACTGCCTTATTATTGGCTAATTTATTAGGCTAAGATATTCCGGTAGGGTATAAGTTTGACAAATATTTTCGAGTTTTTTTTTGTATTTATATTTTTTGTTTCTTTTCACAGTCCTTTATTAAACTTACAAATTCGTTCAGATTCAGACTGATTAGAAGTCATTTATATTAAAAATTAATGAGCATTATTATTAAGTATTAAAATTTTCTTACATTTATTCGATGGGGTTTGTCAACATTTTTAAGAAGTGCGAATGAATTATTGTATTTTCTTACAACAGATATTGGCTTCAAAAATGTTAAATCTGCAGCACGGGATAAGTACTGAATTTTCCGAGGTTTCTTTGTTCGCCCGGGGAAACGGGGAAAAGGGGCTCTGTTTACGAGCCTCTTTACGGCTCTTTTACAGCAATGTTGGCGGCTTTTTCGGCAGCTCCTTTTTATACCTGCGCCGGTGGTCTTTTCGATCGTCGCTTTGTTCTCTTCCGACATCGATTCATCAGCCGAAAAATTTTACCTTATACTCAATTTTGAATTCAAAAGTGATTTTTTATTTTTTAACTTTTATATTTTTGGCGTTGGTCTTACAATTATTACTTTTATTAAATAAACTTTCAGTTAAAATGAAAGTTAAAACTCAATAAATATCAAAATTTGTAAATGAAAAATTATTAAAGATATATATTAAAAAAATAATCTTTACTGTATTATACACTGATTATAATAAAAACATTGATATAAAGATTAATTAAAGTTGCAATTACATTGCCTTGTTTTGATACAAGATGTTTTTATGTTACCCCCTCATCTACATACATATCAGAGTGTTCCTTTTGCTGTTTCTACTCTTCTGCATGCCACAAAGGGGGAAACAATGAAGTGGGTACTTGAGACATCATGACTTCGATTTTTCAGTTGACAAGTGTACTTCTAGTTTGCTCAGAATCATGTTACCCTTTTTTTTGCTTTCTTGATTGTCAATGATACAACCACTTTTGACTAATGATTTTTGGAGCACATTACTAAAATGTCATAAAATTTTTTTAAAATTTATTTAATCATATAAATAATTATTTATTGATATTTTTAGTAATATTTTATATAACTCATATGTTTATATTTCAGCTCCATCACCATCAAACAGTCAAATGATTTTGGGAACACCATGCAAAGATGTTCGAAATGCAAATGGAACACCACCTAGTTTTGATTCATGGATGTATACCAGACCTACTGGTAAATGTAATGTGACTGAAACTCATGGAATGAGTGATAAGATTTTACCAATAGTCTATTCATTTCAGGTAATTAGTAGCAACTTTATGAATTATACTTACTTTAAATTACTATTAAAATGTAACGTGTATTATTATTTTTAGATGCCGACACCACGTAATAAGCAAATATTAGATTATTCACGATGGCAACACAGCCTAATTGGTGTTTTACAAGTAGATATTATGTACCACGATGATATAGTTGTTCGTAAGTAAGAAATAAAATAATAATTTAAATATCAGTATAAATAAACTATTAATATTTTTACAGCACTTACAACAAAATTAACCATGGATGCTCGTTTGGCTTATAGAAATAAAGGAGATCCTGTAGATGATTGGAAGCATTATGCTTCTTCTGTAATCGAAAGGAATTTAGAATGCTCTATAGACAAAGTATATTTATTACTTTTTTAAATTCTTTATAAGTTTACAAAAATATTATAATCTCTTTTTTGTTAATTTAGCAACGTGTAGAGTACAACTATAATTGCAGTATATTGTCACTATTTGAATTAGGATCAGTATATCATGATTATTATTTACTCAACATTCGTTTACCCAATGATCCTAAAAATAAAGTGAATCAAGACCTTGGTCATGTTACTGACTTGTGGCTTACTGTAAGATAATGAAAAAATTTAAAGATTTTTATATTTTTATATTTACAATTTAACATTTATATTAATTTTTCAAAATAGGTTATTAATCAAAATGGTGGTTTTACCAAAGTTTGGGTGAGCTTAAAAACTATTTTCTTCCCAATTACTTTACTCATCCTATGCTGGTATTGGAGGAGAATTCATCTGCTCTCAAGATCTCCAGCTTTACTAGAGTACATGTTACTTGGTTTAGGATGTTCTCTTAGTTTTTTAAATAGTGAGTTACTTTTCAATTAATAAAAACCATTCATGAATAATTTATCAATTAGAAAATATTTTTCAGTGCCACTGGAATACTTTACTTTAGCTTTTGATATGCCATTCATGCTTTTATTAGAAGATGTTAGACAAGGAATATTTTATGCATCACTATTATCATTTTGGCTTGTGTTTGCTGGAGAACATTTAATGGTACAGTTAAAAAAACATTGATATAAATAACTATTATGAAAATAATATAAACTAACTGTCCAATTTTTGTTTCATGATACATTGCGTCGTCTGATTTTGAATATAGGTTCAGGTAAATTAATGAAACATTTTTAATGCTATCGTATGAATAAACATATTTTATAATTCCATATTTTTGCAATATAGGAGGGTGAGCAGAAAAATTCTTTGAAATGCTACTGGCGTCACCTGTCAGCTGTTGGAGTGGGTTGCTTATCTTTGTTATTCTTTGACATGTGTGAACGTGGAGTACAACTTCGTAATCCATTCTATTCAATTTGGGTTACAAATATTGGAGCTAAAATGGCTGTATCCTTTTCAATGATAAATTTAAAACTAAAGTCTATACTTTAAAATTCTTTTGTAAAAATTCGCTTCTTTACTGTGCTTTGCAACATATATTTTCTTTAATATTAAATCACAGTTATCCTTTATAATATTGGCTGGAGCCTCGGCTGGAATATATCTTCTGTTTCTTACATATATGATTTGGAAAGTATTTATAAATATAAGTGCTAAGAGAGCAGTATTACCAAGCATGAGCTCTGCGCGTCGTTTACATTATGAAGGCGTCATTTATCGCTTTAAATTTTTAATGGTTGCTACAGTATTATGTGCATCCTTAACAGTCATTGGATTCATTTTGGGACAGGTAATAAAAAAATTTATTTTGCATGACATTTTATATTAATTCAATAACTTTTTATGTTGTTCAATTTGGCTTTAGGTTGCTGAAGGCCAATGGAAGTGGGATCAAAATATCGAACTTGAAACGACATCAGCTTTCTTCACTGGAGTTTATGGAATGTGGAATATTTATATTATAGCGCTGTTATGTTTATATGCACCATCTCACAAACAATGGCCAGTTGAACCTTCAGGTAAAATAATTTTCAAATATTCTATGCAATATGCTAATTTATTTGAATTCAATTGATTATGAAAAATGGCATTAATTATTATTACATTAACACAGAAAACAGCGTAAGTGAAGAAATTGAATTTTCAAGACTACCGACTGAACCAAATGAGATGTTATCTTTGACGGCATTTACGCGAAAAACGGCGATAGACTAATATTGGTGCTCCTTCATCAAATCTATATCGTTAGCTTTCGTGATTAAATCAAACATTTGCATCACCCATTGACGTGACATATCATCATTGGGCATTCAAGAATCTTTTATCATCGTGTATTCGTCGAACCTGCATATATTTATACATCTAGTATTAATAATAGCAGTATTTGTTGTAGCTATAAAAGTAGACTGTGTTACAAAATCAAATATTGGAATATTATAAAATAACTTCTGAGCTATAATGAACTTTTCGAATATCATATGACACATCTGAACAAACCTGCGTATATTTTTAACATTGATTTTATAATTATATTTTTTATATTAAATTGTTACTATAACTAGATCATTTACATTATTTTAATAATCAGCACTGCCTGCAATATATGACAAGTTTATAAATGTGTTGATAACTAAATACAAAATAATTTATTTAAATTTTTTTTTTATTTTATTAACCATTTCAGATATTTTAATAATTTTTAGTGTATAGTGAAAAATAGATTTTGATTTCAAATAAGAAGTTATTTTATAAATATTTTTAACCATATGTTTATTTGTGATTAGCGCATTTAATAACTTTATAGTCTAATTAACGAAAAAAAATTATCGTTAACTGAATTAGGTGTCAAAATTAATTTGCAGGGTGGCGAGCGACCTTTAAAACTTGGAAAAGGCAGAGAATTAAAAGTTTCTGGAATAGTTAGAGAAAAGTCAGGGAATTTTGAAAATCATCGTCTCTCGCCACCCTGATTTGTGGACACTCAAGAGTAAGTCGCCTACTCTTTCGTTAGTTTACTAGCAAATAAGACGAGTATTGTATTGTGAAGTCCTTTTTCTACTCCAATTAAACATAATAGAGAGAGAATTTATATGTGTGTAAATCTTAATTAGAAAACAATGTCGAAAATATTTTTAAACTTAAGTTCGAGTTTGCAATATCAATAATTAACCAAACTGAAAACAAGATGACGTGCCATTGCAAAAAGATAAAAGTTTGTACTTCATAGTAGCCTGTAGAAATTTTTTATAACTTTTGTATTGCATTTTTTAAATAAATTGATTTGTTACTTACATTGCTATTTTTTAATAATCTACAGATTACAATTTACAACCTGCATTGTAAAATAATTTAAATACAAAAACTTTATACAGAAAAATAGTTCATAAAAAATTAAAAGAAAAATTTGTTGTAACAATGATTCGCGCACATGAATGTATATTAATTAAATGTTTATATATATTTGTATTTCTGTGGCAAAAATGATCCCTACATTACCTTCACTTGATAAGAAACTGAGACAAAAAATATAGCAAAATCAACAAGCGACGAGTGAGAGCGAGTCAGACAGTTCGATTGCGCTTGCTTATGGCTGACGCTGACCGGCTCGAAAAGACGAAAACGCGGACTTCTACGAAAAAAAGGAATTTATATAGTGGTTAATTACTTGTTGAGCATCAATTACAAACAGTCATATTCCAAAGAAAAAAGGTACGCATAATTATTTTTTTTATCTTTCTTTTATATTTTTTTATATTAAATATAAATTATTTGAATGGATTCATAGGTTATAATCCTCTAGCACATTGCACTGTTTGGATGGAAACCGGGTAACCACGCGCTTTTCAAACACTCGAGCATAAAAAATACTTTCAAATCAATAATACGGAAAATAGGATATTGATTTATTTGCAATTGTGTTAAATACATATTATAGACATTTTTATAATTTTAAGGTCCATTTATTAACTTTTATATATTACGCTTTATTAATATCCTATTAAATAAAAAATTTAAAAGAAATTAATAGTCCAATAACCTAAACATTCAAATAATATAGGGTTTGTATTCTTCATGTGTTAGCGTATTTGAAATAAATTTATGATTATTCCATGATCATCTCTAAATCATCTCTTAAATTGAATGGGTATAAATGATTTTTATTGTTTCTTATAGGTGAAAACAACATAAAAAATGGCAATTGCAGCTTCAAAAGTTCACGAAGTAAGAGAAATCACCAGGATTGAGCGAATTGGAGCACACTCTCATATTCGTGGTTTAGGCTTAGATGATAGTTTAGAGCCTCGAAATGTTTCACAAGGTATGGTTGGTCAGTTTCAAGCTCGCAGAGCAACTGGTGTTGTTTTGGAAATGATCAAGGAAGGAAAAATAGCTGGTAGATCTATTTTGTTAGCTGGTCAACCAGGAACTGGTAAAACTGCAATAGCTTTGGGTTTAGCTCAATCTTTAGGTGCTGATACACCTTTCACACTTATGGCTGGTTCTGAAATTTATTCTTTGGAAATGAGTAAAACTGAAGCTTTGACACAAGCTATAAGAAAATCAATAGGAGTAAGAATCAAAGAAGAAAGTGAAATTATTGAAGGTGAAGTTGTGGAAATGCAAGTTGACAGACCTGTTACTGGAGTTGGTGCAAAAGTAGGCAAACTCACATTGAAAACTACAGAAATGGAAACAATCTATGATTTGGGTAACAAAATGATTGAAAGTCTCATGAAAGAAAAAGTTCAAGCTGGAGATGTTATTACCATAGATAAAGCTACTGGTAAAATTAGCAAGCTAGGACGTTCTTTTACTAGAGCTCGTGATTATGATGCTACAGGGCCACAAACTCGTTTTGTCCAATGTCCTGAAGGAGAACTGCAAAAAAGAAAAGAAGTGGTTCATACTGTGACTTTGCATGAAATAGACGTTATAAACAGTAGAACCCATGGCTTTTTAGCTTTATTCTCTGGTGATACAGGTGAAATTAAACCAGAGGTAAGAGAACAAATAAATCAGAAAGTATCAGAGTGGAGAGAAGAAGGAAAAGCAGAAATTGTACCCGGAGTATTGTTCATTGATGAAGTACATATGTTAGATATTGAGTGCTTTTCCTTCCTCAATCGAGCTTTAGAAAATGAAATGACACCAGTTGTTATAATGGCAACAAATCGAGGTATTACTAGAATTAGGGGTACTAACTATAAAAGCCCACATGGAATTCCAATTGATTTATTAGATCGTATGATAATTGTTCCAACCATTCCATACCAAGAGTCAGAGCTTAAAGAAATATTAAAAATAAGATGTGAAGAAGAAGATTGTGAAATGTCCAATGATGCACTATTGGTCCTTACACGGATAGCTCTCGAAACTTCTTTGAGATATGCAATCCAGCTAATCACCACATCATCTTTAATTTGCAGAAAGAAGAAAAGCATGGAAGTTACTGTGGAAGATGTTAAACGAGCATATACTTTGTTTATGGATGAAAATCGCTCTTCCCAGTTTTTGAAAGAATATCAAGATGATTTTATGTTTTATGAAGCTGAAGAACAATCAATGGAGGTCTCTTAATATAATTAAAATCTTTCAAAAAATTAAGTTAAATCGTGTAAAAATAGCTATTGACGTATCATTTAAATTTGTATTGAATTAATATTAAGTAACTTAACAATAAAAACAGTTTGATTTTTAAAAAAAGTACTCATTTTTATGACAAACTTGACATTTATTAAATATTAATTATTCATCATTATAATTAAAATTCTTCAATATTACTTAAAAAAAAATATGTATCCATATAACGTAGAAAAAAATATTTTTGTTTTTTTATTACATTACGGAACATGTTACATGGAGATGTAAATGGAAATTCAATAACAATTAAAACAGAAAATATTATAATTAATTATAGGCTAAGCTAAAACTTCTCTCATTCTCTTGTCTGAAGCTTTGATGCATATGATCTATTTGCTGTATTTTTTGATTGAGTAAATTAGTTCTTTGTACAAGCCATTGCAAGCTATTCATATGTGCATTTAAAATTTTCACTATCTGAACTATTGGATCGCTCGGATCTTGCGCACGATTTGCTTCATTAAGATGCTCTATAATCTCCTTCAAATCTTCTGACATTTGTTTGAGTTGTGTATCTATATTCTCGGCTAAACGATATGTATATTCACGTTCTGGATCTGTAACTGACAATAAGGCCAGCTCCTTCTCCAATGGAACTAAACAGTCTTGTAATTCTTTTTGTTGACCAACCTATAATAGAAGATGGTTTTTATTATAATGCACACAATTTACATATTCCAAGAAAATGCTCATGAAATGTAATGACAACTTACAACATAATCAAGTTCATGTTCAAGTTGTTGCTGTTCCAATTTGACTCTTTCGACTTCTTCATTTAAATTTACAATTTTTTCACCATTTGCTATAAGTAATCTATCCCAAGCGTTAATTTGTGTGGCTTGATTAACAAACACTTTTTCTTGTTCTTCTAATTCAAGTGTCCACTTATTTATAGATTCTTCTAATTGACAATAATTTATAGCACCAGGCGGTCTACTTGCTGATGAAGTGCTAACCCTGAAATAAAGGATAGCATATATAATTAAGTACAAAGCATTAAACTTTTCAAAGAAAAATAAAAATATATATATCGTGATAAATTAAGGGTACGATCTTTGTTATATTCCTTCAATTTTCCTAAAAAATTAATTATCAAAACCAGACACATTCAAAGATAAAAAATGTGCCCATGATCCTCGTTTGTTAATAATTTTCTAAATAACTTTAGACCAAAAATGTAGGTAAAAAGTATTTTTATTCATTCCCTTAATGCATTCTCTACACTTACGTAGTAATGGTACCTAAGGAAGTTTGTGGTTGACTGCTAGCTGCAGCAGCAGTCGTAGAAGTAGGTGCAGCTGCGGTAGTTTTCCCTAAGGTCAAGCCAGTTGAGGCTGTACTACCAGGTGTGCCTAGACTAAAACCAGTAGTACCTGCAGTAGACAATCCAGTTCCCAAATTGAAGCCTGAGCTTGAAGAAGTAGCACCACCTCCCAAATTGAAACCACTCGATGTGGTTGTAGTTGAGCTGCCCAAGTTGAAGGACGGAGTTGTTGCAGGAGCTGGAGTACTGAAACCTGATGCTGTGGTGGTGGGGGTAGTGCCCGCCAAGTTGAACCCAGTGCCGGTGGTTGTGACGGAGGTGGTCGTGGCGGTGGAAGAAAAACCTTTACCAATTCATAGTTCATATGTACGTATTACGCATATTCTAATTCTTTACTGATTACGCGACGCGTCATACGTACCTCCTCCCAAACTTCCAGAGGCGGATGTAGTCGCAGGAGTATTATTACCCAAGTTAAAATTCATTTCTTCTTTTTTTTTTTTTAAATTAGCGTTTTGTCGGAATAAAAACGACAGCGACCAAAGTCTTGTACTTCTCCCTTTGCTCGGCTGACTCGCTCGGCTTGCAATAGAGGTTAGGACGCTTTTCTGTTTGTCACTTTTAATACCAGAGGGGGCTAAAAAAAAGTTTCTCTTTTTAAATAAAAATTATTTATAATAAAAGTTTGATTTGAAAAATGTATAATCATAAAAACATTTTACGTTTAAATTTTATTACTAAATTTAACATCAATTTCAAGAATAACGCAAATATTTTTATTTTACTTCAATGTTGCGTCATGTTACGTAAATTTGCCACAATAAAATCAGGTAAATTGACATCGGTTCGTCACGATTCGTAAACTGCGATCATTTTTTCGATCTATCATGACTCATTCCACCCCCGCAGTCCCCACACTTGCCGCGGACCCTTCGACGGCGGTTCTGTGGCTCTGGGGCTGTTACCGAGACGCGCAACTTATGCAGCGCAGCACAACGTCGAAAGCTCGCGCGCAATCTCCAATGTTTACGTGCCTTGAAATTATCCGGGAACTCAAAATTTTGCCTCAATTTTTAATTACCGGTGAGGACTAGGGTGAATTGCGAACAAATGTAGTGGAAAGCAAAATTATTATCGCAGATTCTGCCGAGCGTAAGATGCAACGTTTTTGGCCTCTCAGCTGAGTACACGTGGAAGGAACTATTTTAATTTTCCAACGCTCTTTGTCGGCCTCCAGTAATACCTCATTTAATACAAGCGGAAGGCACGCTTTGCCTTTTTAGAACCAAGCGATTTTGTATACTTAAATACCAGTGATAAATCGGCGAGCAAAATGTCGATTGTTTACGTAATTTTAAGTTTGTTATTGGTGCATTCCACTGCTGGATCATCTTTAGCAACACCACCGCAGTCAGCAATTGTGGTTGCATTTGATGATATTTACGATCTATCCATACTGGCTAATACTATTTCAGATTTGGGTATCGAGACTACTTTGGTCTTGCCAAATGATGAGACTGATTATTACGAACACTTAGTTGCAGTTGAATTAATCAAGGTCAATGCTAGTCTTGCAACAGTTGATGGTAAAGATGCTAGAGCTTTGAAGCTTTGTGAAAGCTTAATTACGAATAAGAATATATCAAAGTACGTCCAATCTTTACAACCAACGTTTATTATTTTCCCAGGAGTGAGGTATAGTTAATATTATATTTTATTCGAGAATTTTGTTATTTTGAATAATTATATTTGATTTATAAATGTATGTATTTTTAGGCATGATGTGTGTTTGCTGTCTTGGACTGCTTCTATATCATCTATTCCAGTTATATGGGCTAGAGGTCACAACGAAGAGTTATACGTTTTTGTAAAAACAGGAATGGCCTTACCAGTACACGAAAGTGGTCTTATACAGAGTTTTATTGAGAATTTGAATTTGAAATACTATTTATACACGGTTGAAAGAAATTATGTTGTACCTGCACAAAAACTTGTAGCTGAAAAGTTTCCAAAAATTGATAATGCAATAAGCAGTTTGTATTCTAATGTGCAATTAGTTTTATGGGGTGCTGATCCTATTTTAAGATCTAACTCTGCCTTGTTAACTCAATTAGTAGCAGAGGTATATAAATTGCATTTGTTCTTTTTTCTATAGTGTAATTTTATTAGGTTATTTAAATATATTTAAATATATTTGGTTTTCAGATTGGGTGCCATCATTGTCGTGGGGCTCAACCGCTTCCATCTGAACTTCAAAAAGAACTGGTGGAATTTAGATCGGGTACTGTTGTTGTGCTTTTAGATAAGGATTATGCTCCACTAGTCCAAGCTATAACAAAGAAATTACCAAATGATAGACAGGGATTGGCAGTAATATGGAAAAATAAATATGCTAAAGTGCATAATAAGCCAAACAACCTTGTCATTCACAAAAATGTTGATCGTCAAGACTTAATTGGTAAATATCGAATATTTATTAAATTCGTGAATTATCGAAAACCACGTTTCACTCTTAATTCAAAATAAAATTTTGCTAACGTAGGATACCCGCGATCGAGGTTGGTGTTGTGTCATTGCACCGACTCGGAATTTTTGGAGAGTGCATTTCACGGCACACCGATGATCTGCATCCCGCGAAATGTCGACGAGAAGAGAAACGCACGACGAGCAGTGGAGCTGGGCTTCGCCTTTGTTGAGAAGGTCGAAGCTATTTCGGATATCGTGAGCGAAAGCATCAAAGAGATTCACGAGAACAGCAAGTACCGAGAGAATGCAAGGGTTGTCTCGCAGGCGATTCGCGATAGGTCCAACCACGCGATGGACCGAATTCTCTACTGGCTTGGATATACTGCCAGGCACAACGGCGAGGGCCGCAATCTTCTTCTGCCGAAGAAAGTATCAACGTACAACGAGACTCTGCAAGCCATTGCTGGATTTCTCGTCGGATTCCTCTTTACCGTCTTTCTTACCTTCCTGTTCTTCGTCACTCAGCACGTTGTCGAGACACAGAAAAAGGCTGAACAAAAGAAAAAATATAAGAAATAACATGTGATAACAATTGATGGAATATCATTTTCATTTTTTAAATTGTTTTTCTTTTGTTAAATTCATCATTTTAAAGTGTTAAGTGCATTTTAAAATCATTCATTTGATAGTACGTTTTTCATCTTAAATATTTGAGTTTAGTGGAAAAACTGTTTAAAAAAACGGAGTTTCATACAAAAAGTATTTTTGCATTTATTAAAGAACAAACTAATAATGTACTAAACTTTTTTTAAATGTTTTACTCACTGCTGTGTAATGAGCAAATAATAAAAAAATTGTACTTTTTTCACAATTTTTGAAACAAAATTGTTATGGTGTTTTCATTGGAAAAAATTGCGTTTGGGAAAGAAAAAATACAAGAATGCTTTTCCACAGATGTATTTATAAATACACGTATAAGTATACAGGTCATGCATATTTATAATATATAAATACTAATAACTATGTTGCTCCTAAAGCTATTCGAGCGTTGTGGACGATTACTCGGTTTTAACAATAAAAAAATTTTGATTATAATATATAATATATATACGTATATATAAATCTATATATATTATAATTTATCATTGGGGGAAAATAAATTACAATTTTTCAATACTGCGCTTTGTATATAGTCATCAAAGCGAGAGCTTGCTCGCTTGCATCGTATGACCCTCGGACTGGCTCCTAAGTACGATTCCGCCGGCTCGAGAGTCGCATATAATCAGCCGCCTAATACACTTTTATTTGCCATTTACGCGAACTACTGGACACATCGATCGCTTTCCTTTTGTTTATAATAATCATATGTTTCTTATATGCTTTATTCCTTTTATCGAAGGAGTACATTGCATTCGCACACTTATCGCCTCGGCGTCATTAAATGTGTTTCATCACAAAATTAAATCGTTGAACTTTGATTTCATTTTATACTTGCAACTACCGTTATTTATTTTTAATTGTTTGCTTTTAATTCACTGACGTCGCTCGGGTAGGGTATTACAAATCTATTAAAATACGTTAGGTAATTTTGATCAAGATTCCGTAAAAATATCAGTACAAAGCTTATAGAAACGTGAAAATAGCCGGTGCCTTTAAAAATCGTTCTCAAAAAGGGTGGTACAAACTTTAGAAAAGCACAAAAAAGTTTGCCGCAAAAAGAAGGTGAAAGGGGGCTCTCTTATTCGCCGCGGGGACTGCGAGGTGAGCTTCTCGCCGCGGCTGCGCAGCCCATGAGGGATCGAAGTTACACATTTTATTTGGCATGCGAAACAAACGGTGTGACTAAAATGTCATGCTTTGACGGTTCGTGTGTGCCGCGCGGCGGGAGCTCCGGCGGGCATTGCAAACTTACGCAAATATATAATAATATATACACAGCTATGATATAAGTACGTTGAAAAGTAAAAAAGGTGAATTATGTACATTTCATTGGCATGCGACGTCGACTCGTCGTTCCATCGTTTTTTTTTTTTTCGTTCCTTTAAAAAAAAAAAAAAAAAAAAAAGCGATGCGCGCGGTGTGCGCGCGCGACGATCGAATGGAAACGAGAATACATAGAGTGTTACGTGCAAATAAAACGCGCGTCTCTCGTCTCGTCAAATTAGTCTACCTGGGATCGCGAACGAAAGTGGACATTTCCGGTGCGTAAATTTCGAGGAGGGAAAAAACACGGTCGGGTTGTGTAGGCGGGGTGGGGTAGGGTGGGTTGGCTGCCGATTTAGTTGCAGACGTGCTCCTCCCGCGTGTGCCGGCACATCTCGCACTTGACGTCGCAGCACCAGACGAAGCGGCAGTTGCACTTCTCGATGACATCGCGAACGCGCGTCTGGTATCCCCGGCCGCAGCACAGCAGCCGGCAGCCGTCCAGGCCCAGGCTCGTGCGGTTGCACACTCGACCTCTCGTACCAGGTATTCCCAATCTACGAACATTTATTCATTATAAGCATCTTTTTATTACATTTTGTGTAATAAATTTTCGTAGCTCTTTTCAATGTTCTCTAGGAACCCTGCTGGAAATGGTCGATTGAAAGCGATAGCAAATTTAATCGATTTGAATAGTGAATCTTAATACCAACTTTTACATATGGTTCCGATTAAAAACGATTGAAAATGATAGAAGTCAATTAAAAACGATAGAAGTCTAAAGTCGATGAAAAGAATTTTTAATCCACTTTTATCGTTTTCAATTTTAATCGACTTCTATCGTTTAAAATTGTATTCGCGTCTATCGTTATTAATCGATTTCTAACGTTTTCCATCGTTTTTAATCGAAACCAAATGTAAAAGTGGGTATTAAGATCACTATTCAAATCGATTAAATTTGCTATCGCTTTCAATCGTTTTCAGTTGGCCATTTCCAGCAGGGTAGTACTCCCTAGCAGAAAAAAATTATAATCGGCGCGAAATGATTATAGTTTGATTATAGTAGGGACGAAAAAATTATATTATCCTTATAGAATTCCTATAGGATTCCTATAAGGATTGACTATGATTATAGTTTTTTTCTGTAAGGGCTATTTCTACTTTCATTCGCATGTTTTAGTAATAATAATATTTGAATCAACCTCAATTATTTCCCAAATTTGGTATTTTTTTTAATTGTTTATTTCATAATTTTTTTATATAGTATATTACGTACGTATTCGACTTTTCACTCTAGTAAAGGCTATTGTTTCATTCCAACGCTGTGATAAAAATAAATACTTTTGTAGAGGGTATGTAAAAAAATTTATTTT
>JAXIUT010000021.1:383272-434361 GCA_035586675.1 Eurytoma californica | reverse complement strand
TTTTAATCTGAAACTCTTTTTTTCTCAGGTAAATAACTAAGAAAATCGGTTATATGTCCCATAGTCCCTTAAGGGGGGCTTATTATACCTAAAATTTGTTTCACTTAAAATTACCTAAAGCAACAGAAATAAAATATTTATTACCATTTAAATTTAATATTGTAAAAGTGTATTGCATTCCGGATAAAATGGGTGTAGTTAGAAGTCTCTGGATCCAAGCATTAAGTTATGTCAGTTTCAGAAATTTTGTTTGTGCGACACTAATTCCAGCTTCAATGGATTGATCAATTTTGATGGAGTTTGGCTTAAATCATTGGTAATTTATGTCTTTATGGTGCAAAGAGGAGTTGCATGAATTAAAATTTCTTGATTAAATATTTGAAAGAGTACAAAAACTGCATAAATTCCTAACATTGAAGAAATTTATTTTTCATAAAGTGTATTCTACTGCAGAAGTCGAATACAATATAATTTAATTTTTAAATTAAAAATGTTTGTTTACTGTTAGAAGTAATTATATACTTATCGCACATATACTGTAAAGTGTTATGCAAGTTAATTGTTCAATAAACACGTTATATTTTAGCTATAATTATCACAGATATTGTTGAATTTATTGCTTTTTATTTAAACAATTTCCTTGCTCTTTTTTACCCCCTTTACCGAAGTACCGCGCCTATATATAATTTTTTTATTAAATTGATTATATATATATATGTTATTTACTTTTGACTCGATCGGTACGATAGACTACCGTGCAGACGACAGCGACATGCATACGCCGGGACCGGGTTCCCGCGAATACAAATAAATATTATTATTTATATCTGGTTTGTCGCTGTTTATTAAATAATGTATATTCGTTATCGAATTAATAAGCTAAACTAATGTAAAATAGCTTTATTTAATCGTCAAGAATCGAACTTTTTAGAAGTACTGTTATCTACAAAAAATTGTATCAACCGACCAGCTAACCTCTCACTTTTATTTAAAATGAAGTTCAAATGCAAAATGATTGACACTGGATCAATGAGGGATTTTAACAGTAAGTATTTATCGAGTTCTTTTTCTGAGTTAATCAACATTTATCGACCAACTTCCTTTGCAGATGTAGCAACAACAATAGCTCGAATGTCTAAAGCTTGTGTTCTGCGCCTCACTCAGGACTCAGTTTATTTTAATATCGCTGACGATACAACTCCCATGGTCTGGACAAAGTTGGATAGACAACACTTTTTTGTAGACTATTTAGTAGCTGGTAAATCTGAAGAATTCAATGAGATTTACATGGAACTTAACACGGCTATGCTTGCCAAGAGTGTTATTTCTTTAAAGACTGCTGCCAAAATTGTTAAAATAAAACTAACAAATAAACAACAACCTTGTCTCACATTTGAAATTGAACTTTCATCAATTAGTGCTGAGTCTAGGCTGTGTGTTCACGATGTGCCTGTTACTGTCATTCCACAAAGAAAGTGGAGCGAATACAGTGAACCCAATATTGACAGATACGATGTAAATATAATGCAGTTTTAATATATTTTTTGTTTTTTAAATTATCTATTATATGTGTTTTTTAAAAAATTTTCAGATTTCATTAGAGATACCTCAATTTAAACACTTAAGAAGTGTAATGGAAAGGATAAAAAATATGAGTCCAATTTTAATTCTTACAGCAGATACAGATGGTGTACTTGCATTTAAAGCAGACACCAATACTGCTACTATAACAGTGCACTTTCCAAATCTCACTGTACACGAATGCAGTTCCACTGATCAAACAGTGTCTATAAGCGTTGATATTAAAAAATTTCATGCATTTTTGGCATGGGACGCAGTTCATCCAACAACAATGAAATGCAACATTCTTCATGACAGAGTCATTAATATTAATTTGAGTTTAGATGATTATTTGCAAATAAGGTATTACATACCAGCAGTAGAATCTTAAATATTAAAAACGATTGTTTAATTGTTAATGAAATTTTATATTTTTATACATACCATGTAATAAATTATTTTTTAAAGTATATAAAAACTTATTTATTTGTAGCTGTTAAAAAAGTAGATAATATTGTTTAAGCAAGAAGGTGCGATTTAGATAAATTATAAATATTACATTTTAAAAACAGAGTATTTTTCGAGAAATTTCTACCTTATCAACTGGAACTTTGAGTTCTACCTTATCAACAGAAGAACTGAAGGGCAAACTAAATTCCAGAAATACAAAATCCCGCTAAAATTCATTCTCGACGTAACCGCATGTGGACGTGACTTGAAGTCTAATAATATGTACCTAATTATTCAAGATAAAAAAAATGGCATAACTCCACTTTTCGTGAAAACTGAGATAAAATTGCCCAAAAGGTTACCAAAAGCCAGCTATGCGCAAAAGGGTGTAACTCCAAGTCCCCGGCAGAAAGGGCTTAACCACTGGAATGTTCAGTAAAAGGGGACCTCCAATTAAAAGATCAATTTCATTGAATACATCCATAAAAATACATTTTTGAATAGATTCCAGAAAAATGACTTAAGTGCATTTTCCCGGCTAAAAGGCATTCAAAAATTAAAAACTCAAATATCTAAAATTATAAACAGTTGAGTTGAGCTATGCCCTTTTTTGCGTAGCACCGCTGTTTTGGCGGCAAGTCATAGATATATATTTAACTCTATGACCTACTACGAGAAAAACCGCACAATAAGTTGACTATTTTGAAAAGCGAGATTATTTATGAATCGTATGCATATATATGCTTTAAAAAGTATTTTAACATATTAGCGAACGCTACCTATAGCGTACGAGTGCGAGAGAGAAAGCTTTATTTAAGTATTTTGTTATCTCTCGCACTCATTTTGAGCGCAGCGAATTGCTCGCTCCATGAAAACACAGCCCTGATCTTGTAGCACGAGGCTTCGGAGCAGTCGACGGCATCCGCCGGCGCGCCTTATTATCGCCATCGCCGCGTGTGTTGAAATCACAACCGAGGAAAAGGCGATCGGAAAATCATCCTCCCGCAACAACAGTATCGCGTCATCGCGTCGGGACCCGTCGGACTCACTGATGTAATCGACAAAAAGAAAGAAAAGAGGAAAAAACAGTCCGCTTATCGGTGAGTCAACAGTCAATAGCTACTTAAACGCCGCTCGGCTGCCGCCTCCGTTTGTACGCTATACCCTATATCTGACGCCACGGAGTGCAACGCCTGACGCGCGAGATTACGAGTCGCTCGATCATTCCGGGGGATCGTTGATCTTATCGCCGCGCGCCCGCCTAGACGAATAAGCATCGCGCTGTTATCGCGCTTGAATTTTGCAGGAAAGGTGCGGGAACCCGGGGCGGCGAGTACACGGAGGCGCATGCGTGCGCCCAGTATTCGAAGTCGCTGCTAAGCCCATTTCTTATAGATTATTTCGCGGGCGAGGAAGGCCTCTCTCCCTGGCGAAACGCGAAGTTTTTCTGCACGTGACCGAGGTTCCGGTATAATGTCTCTGGAGTCCGTGGTCATGGCTCCACCGGAGAGCGAAGACATCAAGCACATCAAGGATGGCTTCATCGACTTCGTGGCTGGTTCACTGGGTGAGAATCACTTCAGCGAGTTTGTTACTTAATTAGAGATGTTTGTTTCATTATCAATTAGTTCAATGGCTTTGCTTTCAGTTTTGTGTCTCTTTCAGTAAGTTAGACAGCGTCAAATACATCATTGAGTGTTTTTGTTTTTAAGTATACTCGAATAATTAAAGTTTTGAAGAACAAATATTTAAGAAGTAATTTTATTTGCTTTGCATTAATTTTTATATATATTATTATATTTTTATATGTCTTGGAGGAAAAAATAAATGAATATCTAATTATGTTTTTGTTATTTAATACTTACGTACTATCTGTAAATACTTGTGCAATTAAAGAACAAATTTTAAAAAACAAATTTCTTTGCATTAATTTTTTAACAGAAACAATATCAAAATTTTGTTTTTCATTATTTTATCATTATCTATGCACATGAATAATTATATTTTTATTATATTTATTTTTAGTTATGCAAAACAGTTTTCAGTTTTCCTTTAAATTCAATTTCAGATTAGATAGCTTGTTATCGTTAGTTAAAATCAGCCTAAATTGATAAAAGATTGTACAATTCCAATTTTATCTAAGAATTTATTAACACCAATATTTTATATGCTGTACCTTTTCTAATCATTGTACATTATGTGTAAATATTTATTCTTATTGTACTTTTATATTTATCGCTGTTCACTGCAATTATTTGAATCATTTTTTTATTTTATATTGAAAAGTATTGAAAATATTGATATTGAAAATTATTAATTGAACGTACTCAAAGTTTTTTACATATTTTTATTATTATAACAATATTGACTATTTTTTATGATGTCTAGGTGGAGTTGCGTTAGTTGTTGTTGGTCAACCTTTGGATACCGTTAAAGTAAAAATGCAGACGTTCCCTTCAATGTACAAGGGAATGGTAGATTGTTTTATGAGAACTTTAAGGTCAGATGGATTTACAAGAGGATTGTACGCTGGAACAGTACCATCTATAGTAGCCAATGTAGCAGAAAATTCAATTCTATTTGCAGCTTACGGAAGCTGTCAAAAAGTAGTATGTTCTATATTAGGTGAATTTTTTTTCAATATAATTAGTAAAAAAATTACAGATTATGATTCTAAATTTTGAAAGATTCAGCTTTGTTATTTGTATTTTAATATTATGTTAAAATGAAGTAGAATAAAATAAAATAGTGCTCAATGTATTTACTTTCTTTTACAGGAGTTCCTAAGGTAGAAGAATTAAGTACTATTGGAAATGCCTGGGCAGGTTTTTTTGCAGCATTTTTCTCATCTCTGACACTTTGTCCAACAGAGTTGATAAAATGTAGGTTGCAAGCAATGCGAGAGGTACAAAGTCAAGGAAATGGAGCACCAATGGTAAATACAAACTTTACAATTTCAAACATTAAATTTAAAAAATACATCTGATAAATATTTGCAAATTAATTTCAGAAACACATTGGATCATGGAGATTAACGAAACAAATTATCAATGAATCTGGAATAACTGGTTTATATAGAGGTCTAACATCTACAATAGCTAGAGAAATGCCAGGATATTTTTGCTTCTTTGGAGCTTATGAACTCACTCGAGAATTGTTAGCTAACCCAGGACAAAGCAGAGATGACATTGGTTGGCAAAAAACAATGGTTGCAGGAGCAGCTGGCGGAATTGCGATCTGGCTTGTGATTTTCCCTGCTGATGTTGTTAAAAGTCGAATTCAAGTAATTATATTATTTCTATTATGTTAAAAAAAATAAATAAATAAATTTCATTACATTTTTGTGATATTACTTTTTAGGTTCAAAATTTGAAAACTCCTGCTTTAGTCGTCATGAAAGAAATTGTTAGACTTGAAGGAGTTAGTGCCTTGTACAATGGACTCAAGCCTACATTAATAAGGACAGTACCAGCAACTGCATCTCTCTTTGTTACTTATGAATATGTTAAAAAATGTTTGCATGGAGTCATGGATTAAGCTATAATTTTTAAGTAGTGAAATGATGTAAATTTTTTATTTAATTGAATCGAAGAAAAGAATGTGACCCAGCACATAAATTGCTGAAGAGATAAATAAGTCTCTGCTAAGTCCGATGTATTAAAATTGAAATAATCAAAGGAACTAATAGGAAACAGCACAAAGGAACCAAACAGATAAAAACTGACAATAAAAAATGCATTTTTCTCACTGAGGAATCAACTATCCATGTAAATAATACAATCAAAAATAGTTGTATAAAGATATTTTATTTTATATATAACACGATTTTATATACATATATATTATATGTAAAATGCACAAAGAACTTACTGTTGTGATTAAAGCTCTTGTACGTCTATAAACGCTGTTTAGGTGAAAATTCTAATTTTATTGTTGAATTAAGATAATAAACATTATCTTGCCAAAATTTCTTTGATGTACTTTTGTCTTTCAACATCTTCAGATAGATTCTGCCACTCATTAAAAGGTATCTGTAATTTATATTGTTATATATATTATAGTCATTTACATTATTTTATATATATATAAAAAAAAGAAAAATCCTAAAAGTTGAAAAAAAGTTGAAACCCACCAGAATAGGTGTGTAACCAATGAGTTTTAAATATTTCATCTCCATTGCCAATGTGCCAGTTGGCCTACAGTCCCTAGTGAAGTTTTTAAACGAAGCTACTACTAAAGCATACCATTTGTTACCATCTTTGGGTGCATATTTTATTGTTCCGTTTGGTATTTGTGACAATTTATCTTCTGGTGAAATTATATTGCCTTGCGGATCTTTACAAATTACTATATCTAATTTAGCAAATTGTGGCAATAGAGGATTTGCATATATAGCTGATTCTGAATTAAAAGCTCGCTGAAAAGATTATATTTTTATTACTAACAATAAATTTACCTACTTTTTATGTACACTTAATTAGTATCTATACCTTGCATGTTTCAATGACTTCTTCTAACAATTTGTTTGTTCTATTGTTTTTGTGATTTTTAGCAATTTTTTCCTTACGAAATGATCCAAATCTCTGAAAAGAATGAATAGCTAAGTAACAAGGAGTAACCAATAAGTAATTTAAAACTCACATTATTTACCTGTATTAAAAATTCTAAAAGATCTTTTTGAATTCTTGGACCATTGTATTCAGGATGTCCTAATTCTATAAAAAAATCCAAGTGAAGGAAATCTTGAGTTAAATGGTACTTATCACCCCTCGAAATTTTTTCAAGAAACTCAGGATCCAAAACAATTCTTAAAGCATTTTCTGAATAAAAGTTTACTTGATGTAAACTAGAAACAATTTTTAAAAATGAATGTGGATGTCTGTAAAAATATATTAATTTAAAAACTTAAAAAAGAGTTTTATAAGGTATTCAAATAATTAAGGTGGGTAATTAATATACTCTTTAATATCTTCAGCTCTATCTGGAGAAAGTAATTCATTCATAATTACAGAATAGACTTTACAATCCTTGGGCTCGTAGTAAAATCTACACAGTGTTAGTGCAATTTTTTCAAAATCTTTTATATTTGCTTCCTTAATATCTTTCTCAAATCTACCAAGTACAAATATACAAGAGCAATTAATTAAATCATTTTATAAATGATGTGCTCATTAAAATGTTGATTATATTAGTTAATTTACCTGTCTAATATTTTTTTCATTAAATTGGGATTGTGCAGTAAAGTTCTGTGTTGTAAATCTGCAATGAAACCTAGAAGTGACAGATGTTGTGTTGAAGTATGACTTTCCAATAATTCAAGTAAACTTTTCAATTCACTTATTAACTCTTCATTAGTAGATGATACTCTTGAGTATAAAATATAACAGAATAAATTGTAATCATTCATTTAAAAGCTGTTATCTTAAATTTTAGTTTAATTTATTCTTACCGTAAAATTTGTAAAATTTTTGCAAGAGCAAAATGGCTGGCTATGTTGATGTCCTTTTTAAGTTTTCTTATAAGTTTTATTAAAAATTCATCACTCCTAATGACTGATTGATAGTAAACTAAAGTTGATGCAAATATTCCCAGTTCTTCTAATGATAAGTTATCCATATGTCTTTCTATGTAGTATTCAAAATTGTATAAATTTAGAAACAATTTTCGATTTGTAATTGTTAAAAATGCATAATGAATTAAATTGACTTTTGACAATTTTTCAAGCTTCAGTCCCAACTTTTTTAAACTGTGATAAGAAAATTCTGAACCTCTTGATAGTTTTAATTTATAAAATTGATCATTGAACAAGAGTATTTTGTCAATAGACCATTTTGCCAATAGATCACCACGAAATCTGCTGAAACATTCGTTATCTATATATTTCCAAAATTTTAAGAAATTTTTATCCTTCTTATCAAAAATCCATAATTCCAAACATTTCAATAAATGATACAATTCGTCATCGCTAAAATCTGAACATCGATTTTGAATTACTTCTAATACGCCACCAAATTGTAAATTCATCAAGTTTTCTTCATTTTTTTTAGCAAAATTCGAGAGTATCTCGAAATTCTCCAAAAGTTCTGCATTACTCATGCTAATCCATGGTTTCATTAAAAATTGATTTATATCATCAATTTCTATATCATCTCTTAACTTTAATGATAATGCTAAATTATTAGAATAATCTTCAGAATTGGTTAGTACTTTACGAGCTGCAGCAAACGTTGGGTAGTCAAGAATTGACTTATTTTGTTTTGAATGAACAAGATTTTCATGTTCTACTGAGCTTGTACACAAATATTTACAAGATCGTTGAAAATAATTAATATTGCTTTGACGTGAAGCACATGTGAGTGCTGGATCTAACCTTTGCAGCAAAGTTAAACTTTTGCAATTTATTAGTATTTTACCGAGTTTTTTAGTAAACATTGTTTACGTCTAGACAAAATTCAGTTGTTACAATTACGTTGCACTCTTATTTACACATGACAACAAATTGTATAATAGTTAATATTAAAATGAATTTTTACTTCAATAATTGATAAGGTAAGAGTACAAAGCACTATATAATATACCGGTAAATATGGCGGATCGCGGATGTTTATATTACCAACTTAACAAAAATGTGGACAAATTCAAAAATATTTAAGCGCGATTAAAGAGTACTCAAAATTACTATTTTAAGTAATTTCTTCAAACCATACAATAAAATCTCAATAAAAAATAGCTAAAAATTAAAACATTAAACTATACAATTAATGAATAAAATATTAGTTACTGTTAAGTATAATTATTATTTATGAATTAAAATAAAAGTTATTAACAATATACAACAGATGTATATACACAGAATTTACACTATATATAATATGTACAAAGTTCTTTTTCTCATAAGGTGATACAAAAAAGGATAATTGTTATAGATTCAAAAGTGATTTAAGGTACTCCTGTTTACGCAAATCAGTTTGATTATTTTGCCATTCCATTTGCTTTACCTGAAAGCATAAAAATATATATATTTTAATTTTCTGTTTTAAGTGAAATTTTTAATGAGAACATACCATAATTGGAATATATCCGATGTGCTTTAAATGTCTCATATAGGCTATCAAAAGACCAGTGGGTTGGTAGGTATTTCTAATTATTACATTGTGATTACCCATTACCAATGCAAACCATTTCTTATCGTTATTGGGTGCATATTTAATATCATGATGAAAAAAATTACGAAAATATCCTCCAGGATTAAAGAATTTCTTTTGCTGTTCATCATAACAAAGAACAATATTTTTTGCTACAAAATGTGGCAATAATGCATGTATAAAAACTGCTGACTTCGAATTTGTAATACCCTAAAAGAACAGTTTTTTATTTTAACAATAAAAATTTGTTTCATTAATGAATTTTTCAATTTTTACAACTATTACCTCACAAACACGAGCTACATCTGTTATTAATTTTGAGGCACGATTAATTTTCATTTCTATAGATCCAGATCCATATTTCTGAAAAATACATGTGAATTTTATTTTAATGAATTAAAAAGTAAATACACAATTAATTTATTAATCACCATCACAAGAGCATTTCGTATATGTTTTGCCAGTCTTGGACCATCGTATTGTGGACATTCTATCTCTATACTGTAATCCATAAAAAGATATTCTCTGTTCAATATAGAAAAGTTTCCATGACTAAATTTCTGTATGTAATCAGGATGCATTATAATCTTCAAAATGTCTATAGGATATAGATTCATGGGTATCATGTACAAGATGGAATAAACAAAGACACGAGGATACCTATATAAAAATGCAAAATTAGAAAAAATATACTTTATTTAAAATTTATCTTAAAAATGTTTACTTCTCTAATTCTTGTTTTCGAGCAGGGTTCAAAAATTCATCTTTGGCCAATTCATAAAGAGGTGTTGACTTAGGATCATAACCAAATATATATAAAGTAAACAATATTCTTTCAATGTCTTTTATTCTTGCAGATTTTATTTCTTTTTCATACCTATAGAAATAAATACAGAAAAGTTACATAATTATGAAGAATAAAAAATGGTTAATAATTATAAAAATGTAAATTACCTATTTATTATTTGTGTCATCAACTCTTTATTGTGTTTTAAAGTTGCTCCTTGCAAATGTGCAATATGTGTTAGAGTTATCAGACGACGTTTAGGAACTTGAGCCACTAATGCATCAAGTAGTAGGTTAAAATGTGTTCCTATTTCCAGAAAAATGCTGTATCTAAAAATTAAATAAATTTGTATTATAAATGTTTTATACTTATTTTTACTGGCATTGAATAAAATTACCTCAATACTTTTAAAATTGCAGATAAAATAATATCTTCTACATTATCAATATTAGAAATTAACTTTTCTATAAATAGAAGTACAAAATGTTTACTTTTGATCCGATTTTCATATTTGAAAAATGTCATTGCAATTATTCCCATTTCTTCTACTGTAAACTTATTAGCATACTTTTCCAGAGAGTATTCCAATCTCTCAAGATTCACTGGTATTCTTTCATTTACTTTGAGTAAAAATGTATAATGCAATAAATTAGCAGGACTCATGATTGTAGGATCTAAATTTTGTAAACTGTTGAAAGTGAATTTTGATTTTTTTAATATTCTTAACTTATAAAAGAGATCATTCATTAATAATATTTTTTCTAAATTCCAACTAGATGATCTTCTCAAACATTCCTCATCTAATTCTTTCCAAAATCCTTTATAGTCTGATCTATATTTTATATTATTCCACAAGCATAAATAATTTAACAAACTATGTAGTTCTTCATCACTAAAATTGACGAGCTGATTCTCTAAAACTTCGAAAATTCCTTGATATTTGGGATCAGTTACACAAATGTTTTGTTTGAAAGCAAAATAAGAAAGAACTTCGAAATTTTCTAAAATTTCTTTCTTTTTCATGCTAATCCACTGCTTTTGTATTATACTTTCTATTTCATCAGTTGATGAATCCTCCTCGATTGTCATCGAGTGCACCAATGAATTACAATGATGATCAGAATTTTCCAAAACACTGCGAGCATATGCACTTTCTGTCGTCGAAGAGACTGGCTCAGTAGAAAATGTTTTCAATTGATTTAATATACATAAATTGGCTAAATATCTGTTAAAATTTAAGAATTTATAAGCACTGTACATGTCATTCTCTCTAATAGTCATTAAAGTGCATTTCCTCACTCGATTTAACCTGTGCAACACTGTCCAATCTTTGGTGTGCAACACTCTTGACACTTTTGTGGCGAACATGATTCTGCTGCGCTTTTAATGAAATAATTAACTGAACATCCATAAAAAATACTTATAAATGTATGTTACATACATTATTTATAAATTAAAAATCAAAATAGGTCATCTTTCTTTTAAAATACAAGATCCAAAATAGACATAATCGTACCGGTTATTCTCATGAGCACATGGCTTATTATCAGAGAATATATAAATATACAGATGAGTTTGGTACAGATGGCAGTGTTGGCACGTACTTAAGTTTGCATTTGTTATGTTGGTACCCAAAGAAAAAATACTACTTTTATGCGTCTATCTCTTTCGCTCTTGTATCATATATGTACGGTGTTGTAACATGGGTTCAATGCTCAATTATTAGCCGAGCTAGTTTATAAATATATACAAAAACTCAAGTGACTTTCTTTTGCAGCGAATTACTCGCTACATGAACTTGAAGCCTGGCAGAGTCTACATCTATATGTAGATGTAGCCTATAACCGCGTAGGCCCGTCCTATACCCCGTCCGATGTTCCAAAAGGGTTTTCTTTTCGCAATTCATTAACGTATTTTCCTTCGATACTTATATAGGATGAGAAGCAAACTTGCGATGGAGTGCATGGAGCCCAAAGTCACGGTCACTTCTCCGCGCACCATTAGACGTGTCACGAGAAAGTGGAAGCCTGCAGCGAAGAAAATACGTCGGCGAAGAAAATAAAATTGACTGTCGAAGAACAGCAATAACAACCAGCTGGGATAGCAATGACAATGTCTATAAAGAAAATGTTAAAGAACAAGAAACAGAGATAAAGGTATTTGTTGTTAACAGAAAGGGCAATTCATTTTTCCACGAAGCGCTGTGCCTTTTTTTGATACTTTTCCTCCCTCGACAACAATCGAGCAACTAAAAACTACATTAGCAGTAGATTCATATGATAACTGAGTTTCCAAGTGTTGTATCATCTTTATTTTACAACAGTAATGAAATACAAGGCAATGTCTCAATTCGTCAATTTGTACAAAGTGTGAGTAAATTTATTTTTTTTATAATTTATTAGTTCACTTTTTATTCCTTGAATCACTTCTGCAATCTTTTCACAAAAAAAAGAAAAAGAATAAAAATATTTTAATATTTTATATACTATTTATTTTGCAGGATTGGGTGGAGTTTGATCTGTGTACATTTTCAAAGAAGAGAGACAGGACACATAGGCAGTTAAGCCATTGAAGGAAGTCACAATATCTTATAAAACATGTTAGGGAAATGTTGCAAATCCTAAAGAGAGTTAACCAGTTACCAGCACCTGAAGTGTCAAAACTGTGTGGCACAAACTTGTCCCTTTTTTATGACAGCAATATAAATAGCAAGGTATTTTAGTAGCATAAGTATTTTAGAAATTTTAATAAAAACTTTTCAAAGTTTTTATTTTTGCTGAAAAATTAATAAATTATGAAAAATCAATTTCTAATTCCATCTTTATTACAGGATCTGAGTTAAGGATAGTGGAAAAACGATATGGTACAATGCCAATGTTGTTGAAATTACAGAAACATTTAATTGTCACCACGAGAATCGCCATAGGATCACTCAAGAAAGGCAACACATTGTGGTGATAAGAATCACGGGTCCAACTGTTATATTTTGGATGGATCTCCGCAGACGCCCGGCCGTGGTAGGAAGCAAGCTTCAGAAGTTTAACAATACAATGACGCTTAAACGACGCTGTATCGCACTATTTGTGCACCTTATGATAATCCTTACGGCAATAGCCACGCGATCATACACAATATGAAACGCAGCTTTCCTGGAAATATTCCTTGGCTTGCAGTTGGCCCGTTAAGTAGATAACAATTCAATTTTCTGAAAAATAAACTTAATCTCAGGGATTTTAAATTCGTCTCTAAAATTAAGAAATGTTGACTTATTTTTGCAGAATACAATTGTAGTATAAACATGTACAAAGCAGACAAATATGTTTGTTACAAAAAATATTTTACATACCCCTGTTAAAAGTGCCTATTTTTATCCTGGTGTAGGAAAGAAAAAAATGGTAGTTTCGATGTGGGTATGTAAAAAAAACATATAAGCGCCAAGGGAGATCAAGAAATTGTATTGGATTACATTTTTGTCATCTTGGATCTTGATCCATTCTTTCCTTATCTTCCTAGATGCGTAAACATACTATTAAGTACAATTTTTTTTAAATTTGTATACATTATTTTATAACTTTGATATTATTTTATAATAAAATATGAAGTTTTGGTTGAGAGTATATCGAGCTCTGTTTCCAGTACTTCCTTGTAAATAATCAATGTACAAGGATATTATAGTGTCCAACTGATAACCCATTACCTCATAAAATCTTAGAATTATTTTATTAATTACGTTATGAGAAAAAATCGTGTAAAATAATTATTTTTGTGGAATTTAAGAAATAAAATTTGAGGAATTTATTGTTCGCGGATTTTTTGTAATTCTTCAAAAGATTCATTTATGTATCAAATGTATAGTTCATTATAATATGTTACATCGGATTGCACTAAAAATCGAGAATAATGAACAGAACAAAGTGAAAATTTACTAAATTTGAATATTTTAAATTTATTATGTAATTACATGTTTTGCAGAAAGTAATCATACCAGTATAAACTAGAAGTTACTCCTCTAAATCTTTATCAGTAGTAACATTAAATATACTTGGAGCATATCATTTACCATTACAGGTACTATTTATTAGATTTATATATGTACTCGGTCAGTGTACATAACTTCATTAAAAATGCATAGAAGATTCCATTTTAAATGGCCTGCAATATTACAAACACCCCTCCGGCATTTAAATCAACATTTAAAAGCAGTCATGCGCACTGATACGCAACAGCTGATGCGAAACGATTTTCCAGCAACCCAGCAGCATTCACCTGCGACGTTTATCATCGTACCAACATCGCGGCTGCAAAAACTGCGGATACACAGTCGAGGCATCGAAGCTACGTTCCGCGCTATGTATGTACACACGTAAACACGCTCACCTATCGTTCGCTCTTCTACAAAACAAACAGCCGACGTTTCTCTTTGTTCCCCGAAATCCCCCCGCGAGTCATCATCCATATCGCTAGGTTGCATCTCTGCCACCTTTTTTTTTTTCATTCGCGTATACGTATACAACCATCGTCGCAGCGAGTGCTCGCGCATCCAGTCGCGAAATTCGCAGTTTTCCCTTCATTGTCGAGGCGAGCGGCTAGGTGTGCGCCTGTATAAACTCGCGTGTGCTCCGCAGATGTGCGTGCGCGCGCCTCCGCATGCAGTTCGTCCGCACGAAAAGCACAGCTCGGTCGTATGTGTGCGCGCGTTGTACGGTGAGTGCGCGAGAGCGAGTGAGACGGGGAGAAAGCAGCGCGCAACGGGGATCGAGATAAAGGCTGCGAGTCCCGTATCGGTACGCACTTGTACCCGCAGGAGTGCGAGGAGGAACCGGGGAGGATTTCGGCCGCCGTCGAAAAATCCGGAGTAAAAGGAGGTAGGAACTCGGGGAAGTATGTACGTACATCGCGAGTGTGCGCGAGGGAGAGGGAGAGAGAGAGAGGAGAGGAGGCGCGCGCGGAGTGTGCCCATTCACTGTGGGGCAGCTCGCGCACCGCGACGACGACTCCCTCCAGTCAGCAGTTGCGCTCGCTCGGTGCACGTTCGTCGCAGTGTCTCGCGCCGCGCGCGTCTCTCTCTCTCCGACGTGCGGACCCCCCCGACCCCCCAGCTGGCTCCCCGTCCTCCGGATGCCCGTGCCCGAGGATACGATGCCGTCGTGAGCGCGCCGCGCGTCAAGCAGTACGTAAACGCGCGGAGGTCGGGAAAAAGCCACTGGTTTACACGGGGCGACGAGGGGAAGAGGAGGTACATGGTTTTCTGCTACTCCGTGTCATCGTCTTCGCCACCTTCTATTGTATCTCTCCTCCCTTCCTCCTCCTCGTCCGTGTAAGCTGGTTTTTTCCCCCTTGGATAGCTGCCCGAGAGAAAGAGAGAGAGAGAGGATACCTTTTTTTTTCTCTTCGGACAGAAAGAGTGAGAGAGAGAGAGAGAGTTGCTCGAAGACGAGCCGTATTTCGTGCGGGAGCGAGAGAGAGAGGGAGTGAGCGAGCGGGGAAAAGCAGCCGATGCAACAACGGTCGAGACACAAAGGGAGAGAAGAGCGTTTTTCCAGACGGCTTTTCGCACGTCTACTCGCCGAGGTTCGCTCGATTTTTTTTCTCTCTCTCGGTGTCTCGGCCGCGCGAGAACGCTACTCTCTGCCTTCTCCCTCTCTCGCCTCTCCTCCGACGTTGTCGTTTATGAATTTCTATTGCGTTGAAAAAGAAAGTTATTTTTACTTTGGTGCCTTTTCTTCTCTTTGCTTTGTTTTGGGCAACGCGGTGATAACGGAGACCCCCGTGAATGCTATCTGGTGTGAGAGCTAGAGAGAGAGTGTGTGTGTGATTGCTCCTTTTCTTTTTTTTTCTGCATTATAAAATAAAGTGTGTTTGGTTTAGGAAGGACTGTTTGTGCCCTGGAGATTCGTGACAGTGAGCATCTGTGCGCAAGACTGACAGTGCATTGACAGTTCGTCGAAAGAGGAACCTCGAAGAGCTGCAACGGTGCCGGATTAGCAAGGAGAGGAACCGCTGGTGTCAGGTCTCCTTCCAGCTCAGGTGGAGATTCGACGACAGCGGATTCCAAACCACACAGTCCACTTGGCCTGTCTCAGTGTAGTGAAAGAAGCCAAATAGTAACGTCCGTGGAAACAGTTGCCACGGTCTTGAAGGACTAGTTAAAGACTAGCTGTGAAAAATGTCGTCCCCTAGTGCTGGCAAACGACGCATGGACACTGATGTTATCAAACTGTATCCTTAATTATTTAATGCAGTAAGAGTATTTTTCACAAATATTTCACACTTGCTCTACAATGATTCATGCTTTATTTTACAAGTACAACAACTTTACTGTTTAAACAAGTTTATTTCCAAGTAGCTTAAACAAAGCAAACCATCTTAAAAAGAATGTTAGTTTTATTTCACTTGAATTGTGTGCAGAAAAAAGGACAGGATGGCTAATATGTGTGAAAGGAATTAGATACATTTTTTTTTTTTTTTTTTTTGCACATAATACTTAAATTATTTTTATACTTAATAGTATATAGGTTTATGCAAATATGTGCATCTACAAGGTTTGTCCTTGTAGTGTGAGTTAGCTTCCTATGTCTTATTCGCTCTGCTACTAGCTTTACCTTGCCTAGCATTATCTCACTATTCTTTGTCTCCCTCCAAGTCAGGGATTGGCTGTAGGTATGTGTAAGTGTACATGTGCAGTAAATGCTAACACCTACAAAACTAACCGAACCTTGTCAGATGGCATTATTAGTGTAGAATTGAATTAGGCTCTCTTGGTTAAAGTCTCGCTGACAGCTGTTTTAAAATCAGCTGATTTTCTCCTCGCTGCTTTCAAATGAGGAGTGCATTGATTTATCAGGAAAACGGATACAAATTATTTTTCAAGCAACACTTTTTTTATAGTTATTGATTCATGTATTGATTAAAATTCAAATTTAAATTTTAAATTATTCTATTGTATAGTATTAAACTCAACTAAGTTTCTTAGCTTTATTCTAGGGTCTGTTTTATTTTCACTCAAGTTTTTTTAACTTATTGTGTGAATTAATTAAATTGAAAGTATATTTCACAATGTTTTATGCTTCCTTTGTCATTATAATTTTATTCAATTTATAGAAGCAGTGTATAAGTTAATTAAAAATAAACTATAATGCATCACGTGACTACTTGTTAAAATATCGTGCTCGCCTAGCAGTCGCAATTGAGCAATTATTTTTAATTCTTTCATCAGAGAGAAAATTAAAAGAGAAAATTTTCTCCAAATCTGTAAAAATTAAGCAAAAATAGACATTTCTCTTAAATCAAGCAAGCCTTTATCACCAAAAAAGGATCGTTTAGTAAATTAGGAGCGCAGTGCAAATCTCCATGTCGAATTTCAAAAAGTCCGCTCCCCGCCCGCTCAAAGTAATTGCGCGGAGTAGACTGGATTGCAGCACCTCGTCCGTATTACAAAGTCGCGCTCGGCCGGCCGATGTTCCGCGAGCTGCGTCTACATAACTGCCCCATGCGCGCACGGCGAACAGCTGTAACCCGGTCACCTTGACCAACGCGCAAAATTTATTTTTCGCTTCGAACAATCGGTTTATCTCTTTATTTTTTATTTCTCAATCTACCTAATCGAAAACTCCCCGGGGCAAATGTCGAAATTTGACGCTGGTCGCGGGTAATTCACTGGAGGCGCGCGCGCGTGCTCGAAACGGGTCGTTTATGTAGACGGAGCCTCGACTGTTCTATATTACAATTGCTAATGCCGCACACGCCCGCGGAATCGTGACTGCGATTTAGCGCGCAAAATAAAAAAAAAAGGCGAGGAGGCGCGGGAGGGGGCAGCGCGCATCGTGATAAATAAAAACGACGCATTGTTGCGCGTGGGAAAGCTGCGTCTCGGTCGACCTTTTGTTTTCGGCGCGATTGTAAACAATGGCGGAACAGCGAGCGAAAAATCGAGTCGCGATCGCCTTGGAAAATATTTTCGGGATGGCGGATTGAGTTCGTTTAGTGTGTGTGATTATTAAAAGTTTGCGTGAAGTTTTTCTTTGCGGTGATGCTCAATTTGATAGAAATCCATTATTTATTTGATAAACATAATTCGTTAATTGCTTATGAAACTTAATTAGAATCCTGGTTCAAAATAATTACGAAATAAATATCAGATCTACCGTAATGACGCTTCCTACGAAGATTGGTATCTCTAAAAAGGTCTATTTTAATTGGTTGGTTTTTAGATTACCAGAGTGAAACAAATTTTCTAAATCCTGAAAAACTCGTGGTATCATTGGCATGATACCCTAAGTTTACTTTGCACTAGTGCTTTAAAAATGGCAAATTAATAGACCCTTTTGGAAATGTGCTTTTCTTCGCCAGAGGCGGCGAAATAAAGTCGAATTAGTGAAAAATCTATCTAATCTATGTCACTATTTAAAGATGACTAAACTAACATATTAACTAATATACTAATGATGACTATTAATTGATGATTATTAAAGTACATTTCTCCATTTATAGTACATTTGGAGTCTATTCACTAATTCAACATAAGGTAGATAACAAATGATAAAAAGTATAAATTTATCTTTCATAATGACGAAAATAAATAAAATAAAATAAAACAATGACACAAAGAGAAAATTTTGAAAAAAAAATCACTCCATTAGAGTGCAATGTGAGTCAATCAAGTTAGAATGACTCATTTCTTTTCTAAGATTTTTCACTCTCATGAAGCGATTCGCTTTCACATTATGAGAATACAGGTTCATTTCATAATAAAAATTGTTAATATAACGAAGTGAAACATTTTTATCGGGCAATAAATAAAAGTGATTGAACAATAAATAAAAACGTTGAAAGGCAGTAAGTAGATTAAGCTACATCTGCAGCGAATAAAGATATCCTATCTCCCGTAGTTTTTTCGCGCTGCTATCGCGTGTAGTTTACGCTAACTGCCTGCATTTTCACGATGCAGCTACATCTTCTTTATTTTATTAGCACGCGCAACAGTGCGAGATTCGAGCTCCGCGGTCGAATGGGAAATTTTTATTTATTTTTACTTTTTTTTTTGCTAAGCGTATAGGTAAAGTCCGCCAGCGCTAAAAATAACGAGAACAAGTTGTTGGAAGTTCTGCATCTCGTGCACAGATAAAGTTTATCTAATCAACCGAGGTGGAGAGTTTAGAGGCTCGTAAACGAAAATAGAGAGGCTGTACAAATTTTTTTTTCCTTTTCTCCTTCCTCGCTTTAGTTATATCATAAATTTACGCTGTTTTCCAGTGTACCGCAAGGTGCAAACCTTGTTTAGCTGCTTCAAAATAAAATTTTATTTATCGTTAAAATAAAGACGAAATATCCAACTTCCTTCCTTACATTGACAACTTGCGTTCAAGTTTTTATCCGTTTGATTCAATTTTTTATTTTCGCTCGAAATTAACGCTTGCAAATGAAACTTAAAAAAAAAATTATTAACGAACGATTTACGTATCACACGTGAGGTTCGCGTAACAACGTACAATTAAAATTCCCACTTCTAGAATTCGCGTATGAAACAGGAGCAGATCTCCGCCTCTTATATTCACTCTCCCCCCTACTTCTCGGTATCACCGCTCATTGTACTTCTTCTCCGAGTCCCTTTTTTTCCGCCTCTCGTATGTCCGTCGCTTAATTAATTGGCAAGTGCGAGGGTCGCGCGCGAAACCGACTCCAATGATTTGCCCCCTCCTCCCCCCCCCCCCCCGTGCGTTTTTCGGTCAATTAAACGCGCGCGGGTAATTAGACGCTCGCGGAATAATTGCACGGCGCAGCCGCGTAAGTGGAAAGCTCGAACGAGCTTCCGATAAATCGCGATTTACGGTCGAATTTACCAATTCAAACTTTTCTTTTGTCTTACTGTAAACGAGTGACTCGCAATAAGTGACTTCGTTGGTTAAATAAACGCAATCGATTCTGGAGAGAGCCGACTGTCGGTATGTTTTTCTTTTACGCGCGAAGTGTATTTTTTTTTACCGCTACGTATTTCTACAAATATTTTTGACGCACGTTTACGCGAAAGATGGGCGCGTTATCTATCGGATTGCCTTTTTTTTTTTTTGTGGAGAAATTGAAAGCTCGGACGATAAATCCAACATTGTATGTACGCTCGTTCTAAACGAAAACACGGCGCTCTTTATCTTCAGTGGAAACATTTCAGCTCCTCGTATATACTTGAGGGTACTGTGCGCTACACAGCATTTATATACACTATATATGTATATGTATATGTGTGTGTATAATACTCACACCTCCCATATTATTAATTCTACGTCGATTCGCGATTGCGACGTAATGACGTTCGGTATAACCACTTTTCATTATTTAATCAAGAGAAACGTTATTTTCCGAGCGCGCATTATTTGCGAAGCGCTCGCGCCTCCTTATCAGCGTAAAAATCCTCCCCGCGACTTCGACCCCCTCGTGGTAGCTGTAGCATCGTGTATCTTTGTTCGACTTGTCCAGCCTCTTCGCGAAGTTCGCGTACTTTTTCTCCCGGTGACGTTCGCGCAACGCTATATTCTCCTCGGCTTTCGTCAAACGCTACCTCGGCCTTATCTGCCCGTAAGTGCGTAGTTGGCACGCGTCGAGCGTGCCGTCGGACGGAGTATAAAAGGAGATTCTTTCACTCGGTTTCACATTTTCATCGCGAATAAACGCAAATTGCTCCGTTCGATAAAGAAAAACGAAATAATACCGCGGCTTACCAATGATAAATTATATAAACTCGTGATGTTTTAAATAAAATCGTTAATTTGTGTATTTTTTTAATTTGTAAATTTTATTCGATAAATGCTTCGATAAAATTTAAAATTAGTGAAGTTCATTTTTTCATTAATTCTACTTATAAATTGGCGAATCCAAAAAGTCCCTATGAAATTTAAAATTGGTGATTTTCATGCAGCTTCACGGGCTTAAGGTGCATCTGACGTACCTGTTTTTACTATTTCCTCCGCACATTTCATGCCTAAAATTCTTAATCTTCTAATTCCCTAACTCCATTCTTTTGTCTCATTGCAGAGCTTTCGTAGCACTGAATATATCATTTCCGCACCTCCTCACTCTCTTTATTGACTCTGTTACGATCACCTATAAGCGATCAAAGAAAGTTTCACCCAACGTCACCAATCCATCTACTATAAATATCCATCGTCTCTTAGCTTTACTGTAATAATAATAATAATAATAATAATAATATAATAATAATAATAATAATAATAATAATAATAATAATAATAATGTTATCTTACTGCTTACTACAATCTTATAAATTGTTATAATTAACGTCTTCCAAAATTTTAAAATCGATCGCTAGAATTAAATATTGCCGGACTCGAAAAAGGCATTCACTGACATTACGAAATAAAGGCGTGTATAACAGCGACCTGCTAAATCAGGTTCCATTCTAATTTCAGCACCTGTACAAAAAAGAAAATCTCGAATTTCCCGAAAAGCAAAATAAGAAAACACTGACCCTCCCCCCTCCCCTTCCAAAAGCACACAACGGAGAATCATCGCCGCTTTCCTGCCATTCGTCGGAAACAGCTGATCCGACGACGATTCCTCCCTCTCTTCGATCCCGCCGGATGAAAAATCGCGCGCGATGTCTAGCCGACGACGATCCCCTCCCTTCGGTACACACATACACGCGCGACGCGCGAGTTTCTTTGTCCTGCGGCCGCCTCGCCACGCTGCCCGCCAGCTGATCGACCTTACGCCCCACCAGCGCGCGAGCTCCCTCCCCCGCGCGCGAACGGGGGCACTACTCCGGCATCACGCACACGTGCGCAGGAGTCGAGGCGGTTGCGCGGCAACCGACGCATCCGTGCGACTATACCGAGCCTGCGCTGCGGCTGCCCCGCTATAAGCTGGCGAGGCGCGCAAACGACGAGTGTATTGACTTTGACCGACGAATCCGCGGAGTTTGATTTTTTAGCGGGACCCGTGGGGGTTACCCCTTTTTTTTGAGGGGGTGCGGTCGATGGCGGGTAGTCTTGTTTTTTGTTTTTGCGAGAAAATCGCGCGTCAGAAGTCATCGCTGATTAGAGTTTGGGGTGTTATAATTTTTTCGGGGAGAATTTGGAGGTAGAAGTAAATTATGTATTTTTTGAGCCTTTGAGCGTGGCTGAGCAGACTCGTCTGTTACTACTTAACGAACTACGAAATCGAAGGTTTAGTCATTCGGAGTAATTGCAAACCATTTTTTTAAGTGCATTTAGTCAATTTGTAATTTCTTGATCAATAGCAATCAATAATGATCATTAAATACATACAAGAAAAATTATTAAATTATTATGATTCTTAATTCTACTATGTTTATTTATTTATAAATTTGATTAAACGAGCTCCAGCCCTTATGAAAGTACAAAAAAATTTATAAGTATAAAATATATATAATTGAAATAGATTATTAAATAATAATTGTAATTTGCGGTAGTAGTCATCAATTAGATTTTCGATTTTCGTCATTTTAAAGTCTTCCGGCATCGGATCCCTTAATTTCGAGTATCTGAATGATCATCAAAAATTCCTTGGACATCGTGTATTTCAGTCAATATGAATTCATTTAAATTAAAACGCGATCAGGCCTTGATGCAGCACGTAATATTAGCTAGTACATTTACCACCAGGCGGACTCTGTGTCTGACATATTACCCACTAACGGGGTCTACTGTCTGAATTTAGTGCTGCGCCATTTACACGGTTACTATACTAATCATGTAACCGTTGGAAAAAATCGCGTGAAATTTTGAATTTGTGTAATAATTGCAATTAATCATCAGATCACTAAAATTGCAATAGTTTTGATATAAGAATTGTAAAATCGTCGCTGATGTAATCATATCACTATAAAATTGCAATATTCTGATATAAGAATTGAGATTGTTGCTGATGTAATCATATCACTATAAAATTACAATAGTTCTGAAATAAGAATTGTAAAATCATCGCTAATTTTACAGATAAAAATACCGCTATTGTAATTGTTAGAAGGATTTTATATATTTTCCATGAAGAAATTATAAATTATATGAAATTTTCATTAAATGTTTGACGTACGAAGTACATTTCATTTGCAAATACTCCACGCCTTACGGTAGATGAATAGTTTAATTTATAAAAAAAGCGCTTATATAGAGAAAGTGTAAAATCATTCCCTCGAATAAATAATCTACTGATAATTTTTTCGATGCAAATGATTTGCCTATTTTTTCGAGACACCTAATTCGTATCGCCATTAAAACTCGCACTGCAGTGTCCGTCAAGCGGTTTAATCCGCGGGAAGCTCTAGGCGTCGTATAGCTAAGCCTTAATTCGATCCAATGAGTAGCGATGTTTTGTCGCAGATTCATCTTGCATGAAATCGAGACAAGGATCTCGTGTAAGGTCGTGTCTGCGCTACGGGCCGTCGTATAATGGGAGCGCAAAAGGTAACGATACACGTGCACGCCGCGAAATGTAAAATATTAAATACTGAAAACGTCTTGGGTGCGCTGTTGAATTAATGAGTCAGCTTGAGTTAATTACTATTAAATTTTAAAATATTGCTTCTCGCTGAATTAATATACATTTTTTTAAATAAAAATTCTCTGTATTTGTTTTTATAAAGATTAGACAAGTCTTACAAAGTAATTATTTTTTTTTTCGATATTTAAGTGGAAATTATATTTATGATCAGGAAATCACTAGATTGATTCGACGTTCTTTGTGCATTTTTCTTCTTTTTTTCTGGTATAGTCTCAACTGCTAAGTAGAGAGTAGCACACTAATATAGAATACCATAAAATAATATTCCCGGGGCTAGTCAAAGTTATTAGGTTAACTGCGATAAAAACTTTATCTATTGTTAAATACTAAAAAGTCGGTAGTACAATAGTCGTAATTGGATACTTAAAATAATGAATCAAAGTTTTTTCGCCTCTATTAAAACTACCAAAAGAAATAAATTCAATATATCTCATATATCATTATAAATTTTTTCTTAATAATTTCTACTCTCGCTCCAATAATTTGAAGTGATCATTAAGCAACCATTTAAACACTCGACTTCGATTCTCGGTCCACCTGTTAACCTGCCATTTTCGCATCGCATTTTCCAATACTAATCGTCCCGAAGTAATAATAATAATCCCCCTTTCAACGAAAACAAAAAAAAATTTACCTCTGCACTCGACGCAATCACAGTCGCCCGATCGAAATAAAATTTCGCTCTCGCGATAATAAAACGAGCCGCGGGAGTTTCGACTCGCAATATATTTTTCTTTTCTCGAGCGAGCGTGAAAGATCTGGCCCCCGCGCGCGCTTGGAAATAGCGAAATTTCACTCGGGAGAATTTGTAAACACACCGATATGCAGCGCAGCGCCGAGAGCGAAGGAAAAGGAGAGCGCGCGGCTCTAATCCGGCGTGTAGGAGCCGCGGGGCGCATCGGCTCTCTCGCCGCGTGTATAACGGAAAATCCTGGGACCCGTTTTCCGCTCGCGATTTATGAAAGCGCGCACCCACTTCCCTTCGGCATCCTTTGCCCGGGTGTACCGCGCGTACGAGCCTCCGGAGCTCGCTGGACTCTCTGCCCGCACGCGAAAAAATTTCGTCAAGTTATTATGAAACGCGTTTTATTAAAAAAAAACCGGACGTTTAAAATGTATTTTTTAAGATTAAATTTTATAAAATTACATCTGAAAAATATGTTTTATAAAGAATTTATAGTATGTATTTATTTTTTATTTTTTTTGTAAAATATATTTTATAAAAACTTTGCAAAATCTTTTACGTGGGTGCGACAAGGAAAACCCTGGGCAAATTCGATCGATGTAATAAAATACAATATAAGTATGTACAACTGCACTTGTGTGTCGATCGCATTACGACACCAAAGACTTAAGGGGAACGAGGGATTACAGCATTGATGCTTAATTCAAGTCTGTTTTTACGAATTTTAGAGGAGAATGAAAAACTTCTTCGTTCATTATTTCAAAAGTATTTTGTCATTATTTAAATAGCATTTACGGTCAAGGTGTAGTGCATGTAATCTGCAATGAGACATCCGAGCGCATTAATCATGCGCATTTATCATTGTATCGCATTTCATAAACAGTTAAATTTTTGCTGCAACGATATGCCTTATGTTTAACACATCATGTGATTGCTACTAACGTTTTAAGAAATAAAATAATCTTTGATGTTTTTTTTTTCAAGTAGGATGAAAAAAGGCTGTAGTAACATATGTCAAAAGTTTTTCTGTTTGTTTATCATTTATCCTCATAAAAATAAAATATTATTTTTGGAAGTCCCTTTAATTTAATAGACACTACCTATTAAAGTGATTCACTGATAATGCAGAAGTGTTAAAAATCCAAAAAATCACACTATATTTCACTGAATTCACTCTATTCTGAAATAGCTAAAAAAAACTTAGTCTCTACTTTCGATTCATTCGACTTTTTCATTCTTTCACATTTAAAGAGTAAACTTTGAAGGAAAAGAAAAAGTAGTTATACAGAGAAGTCACAGATAATAAAAAAACTCTCGGAACAATTCCACGGAAAGTACGAAAAAAATTACGACAGTCGCGGGTTAACATTGAAACTGAATATAGACCTATATCCCCCTTTCCGCGGCGCTTAGGACTTTCACATTCTGGTCGTTGCATAGCCGGGCAGCTCTTTTATCGGGACAAAGTTAAAATTTCCGAGGCACAACTCCCGGAGCGTTATTTATCGCTGCTCCCGAAGAAAGGAAAGAGCGCCGCTCTTTAGGTAATTTAGGCCTGCGCGAGAATTGACAGAGACGAGACGAGTTTTGTCTCGAAAAATTTCGGCAAGATGAAGCGAGATCTCGAAAATTTTGGAGACACAAAAAAGGAGCGAGATTTCTCAAAAAAATCGAGAAGCCCGAAGATCTTTGAGGGTCTGGTTAAGAATCTGGTTAAGACACTCGTTTCGGTCGAGAATCTCGAAATTTTCAGGATTTTAAAAAATAAATCGAGACTCTTGAAGACATTCGAGAATTTCGAGATTTATTTTTTAATATTTTAAAAAAATTATTACAATAATAATTTATTTCTAGTTGTAATCGAAAGTCTCGTGATGATAGAGATTCCCAAGAAACCGAGACTCTCGTATTCGAGATTATTTTGTTTGCATCAAGAGCCTCGCGAAGATCGCGATTCCCGAAAAAATCGGGGCTCTCATTCGCATTCAAGATTATTCTTTTTGCATTGAGTTTTTGCATCGAAAAGAATCAAGAAATTTTGTCAAGACGAGATTTTTTTAGAAAATTTAAAATCTTGAAGCTTTCATTGTCTGGCAAAGGACTATTAGGTATCTGCCTTCCAGTCGCGCGGTATCTAAGTGCCGAGCTGGCAGGGGCGTCGGGGGACTTCGGATTCGCCCCGATGTTATTCAATTATGAATCACGCCTTTCGCGCAAGTGGCGGATGTGGTGTGCGTGGGTGCTTTGCACTGCTTGCGAGTATGACGGAAACTTTTTTTTGGGGTGAGGTCACCTATAGCAAATCGTGTGTTTTTTTAAGCAACCGTCTGATACAGATAAGAATTTAATTTTCAATGAAATTAATAAAAGTGTTATCTATGTATCTCAATTATTTGAAAAAAGTAAATAGAATTACGTTATACAATTTATATTTTAAATTAAAATTATGATTTTTTTATTCATTTCTCGTTGTTTTGACATTTTTCTACGCCTATTACGTTCTCCAGGTGACCCAAATGCCCTGATCTTCCTTATAAAGATTGATTTTAACAAGTGAATAGTAGATGGATCGAATCAATTTTTTTATTTACGTAAGTTTTATCATTGTTTTTGTACTTAATATGCTAGAGTACCGTTTACAATTTTTTATGTACATTCATGAAATTGAATAACAGATACAGAGAATTGCCAAGTCATGAAACAAAGAGCGTTACGATGAAACTGAATAGGAAAATTAGTTGCAACTTGTATTTTTCAGATTTTAGGTATAATATTTTCCTTAACACGGATATTTGCATTTGCAAAATTCAGAATAGAAAGTAAACACGAGGTGACGATACTTGGTGGACTCAATGAATTCTCCGTCAAATTCTACGGACCACGAGGAAGTAAGTTTATTTTATTCTCTACTTTATTTTTCTATATGATACATATTATCAATTAACGTAGTTTAATCAACAAATACTGAATTCTAAAATCAATAAAATGTAATGGAAAACAGGACATTTTTAAGATTACTGAAGTATATTAGAGTCAAATAAACTTTGAAAGGATTAAAGTTATACATTAAGGTATATCAACTAGTCATGTTCTACAAAAAATGTGTTTTCTGTAATAATCTATCATCATAAATATATGCAGTAATCGTTTAATTGCTGTATAATTAATATAGAATGACCTCATGTCAAAAATTAATTTTTAATGATTTCTTTCTCGTTATTTTGATGACTAACATCGAAATTGCTTTGTATTAATTAAGCTTTGGTGCGTTGCTATTAAGCAACACACCAAAATTTTTTACAATTCTGTCATTAATAGCCTTGGCTCTGGATCAATCTCATAAATTTATTATTACTCGATGTTTATAAGAATGAGTCAATAAGTGTCATTGAAACTCGATGAATAGCCAACATTTCAGTGCTTTAACGTTCATTACCTTTGTTACTGCACGTAATGATTGAAATTTAAATAATACGAAGTATCTTGACTGCATATAGTAATTTACATACTGTTAAAATCAAAGATCAAAATGTAAGTCCATGTATCATCACTTAATCAAAAAATCGCCTCTTAAACAGTTCAATTTTTGTTCTTTTAATAAATCACGTTTTTAAACTTCAGAAGGCTGTATTTATTCTCCCCTGGTAGAAAATTAACCATATTTTCTAGCTAGATTAATAATCTAGTAAAAAGCTGGTGAACAGCGCACGAAAACACTCTGCGCATGCGCACTGGCTCAGATGTCAGAGTCAGCAGACGCTGACAGTCAGTGCGCATATGATGAAATTTATAAGAAAAAGTCATTGAACCTACTATCAGTGTTGATCAAATTCTGACCAGAAACTGACTGCAGTACACAAGATTTCTGGTCAGAATTTTGACTAGAAGATAGCATTTTCTATAAAACCTGATAAACTTATGATTAATTTTCCACCAGGACCGACATAAACCATTTCCCCTGTTGAATTTTACGAAACAGCTACTTCAAATAAATGAAAAACGATTTCAATCCTTAAGTAACCAAAAAAAATCTCGAATAAATCGCGAAGTCGGTGCGCTCGCCCTTCGTCGCGCGCCTCGAACTTGCGCGCGCGACGGCTCGCCGCCCACGCGCGCGCGGCCGCTAATCGATCGGACCTTCGCGAAGGCGCTCGTCGCCCGATTCAGCATTTTGCTCCAAGATCGCCGCTCGCCTTCGGCCGATCCTCTCCCCGCGGCGGACGTCGTTGCGCAATAATTTATTTGTGCGGCGTTTTTTTTTCTTCTATTTTCGCTCCGACTCTTTAAAGTAACGTACGGCACGTGCCTTGAACGGTTAAGTCAAAGCAGAGGTACTTTGTTGTATATATATCAAAGTCATTGTTATTAAAGAGCTTTTTTTTAACTCGAGTTTTACTTTTTATTTTTAGACTATTCTTTTTAATTTTTGTCTAGTATTTATACGAGAACTTAGACTTACTCTCTAAAGTTGAATTACTGAAAAAATAATAAAAATTAATGGAATGTTTTTGAATAATTGTTATTAAGTGGAGCACATTTCACTAAATGTTTGTTCATTTTACTAACTTTTAGAAATTTTTCGCTAATTCAACTTTAGAGGGTAGTTTATACCTAATTATTTACTTTGAAGAATGAGTAATCAGTCCTGTATAGTATGCAGTGTGTATACTTCATTTACATGTATAGTTTGCGTTGAAAAGATAATTTATTTTTAAGAAAATGCAATGATATCGCAATGAGCAATTTGATTCCACTGAAAAAGGAAGAATATGTAGAGTAAAACAGTATAATAGCGAGTAATTTATGAGAGCGGACTCACAATGCGCGGACCTTGAAACTTCCAGGGATACGAAAAAAAACGCTAAAGAAAAACGAATCGGCGAATGATAGATAAACAAACGGAATTATAGGAGTGAAATAACGTGAATTCAATATATTTTTGCTCGCTGGTTTCGTCGTCGCCGACGATTACTCGCTTGCCGCTTGACTGAATAATGCAGTGAAAAACGTGTACCTATGAATTTTTCGCGTCTACCGATATATATTACACAGCTGAATAGTGTCGTTTATTAAGTATATTACTTTTTGCATAGCAATGCGTAAAATAGAGTAAATTATGTCTAGTGTAAAAGAAAAACATTTTTTTTAAAGAACCAGACACTTTTGTTGTAAAGTAAATTTAAACTTATACTTTATTGACTTATAAATCATGTAAATAAATAGAAGTTTTTTCATAGTACACTCAGGAATAGTTGCAAGCATATTTAAAAGTTATGTCGAGATATTATTTCTTTAGAGAAAAGAAAATGTACATTTCACTTACTGATACTGAAAACTTAATTAGTGCATGTTGGTACTCTTGTGTAACCAGTGTAAATCATGGTAAATTGCAGAATTAATGGATTCTTTAAATTTGTAACTTTGTATAACGATGTTTAGATACTAAACCAACAATTCTCCTTTTGAGTCAATTAAATTTATCAAACAACTACGTTTCATTGAGCTTTGTATAACAATGGTCTGACCTCTGTTAATATAGTTAACTTACCCCTACTTCAGTCAGAGTGAGCTTTAAATAACTGTACTGTGAAAAATCAGCCTGATTAGTTCAGGTATTAATTATGGTGTGATGGAATATGCAGAGATTTATTTCTTCATTGTTCTGGTGTGAATTAGATATTCCACACATAGTGGGGTAAAAAATGTTTTTCTCGAAATACCAGGCTATAAAAATAATAATTATATGGAGAACTGTTTTATGTACTTTTTCCAGTGACATTCGATTTACCGGTTGACCTACATTTTTCTGTTTAAAATAAGATATAAAATCTATGGGAATAATAATATTTTGAAATATCTTATATGTGTATATAATAATTTAAAGTCCAAACACATAAAATTAATAAACGAACTCCGCTGCCTGACTGAAATCCACAGGTCTCCAATATAATGACTTAATTTATAACTGATGTCGAAATGTTTAAATTAAACAACTTAATAAACATGTACAGAGTTTTGACCAAACCAGTGTAACTGTCGGTCCGTTAATGATTTATCAAACTATTTTCCGTATCGGCTGAAATCGCAGTCTGTGTGCTCTTTCTAACGGTTTTTTTTTTTTAAAATACCACCGAGTAATTACATACGAAAACAATGAGTTACAGGAGAGCCGAACAATAACGTGGCGTGGCATTAACTCTTTACAATGCGCGGGAAAACATTAGCGCGCTTTTATGCATACATTAACGCAGCGATATTTGTTACGGCCGTTCGAAGTGCAGGCGCTTTATGCACGACAATTTACGTATTGTTTGCTCGGTTTCCAGCGATTTAGCTGAATAATTGTTCCCGCGTCAGTCAAACGTCAAATATTTCATACACGCCCTCTCCCCTCTCTCTGATCGCTTCCACTCGATACACTCCCTATGGTACAAAATTAACCATATTTTCTAGCCAGATTAATAATCTAGTGAAAAGCTGGTGAACAGCGAAGGAAAACACACTGCGCGTGCGCACTGGCTCAGATGTCAAAGTCAGCAGATCAGTGCGCATCTCAATTTGTCGATGTATTTACGATCGTGATTCCAATGCATGAAGCGGGTTTTTTTTCGCACAAGATACTGATCAGAAAAGTGCAGAGGATTAAAAAAAGTAACTATTTCATCGGTCCAAGGCGTTGAACAATTCGCGTCGATAAAGTCGATGCGACGTTACACTGAGGGAAGAATTTTGTAGCACTAAATAAATACGTTAACAGTTAACGTATGCACTATGAATTTTGGTAAAATGTTCGCACGTTAATAGTTAACGTATCGACATTTCGAACAATGATTCTCGTTTATTAAAATTGTATTTTAGAGGTTAGCGTACTACTTACTACGTACTCCCTTCTCATTATTATTGATTTTGAAAAAAATAATAAAGAGACACCGATGCAATGGTGAATAATTTGTTTAATTTATTTAACATTTTTTACGCCAAATCTCTGCGTGATATTACATTCTTTCTATCTGCAGTTTTATGAATTTTCATAGGCCTTGAATGTTTTTAAAATCAAATCTAAACGCTTTTTCACAATTTTTTTGATGTGGAAGTATTACTTCGTAACATTTAATATGGTTATTTAAAATATAATAATTAATATATATTTATTTAGGATTGAGCGTACACTGTATATTTTGACAGCTCTAAGTATCACGTCACCGATCCTCAATTTAAATTTCGATTTATTAACTATTAACGTACCGAATTCTACGCTACGTTTTATGTAAATAAATTAATTGTGACCGCTTTAAATGAAGAAATTTGTTTATTATTACAAAATTCTTCCCTCAGTGTACCATCAGTGTTGATCCGAAGTTGACAGATTCTGGCCAGAAACTGACTCCAGTGCGCAAGGTTTCTGGTCAAAAATTTTTACCACGCAGCTAACCAACTACCACAAAATAAATCATATTCTGGTCAACTTATGGTTAATTTTCTACCAGAGCTGATGACAGATCGACCGAAGTACAGGAAATAATACTCCCATCGTCAGTCGCAAAAAAAGGGGAAAAAAAAACGACAACACGGGAGTACAAGTTAGAAGTGGCTAAAGGAAAGAGGTCCGAAGTGGCCGCTTTTTGCGAGTCTCGCGCAATTCTTCGCGCTTTTCAGGTGAAAGTGCGAGGGGTTCTCGCGTGTTTTTCGCCGCGGCGACGGACGCCGAGCTGGCAAGTCGAATGCTAATTGAAACTGGCGGACGAGGATCTCCGCGTTGAGAAACTGGGTTGCGCGGATCCGAACAATGAGCGATACGCCGGCTCGAGGTGGTTAACGGGCAGGGCTGCATCGCCGGGGGCGCGTTACAGGGCCCAACGTGTTTCAATCATCTTTCGAATCTAAAATTAACGTAATTATAATTCATAGTCTGAATTTAAATACTTAGATTTAAAGTGTAATTTATAATTACTATTATCGTTATTTTTTTACTATTGTAATTAAATTTTTATTAATTGTAAATCTATGGGCCCATAGGATAAAAACATCAACCATAAATTGTCCAGCATATGCATTTTCTGACCAATTAATGATTAATTTTCTTACAGGAAAATAAATAAATTAAAGTATAAACTTGTATACACGCGTGTACAGTGTACTAAATAATGTAAACATTAAAAATAGATCAGAAACATTTCGACATTGACTTTTTTTTATTTACGTTTTGTGAATAATTTTTCTATTTGTAAAGCTTGATAAATTTTCGAATTAAGGCAGTATTTAAATGTGTCAGTCTGTGTATAGTACAACTATGTTTTTTTGCTTAACCAATATATGTTAGTTATTGAAATTTAGAAAAATATATTATGTGGATCTCATAAAAACTGCATTACAACTTCGTTCGAGTAAGATTTTTTAAATCAATTATTTGAATTATTTGATTAATAATCGACCGTGAAAATGTTCATAAATCCTGTTTTGTTATCTATGTGCTGTAACCAATATTATGAAATTACTTTGAATTTGATTTTTGCGTTAAAACTACCTTAACGGGTTGCTTGTTTTACGGAAAGTTTCGAGTTTTTTTTTTAAGAAACTACATCCGTCTAAGAGATAATTGCTGGATTTTCACTTCTGCGAACTAAACAATTATGCGCATTAGCATCTATTGTTATATTTGTATTCAGAAAACGATCGTTTATCAAATTTTTAAAATCAGTTAACTAACGATCAAGTATCTGAACAAATGATATTATAATTACAATTCTTTTAGTCCAATAATTTATACAACAAATTTATTGTACTTAACGGAGGTATATATATTTTTTGAAATAGAAACTGCATTAACGAAAACCACAAAAATTGAATATGTCGGTCAGTATTTAACGAAAATATTATTCCAATATTAGACCACAACGACTTTCATTCGATGCAACCGAAAACATGTTTACACGGCTAAAACCTGAACACCTAAGAATTCCGAGGTACATTAAGAAACTTTACGAACGAATACATTAGAATGTTTTTTTAAAGACAAGTTTACCTTTCATAATGTGTAAATCCCCGACTAAAATATATGAAACACTCGACATCAATAACGCATCGCGCAATAAGCGAACCTTTGAAAAATTTCGCCCGTTGCGAAAGCTTGTACCTACCTACCCGCGTGCAGGCGTCGCTCGGGACGCGCGACAAAAAGTGGCCGCGTGACATCATCGCGCGAGGCTCGAGCTTTCAAACGGACTCTCGAGATTTTTCCTTTCTTTCGCGCGCTCGCGCCAGCGTTAAGTAACCCGCCTGTGGCGTGTGCCCTAAAAGTACCTGCGTACACCGCGAAGGCCAAGTCGATTAAAAAAGCGCCGTATTTTACTTCTCCGCGTCCGGTTAAGCGAAGCTTCCTAATGAGTGTGTGTACTTTGGCAAAGGCCGCTATTTACAGTTTATGCAGTTTTTGCCTTTTTTTTCTTCTTCCTTTCGTTGAGGATAATTTACGCTGCCGATGTATTACGATCGTTAAAAGACAGAAACACTTGTATATAAGTGAAAATAAAATTTTTTAGATAGTGTAATTTTGCCTGTAATTAGCATTTTGCGTGAAAAATTCCATTAGATCCGTCATACTCAATAAAAATTTAATACATATTATCAAAGATATATAGTAAGTTAAAATTTATTACAAATATGACGTATTATATCTATACAGTGTAGAATCATGACGTCACATGGATTTTAGAAGCGCTACGTCTTGTTAAGAATCATTATAAATTAATAAAAGAAAAAATACTGCTGTAAAAAAAATAACCATAAATTGGCCAGAATATGCATATTCCTTTAATTTTTTTACAGATACGTGTCGAATATTTCTCGGTATTCTATTTGACGTAGTTAATGAACTTCGATTTTATTTTTCATGCAACCCTCTCAATGCAATAAAAACAAATTAAAAAAATATATAAAGATAGACTATAAATAATTATAGCATTTACCTATAATACACAATCGTACAATCTCTAACTTAAACTACACTGCATGCATTATAAACTCATTAATCAGCTATCTTTGTTGGTAATGTTCTGGTGAAAATAAAAATTTTCATAATATTTACTTTACGAGATGAAAGTTTGTACTGTTGTTGATATTAAAAGAACATTTCATATAAAATATGAGCGTATTTCATTCAGTGTGTGGTTACAGTCATAATATAAATTTCGAATAATGTAAAAAGTGATTGGGGCATCCGATTTTTATCATTTCTATGGTTTCACATGCTCAAGACAAACAAATCTTGGTTGGAACATTTTAATACCCCTGAAATGCTTTCTGAAAGAAAATAAATTTTCACAAAAATCGACTTTTTAGTCAACTTTTAACCGAACCTTACCTTAAAATTCAAGCAGTCAAACATCGTTAAATAATCGCACTCGAATCTCGAAACATTGTCTTCGATAAATCTCACGGCGAACTAAAGAAGAAAAAAAAATAATAATTAACGCACCGACCTAGAATAGGCCAGCTGCGGCTCGCGCCAAACATCAAAGGGGAAGACGCGCGCGATATTGGAGCATGCGCGCCGCGAATGCACACGAAAATTTCGCCCCGCGGCGACGTCGTCACCCAATGTTGTGCAGGCCGTTATAATACGCGCGCGAGGAGACCGACGACGGCCTTGTCGCTTGTCCTCCCCGCAGTGCTCGCACTCCGTGCAGCCGTGCTATAAGTATCGAGCCGAGCGTTCGATTGGTCGCTCTCACGATGACTTTATTTTCGGCTGCTTATCTAAAAAAAGGCGCCGATGCGCTTTCCTTTACTCGGGCTCCGTTTGCACGAAGAAGCTTTTGTTTTGCGAATGAGGCTCCGAGCTTTCGATGCGGTATTCGAGGCGTACAGCTGCACCGAGATGAATGTTTTAGGAATTCTTTCAAAAGTTTCGGTAAATTTTACTGGACAATGTGGTCATTTTTACCATACTGTTTAGTAATTATTAGTAGATTATTAAGGGGGTCATATACCTAAAACAATTTTTTTTATAAAATCACCTAAAAAAATAAAATTATAAGTATTAATAAAATTTTATAATAATATCTTTGCATTTTCAAAAAATGGACCCAAACCAAGGTCCCTAAGGTCATTTTATGTTATGTTTTGTTTATTTCAAAATTTTGTCGGCGTAACCTGCAGCATCAATCAATTGATCAATTTTGATGAGGTTTGGCTTAAATTGTCGCAAATTAATGTCATTTGTGCCTGAAGAGTTGTATCAGTTGAAATTGTTTGAGTAAGTTTTTCATGTATTTAAAAAACTGTATAAATTCATGAAATGAAAGAAATTAAAGTAGTTTTTATACATTTAATATTTGTGAATGAATAACCATCATATACAAAATCGTATTGAACAAGAATATAGTTACATAAAGTCATTTTATAAGGGAAGAAAAAAAAGGAGTACAGCAAAATACAAAGTGTAGTCAAATTCAAAAGAAGCTATTTCCTCAAATAAAACGAAAATTTGTGTAAGAGAATAATTTAAAAAAATTTTTCAGAATTATTTTTAAATTTAACGCAACACGATATACCTATTTATGCTTATAAGATCTTTTTTAGGAAGCTTGTTTTTAATAAATTATTTTGAAATTCATCGTAACGATCGGTGTAATTTTGATTGTGAATTTATACTTAGGCTTCTTTTTTATGTCGGAGCTTTTATTTTGAGATGAACTTACGAGCTTTTGATAAATTGTTTTCAAACTCGATGTTAATGAATTCATTATATGTAGAATTAGGTGCCCGGGCTATTTTCATGCTTGCAAATTTTGGAAAATTATTTGGAACTTTCATATTACTTATGGAATAATTTCGATTGCGAATTATAAAGAGAATTTATAACTTGGGAAAACAAGAGGTTACATTTTGTATTTAGCTTTGTGCTCGGTAATCACTTTCGTTCATAATTAACGGTTTCCCAAATTGCGCTCTCAAACAGCTACTCAATTTTGCGCTAGCGACCTGACGCCGGGGCATTTTCAATTAAGAAAATTACGATTTTCATTTTTAATACAGCACGCCGCGTACGCAAAGTTGAAAATTATGCTCTCGACATTTACTCCAGCCAGTAATTTATACACATAAGGAATCTGCATCATTTCGGAAAAGTGGCAATAGACATGTTGACTTGAATAGTATACTAAAGTAGCACACAATCAATGAAAATATTTGTGTAAATTTTTTAATCCCAATATTTGAAGAAATTTAACAGATACTCAGACTTTCATTAAATATTGATTGCACGCGCGTAGTTCTTTATTTTGAAGAATGAAGATTCGTCAAATGCGCGTTTCTCCCTTTTTTTTTATTAAATTCGCTAAAAAGATACCACTGCAGCGGGCAAAGTTTGAAAACATCGCTTACAACCCGACGTTACAACGAGAAATCGAGTCCAAAAGGTTTTCTTTGACGGCGCACTCGTGGAAAACATCATTTCGCTCTGGATAGACTCAGCAGTAAGTGAGAGAGTAACGGACGAGCCCGACTCGATAATGCACTCGGAGCGCGAATAAAATGGCACTATACGAGCGCACTCGGCTCGGTCCAATTAGGACAGTTCTCTCCCCCGCCGTCTTGCCTCAAAAGCACGCGCACAAAGCCAAAAAGCTCGGCAACGCCCGCGTCAAAGCGAAAAAGTCGCACGCACGACACCTCGATGATTTCTTTATTGACGCACCTCTCTTTGTTTGTTTTTGTAATGCTGATTATTATCCCTGGTACACTGAGAGAATTTTACCGTACAAATTACGGGAGAAAAACGTAAACGGAAATTTTTACGGGAAAATCATTGTACATTTTACGCGGAACTTGCGCAATACGAAAAGCTCCGCAAAATTACGGAGATGTTCCCGTAAAAATTATGAAGCTTTTCTCGTAAAAATTACGGAGCTTTGCCTGTAACAAAGTACAAGATTTTCCCGTAAAAATTACGGAGCTTTTCGTATCGTGCAAGCTCCGCGTAAAATTTAAAATGTGATTTTCCAGTAAAAATTTATAAGAGGGCAAACCGTCCCACAATTACTTTTTTCCCGTAATTTTTACGGTGAGCTTCACTGTCATTTTTACGGGAAAGTTGGAAAAGTGTAGCCAGAAATTAGCCAGAAGCTGATCTTTTGCGATATGCTAAATTACTAGTCAGTCATCTGGCTACAATTTCCATTAAAAACGTGCTTATTTGTCGGTTACCAAAAATCATAAATTAAATTGAATGTTATTCATGCATTTAATTGATGAAATTTGTAACACTAAATTAAATATCAATTCTAGTTACTATACTCTTAAATTATAATATACTGAGATAAATAAGTGAAATTACGATTACGATCGATGATTTGCAGAGTATTTGTTATGGTACTCTTTTGTTTAATGTAAAAGTAAAATGTATCAATTTGAAAAAATGACTTCAAAACGCTAACTTTCGACATTTGACTTTAAACTATTTTCAGTTCAATGAAATTTGTATCGTCATACAAATAAAATTACTGTGATAGACTGTAAAGCTTCTGTAGTGCACGAAGGAATAGGCACGAAGCACAGAAAATGTGGTGTTTATATATATTTCTGTATAAGAAACAAGCGCCTGTTCCAATGTACACATAGATATACAATGCATTTTCTTAAGCTCTCTGCCTATTCTATCTTGTGCGTAATGCTTTTAAAAGCTCTCGTGCTTTTTGGGAGAATAAATGTGCATTTATGTAAAATTTGATAAAATTACAAGTACGGTAATATTTACGAAGCTTTCACTAAAAAGAGTATTACCGTACGTAATATTTAAGAAGCTTGCGCAATAAAAGCTCCAGGAAGTGACCCAATAGTATACTGAGAAAAATTATGGCGAAGTTCGCTCTAAAAATTACGTACGAAAAAACGTAAATTACCTTATAAAAACTGGTAATTGTTACGGTAAACTCATCGTAATTTTTATCTAAAAATATTGAACGATATAAAAAAGCTCCGTAGAAATTACAGATTTATTTTAAAGCTCCTGTAAAAATTATAGAGCTTTTAACCGTAACACCTGCAATATTTATGGAGCTTTTTCTGTAAAAATTACTTTAGAATGTAGAAAATTTCCTCATTGTACTGTGATTATCGCAATACATATTTATTGGAAACCTTTATCCGCGTACATTTTTCCTAAAAATAAAAAGGTAGACTCTCAAAATATAATTACACTTCCAAGGAAAACGCGAATTCTAATTTTACCGTGCACGTACACGAGTAAGCTCCGAAATAAATCATTCGAAGGGACGGCGGAGCTTTCACCGCTCGCTGCACATTTTCACCCCGCGTGGCGTGCTCTTCATTTTGCCCCCCGCGTAAGTACCGACCAACTCGCCGTGGAGAAATTCAGATGCCGGCCGACGGCAGAGTACCAAAGTGCGCGAACGGCCAGCCCGCAAAAGCTCGTGTGCAGGCCACGGCAATGCGTTTCATCGCGTTCCCGGGAAATTTTTTTTTTTTATTTTCTATTAAATCGGAGGTGCGAGTTCGCTTAATCCACCTGAGGGTACTGCGCCGGGGCTTAGTTTTATTTCGGGGGATTGGATTGGATCATTTTTTTTCTTGGAAAAACGAATACACGTGGGGATGAATATATTTTTTTATCGCGAAAAAGTACGTTGGTTCTTTGTTTATTTTCAGCGGCGATGCATTTTAAATATGCAAATGCGTGCTGAAAACTCGGAATGCATTATCTCGTACGTAAATCTATTATCGGCTCGGCGCGAGCTGTTTTTTTAACAAACTTGACCGACTTAAAGGGAAAAAGAAGAGGCGAAAGGGCTCGCGTATTATTTTGAAATGGCCGATATATCGATTTTTCTGTTAACCCGCTAACCCGTCGAAGTTATATTTCGAATTTTTTTTTCTTCAAGTAAACGCATACGCACACCGAGGGAAGAATTTGGTATATTGTTAATTATTTTTTTATTAGTGTTATTTATTAAAATAAGTTAATTTTGTGACTACGCGAGACATAAATATTCTCGTTTGTTACTCGCATGACTAAAAAGTGAAATCAGCCTATTTTCTTATTTGTGCGACAAATTGTCGTCTGTCGTGCGAATCGTATTATTACTAAAATTACTATATAGCTTTTTGGTAAAAATGACTCAAAACTGATAAAAATTGCCATAAAAATTAAGATTTTTTTTACTTTTTACAATCCCATATAGAAATATGTTATACAAATTGTATATCCTAGTATGAAAAAATGACTATAAATTATATAATTTATACAATTTGTATAACACATTTTCTCTATGTATAAAATATATTATTGCAACAAATACCTAATGTAAATTATGATACAATTGTATATCATTTTATATATATTTATACAATTTTTCTACATGGGGTATTGGTTGGTAATTTTTATCAACAAGATCACTAAAATTCCCAAGATTAATACAATTTTAAACCATTCTCTCCGCGTACAAAACTTTTTCCCTCAGCGTATAGAATTCCATCTTGTCGACAACTAGCCACGTTCTCCCCCCAAACAATTCGAACTCATCGCCCCTTTCCACGCAGCGCAGTAAAACGAAATTTCACCGGAGCTTCGCGCGCAAAAGAAGGCACTTCGTCACCCAGTCGATTCGACTCGCATCCGCGGAAGCAGCAACGCCTGTACCGCCAGGATCACCCCCGGGCTCGTAAAGCTTCATTTGACCCTCCTCGGGGTGGCTAATAAGATCCTCCCCCCTTACCCTCCGCCTCCTATATACACACGTTGGACGAGAGGACTCGGAGTCCCGCGGGAGCAACGGCCGGTTAGGCCTGATTATTGGCCGCCCGGCGGATGGACGTCACGCACGCGGCCCCGCATCGCGCGGCCTAACCCCCAGCGCTTGACCCGCTGACCCAGTTTCTCGCTCTGCAGTCGCGCGGAAAATGCAACACCCCCCCTTCCTGTTACCGAGCGCGCGCCCGCAGGGAAAAGCGTTTTTAACGCGGCGCCTTTTAGGTCTTATCGAGCTTTCACCCTGGGTACCGCGACGAAGGTCCGCGAGTGTTGCTAGGCGCGGTATCAAGATTCATTCGAACGAGGCGCTGTACGCTGTCGGTCCTAACGAGGCCGCGATTGCCGAGTACACGCTCGTCGCGGTCCTTTCTTTTTTTCTTAATTCGATATTGACCGTAGTACGAGCGCGACGTTCGTCTTAATTATTAGCTGAATTCTATATTTTTGTGGAAAAGAGAAAACGACGTGCTTGTTTTAGGGTGTGTGCGTTTTAATTGGCGGAATTAAATTGATTGGCGAAGAAAACGTCATTAGTCTTCGCTGCGGGTAATTGGGAATTAAAAATAAATTAAAGCGAATAAAAAATAAATAATTTTCGAGGAATATTCCGCGGAGTTCATTCTGTTTAACTCCTTCGAAGGTTGTCGGTGGTGTTGAAGAGGGATTTAAAAAGTCAATGTTATAGGGTGCGAAATATCGCGTTTTTATTTATAACTTTGCGAGGGAAGAGAGAAAGCTCTTTAATTATAGTTCGAAACGCCTCGTTAAAAAGTTTCGTTGCAATGTATAAAGCGAGCGCGACGGCGACTAAAATCGTGACGTTCGAGCTCATCGCGTCGAATCGAAAATGCTGGTAACGATATTCTTAATTGAAACGGCGATTTATGTTGGGAAGTGATCGCAATGTAAAAGCGAGACAATTAATTGTACTTTTTATTTGAGTACAAAGGCACATCCAAGCAGATTTGATAATGCATTAAAAAAAAACTCTTTGTTGTTAAACAGAGTTACTGCCAAGTATACAAATGTAAAGGTTAACGCTAACTATGTACATTACACGCGTTGCTGACACTTAATTAAAGAGGGTTGCCGATATATCAACAATACAAATTTAACATTGGATATAAATTACTGAATTAGATGCTGGAAGAATAATTTTGGTATTTCTAACTAGAAATTAAATTATGTAGATAATTTTTATTTTAAACAATAAAAAAGTTAGTTGCTTACAGTAATGAAGAACAAAAATAGTTAGGTGTAAATTGTACTACGTTGTTTAAATAATTAAGAAAACTTGTAAATTACATTTTTTCCACACGGCGCGTAAAGTGTGTACTTTACGCCCTAGGGGCGGTAACCAAGGTACGCATTTTACGCCCCTCGTGCAAAAAAATAGTATATGCATAACGGGAGTAAGTAAAGAACACCTCAGATCGCATATTTGTCATATTTGATCGCACATGCGATCTGAGACATTCTTTACTTTTACTCCCTAGGTGCATAATCTACTATTATTTGTTTATTAATTCAACATCTCAACCTTAAAAGTAAATTGTTACGCTATCGATTACGAATCCCAGTGTCCTTTTTTTAAACAATTCAAATTTTAGGATCTTCAAGCAGAATTAAAGGGTTAAAGAAGAATTAATTAAACCGAAAAATAAGACACCATCTAAATGTACCCTAATAATAAGACAGATAAAAGTAAATATGTTATCGCGAAAGAATTCGGTTCCACTTTAAACTTTTCTCGCGTCACGCGATTTCGGAAGTGTAAAAAGTAAAAAAGGGGCCCGTATACACGCGCTCGGCGCGTTATGCAATGCGCGTCATTACCGGGAGCGAAACGATCGTGCCATCGATCAGGAATGTTACATCGGGCCGATGATGCATCGAGTCGCCGGTCGAGGCACGGGAGGCAATTTCTTTCGTGAATAATTTCACGTTCGGTGATTTACTCGACAATTGCGCGCTGCCGTTGAACCGGACCGTGTACGTGAGAAATTGTTTAATCGCCGGCGTGGTAGTTTAGTGTTGTTCGTAAAATGAATACAAATTTCGAGAAGAAAGAGAAAACTAATTTTACCGCGTCAATTAAATAAAATTAATTAATATTAATGAACAATCGCAGCTTTCTTTTTCTCGCAATCCTTATATTGTGCAGCGGTCACTCGAAAAATGTTGCAACGTAGTCACGTTACGGTGATAATGAAATTAAGTTTTAAGTGAAATTAAAATTTACACACAGGTTTCAGGCAATATTTTTAAACAATCGAGCTTTTCGATCTAAACTGTAAATTAATGCAACAGTAAATAGCGATTTAATTTTTAAACATTTCAAATTTGCCGCGCTCTTTTCGGAAGAATCTTAAAAGCGCGCGCGGCAAATTTGAATTGTTTAAAAAAAAGGAAACTGTAATTTGTTCCTGACAAATCTCAACGTAACAATTAATTTTTAAAGTTGAAATGTTGAATTCATAAACAAATACATATAATGTATGTGTAAGCACAAGTTTTCTCATTATTTATATACATTTCAATTTCAAATTTTCCGCGCCTACATTTAAGATTCTTAAGAAATAACACATAAATAAATAAATAATAATTATACCTTTAAAATTAATTATAACAACATTAAGAGAAAATTTTATTTTTAAAAATTTCTAATTTGCCGCGTGCACTTTTAAGATTCTTATAGCAAAAAATAAAACACCGTCTAAACGTGCTATACCCTTATCGAGACGAGCGGGGGATTACGCACTCGCGGAAGAAGGCGAGACGAGTGCCAAAGGCCCGCGATGAGATTGGAATAATTTTCAGGGTCTGCGCTTTAAAATTATCGCGCGCTGCACTCGATTGAGAAATGCACGGGTAGACGAAGCGAGACGAAGCCCGAGACGCGGATGATGATACTCGGGGTGATTATCGTACCGAAGCCTTGAGGTGTTACGCGCGCGTCTGCCTGTTGGATCCTACGTACCGATATGATAAATCGCGAGACGATCGGGTAGTTCTACTTCAAACAAAGCTCGATTCATTTTGTCGTTAGAACGTTTTTGAAGATTATTAGTGATTTCCTTAAAACAATGTGTAATTATATATAAAGTAGTTTGAGGCATTCCATTTTGACGATTTTATTTAGCGATAAATTTTTGTATACTACTATAGTAACTTAATTTAAAATACCTTGAAGCAAAAAATTTAGACAATTGATTTGTGGCTAATTCGGAAATCTTTTAGAGCAATCAATGTTTATGCGTATTCGCGCAGTAAGCGTGCGGATGTCGAAATCTTTTAAGTTTCCGAAGGTCAACTCGCTACGAACGGAAAGAGAGAAAGATGTGCTTCGCGACGTGGGTAGAGTGAGTTGTGTGCAGATTAAGGTTTAATGTTCGCCAGGCGATCTTCAACTGTTATCTGCGCTCATTATGTTTTTTGCCAAATGTGATCTAAACACACCACAATATATAGGTGCATAATGTTTAATGCAAGAAATTATCATACAAAATATATTATTAACATATTTGATTAATTAAATAAAATCTCATTGACTCGGAGAATCTTGAATAATAATTATTTATGATACTTTTTAATTATCTTTTTTTCAATTAAATGTTGAAAGAAAATAATAAAAAGCAGTGGTAAAGAATTCGACGCGAAGTATATAAAAACAAACAGCCTTACGGTATTTCCGTAGAGAGGAAGTAAACAAGTGGGTTTTTAGGTGATCGTTACTTATGTATGCGTATTAGTATATCGTGAGTAAGCCCCGACTCGTAGGATGGTCGCTTAAAATTATGTAAATTTCTCATGTGGTATACGACTGAATGAGCGTATATCGAAATTATGAAAATTCAAATTTCAAATTCCAAAAGTAAACAATAATATACGACTATAAATATACCGCATTCGATCGTATTTATCTTCAATGGCGATTTCCATGCCTTTGAAATTCCACTTCACGAAAGATATCAATCCAAGTTCACAATTGGGTTGTTTGCATGGAAATATTTGATTAGATTTATCAGATAGAACGTCAAAAAAATTATCAACACGTATTTTTTTATTTTAATTTCATGTTTACCAACACAGATACTATTACGATCACACATTTAAATCCACAATATCTTTATATTAACAAACATTCTATGAATTAAGAAAAGAAAAAATACCTGTAAATTGTTTTTTAATATTCTAATATCAGATGGATTTATCGGAATCTAAACAAATTCTTCGCGATTTTTCCCAATTAAAAAATAAAATATATCTCTAAACCAACTAAATTACAAAAACTACACTTACACTGAAAAGCAATTTAGCAATGTTAACTAAATATTTTTTTTATCAAGTTCCAACTGAATAATTTGTTCGAATCAACTAAATATATTTCTTTGCAATAACTAAACATTTTTGAAACTCAAGAATTTAGTATAAGTTGTATATAAATGACTCACAAAAATAATTTAGTTGGAGCCAACACCTTAAAGAAATGTTTAGTAGAAATTATTATTAGTTTTCTCAGTGTACAGTACGAAAAGCTGCGTTTCTTCCGTGTAAATGAAATAAAAAGGAAAACGGCAGGCAACGAAACAATTTATTCTTTCATTACCAATTAGAGCGCGCGAGGGACAAAACTAATTACGAGCGCGCGTCGCATCCTATTAAACTTCGTCAAAGCGATCGCCCGGTTGATACATATACACTGTATCGACTCTTTCCACTCGTCGCCAGCTCGCGGATGGCTAATATAACCGACGGGAAAAAGTAGACCCGCGCGCAAGGTTCCGTATTGGCGCTCATGGGAAGCCGCGGGAGGCGAAGAAAAAAACAATGCAAATAAGGTCGCGCACGCGAGGAGAGAAAATGGACAGGCGAAGCGTATATACCTATCGTATACGACGTACACATGTACATATATTATATCCTACACGTGCGACGTGTACATATAGGTAGGAGAGGCGCGTGCTCGCCGCTATAGAAAGTAACGGGGTTTAGGTACGATGCATCGGATAAAATCGGATCCCCGTATATACACCGTCGATGCGTGGGGGGAGGAGGGGGGGAGATCCAGAGATTGGAATAATTGGGACGACCGTTGGCTCGGGAAAAGTGTTCGCTCGATTCTCCGCCGCCGCCTCGGAGCGATGACGGTGGCGCGCTTCGCCTATAACGCTGACTCTGTCGTGCTGGTGCTCCGCGGCTCGAGAGCTGGAATGTATACCAGGCTAAATATGAATTTTGTACAACCATGTGTGATCGTATATGAAAAATATATGAATTTGCATGAAAAATTCCATTATATCCGTCTGACAAAATATCGAAAGATAATAGACACGTATTTTTTTATTTTTTCAATTTAACGCTTATTAACGAAGATATCGCACTTTGAAAATACTATAAATTTGTTACGTCGTCGGGTATGTTATATCTATATAGTGCAACCTTCGTGACGTCTCACGAATTTTCGAAGTACGATAATTTGCTAATAATCATTAAAATGAAAGATGCAAAAATACGTGTCGATTATTTTTTAATAATATCCTTTCAGGCGGATGTAATGAAATCAAAAATAAATTTCATGAAAATGAAATTCCCAATTATGCAGGATCATGCATGTTCACGTATAATCGTATATGGATTATGACCCTACGTAACTATAATTGGGATCCCGCATGAACAAAAAAAAATTAAAATTCCCTTATATCAGTCTGGTAGAATATTAAAAAATAGTTGACACGTATTTTTTCTCTTTTCAATTTCACTTTGATTAAGAAAGATATAGCTCGTTAAAATACTACAACTTTGTGACGTCACCACGGCGTAGTACCTACATCTACATTGTGTAAAGTCGTAACGTCACATGAATTTTCCTAGTAGGATATCTTTCTTAACAATCAAAAAATATTAAATTGAAAAAAGTAAAAATATTTGCTGATTATTTTGCGATATTCTATCAGACCAAATTCATGTTTAGCCAGGTGCGTATACGCTTGTTGCGGGCAATGAAGTGGACGTCGAAGTTACTGATGGAGGAAAGTTTCGTGCGCGCGGGAAAGCGTAATGAGGAAGTTACCGGGCTTTGCGTAATTGTAAACGGTTAGCTGTTGGCTGTAAATCGGGTAAAAGAAAAATTTTTCGCGTTGGAAGTATAAAAACGATTAATAGCACACCACGCGTGAAGCGGGTTTCGACGCTTTAGCGAGATATGTAAGAAATATTTTTAAAAAGATTTTATGTTTGAACTGTAAAATTTTACGGTTTAAGTTTAATTTATGTTCGTTATTTGACGAAACCTGTTGAAAATCTCTAGTTTTTTGTCCATTATGAAACCATTTTTCGGATATTTTTCGCCCATTTTATAGCCATATTGGAAAGTGACCATATGGGCTAAAAATCATGTCACAAAGAAAGTACTAAATTGTCTATATTATATATGATTTTTAATATTTTTATTATCCAGTGTACTGTTTTTTTTTACCTTTATAGAAGAATATAAATATATGGAGTAAGAAATAGTTTGCAGGTAAAATATTAAGTGTCTAGAAAACAAAACTTGTTTTTTGCTGGACTCGGCATAAAAATAAAACTATTCTTATTTAAAATGATGTAAAGTCTCTTCTTCCACTTATCTTACAATAATGAGACTATAAGAGAGTAATGCATTTTTAAACGCACCAATTAGATCAATTTCAATCCCTCTGGTTCTGATGACAGATACAGTAGATTGTTTCATGTGCTTTCTCCAAAACACGACACTATCCTTACATCATTAGAATTAGAAAAACCAAAAGTTTAAAACTGATACAACCTGCAACAAATAAAAAGACAGATATTTTTATGGTCATTCAGATGTATTTTTATAAATTTATTTTATAAACGAAATCATTGCAAAAACTTAAAAAAAAACATAATAAAAAATCGACAAACAAAAAAAAAACAGATTTCATTCCCAAATTGGTACAGAAAAAATAAAAAAAGAGCGTTTGGAAATTAAAATCAATTTATTAGAAGCTGGACGTAGGTGTGTACGAACGCATACACGTACATCCCATACATACGGATATTTGAAAAAAATACTATTTCTCGATCCAAATTTGTCAAAACACATCTCTAATCCATTTTCAGAACAACTAAAACTAAAATTCCCTATCATAAAGTTTCCTTAGGAAGGAAACAACATTTCGCATCAGCATTAAAACTTTGTTTCTCGGAGAGGCGCGCCGTAGGAAAAGTATAATGGCGCGTATAGGGAAGCAAGAGCGGCGCGCGTCCGCGTGATGTGTTTTATTTTGTTCGGAGAGAAGAGAAAGAAAATTTTCATACAGTCAGTGACCCCACTCCCTTGGCCGTCTGGTCTTATCTCTCTTGCGCGAGGCAGGAGTCGTGGCCGATGCCTCGCTCGCGCTCACCGCGCGTGAGCCCGACAAAACGACGCAATTTCGATTACACACACCTATATGGGCTTACCACACGACGCGTCTTCACCCTGTTGTTCGGAATTTGTTGGATCCTTGGCATTGTATCGCGATTTTTAATTTTTTATTTGACGAAAAACAATTTTTGTTCATTCATTTCCAGCGGATGTGTTGCGTGCTTGATTTTTATCAGTAAATATTAATCAGTAATAATTAGTCAATGTTAATTAACAAAGAAAAAATAAAGAATATTAATATTTATTTAATTTAATTTTTATTTCATATCTAAATATGAAAATGTGATAAGTCGTCCACTAATTCAAATAAGTGAATTTGCACTGCAGAATAATTGAATATTCACATATTAAATAAGTAAAATAATTTTTTCATATCCAATAAGTGCATATTAATTTATTCGAATTAGTGAACGACTTATCATATTTTCATATCATAGAGAGTTAGTGGATTGTCGATATGATGATATGATTATTATAGAGAATTTGATACAGCTGAATTATAAGATTGGATATTTTCATTATTTTCTCAAGTATGTCAATAGTAACCGTACTTTCAATCATTTAAAAAAAATCCTTCATTTTTTTAATAAGATAATAAATTATGTTCTGTAAAAGTCCGCTTACGCAATTAATGTACATTGAAAAGGTAATATATTAATTAATCACTTTCAAGAGAACGTGAAATAGCAATTACTTAAATGTAATTCAGATAAATTCACATTTATTACAATTATTGACCTTAGTAATTATATTGAAGTGTCAATAAATAAAAATGTCCTGGTTTTCAATAAGATAATGTACCTGTCAATTTGACAAACAAATAGTATATGAAAAAATAAAAAAAATATAAATACCTTCGCTTTATGTAATTTATACATGGAGAGAATTGTTGGATAAAAATCTTCTGCAAAATATTGATAATAATCTTAAGGGTAGAGTCCAGTCAGAAAAAAATTCTTTAATTTACTCTGTACATTTATAGAAAACTAAATATGTTTAAGTAGTATAAAAATAAAGAAAAAAATTCATTTTCAGCTTATTTCAATCAATTCCTACAGAGATGTACTTAAAAAAGTAGTAAAAACAAGGTCTTAGCGAAAGTGTCTTCTACAGCGACCCATTTGTGCTAGCACGATGAACCTGGAAAATATAAAAGTGTTTCTTCGAACACTACCCAACATTGCATTTTTTATTTGAACTCTTTGAAGGAAGATAGATTTGTAGTCTTCGAAGAAACATTAAAATTTTTCAGGTTCATAGTCTTAGTACAAGTGATTCCCCATAAAGAACATTTTTGCTAAGCCCTGGTACTCACTACTTTTTTAAGTGTACCTCTATAGAAATTGATTGAAATAAGCTGAAAATGAATTTTTTTCTTTATCTTTATACTACTAAAACCTGTTTTATATTTCTATACAAATATATTAAAAAAATTTGTGTTTCTGATTTTTCTGACTTGTAGTCTTAAATACAGTAACATTTTTGAAAATACCATTCTGACTGATATATCTTTTTTCTGGCAACATCTTTTAAGAGTGAGATTGATAAAAATTGTACAGAAATACGCTATTAAAAGTTAGTTTAATGTTACCAAAATTTTTATCAAACGATTCTACATGTACACATATGTAGTAGATAAAAAAAAGATCAAGTTATCTATGTAACACGCTTTACATGTTTATCTCGACTCTAGCACGTGCATTAATACACCGGCCAGATTGATATCAAAGAAAGCCGTATAAATAGCAATTAACGAAGGCCCCCACCACCTCCGGTACCCCTTCACCCCGAGATTTAAGGGTATTATCGATGTTTCAGCGCCTTACGAGGGCGGGATATGGAAGGTGCGCGTACACCTGCCGGAGCACTATCCCTTCAAATCGCCTTCTATCGGCTTTATGAACAAAGTCTACCATCCGAACATCGATGAGGTTTCGGGCACTGTGTGCCTCGACGTAATTAATCAGGCTTGGACGGCCTTGTACGGTAAGAATCGCATTAACTCACGCCTTGCCATTTTCGATAAGCGTGAATATCTCGCGCCTGGATTTACCATTTACTTTATTTTCCAGTCTTTTGTTGCGCGATCGCTTTGTTTTCCACCTCCTCTCTGATGCAACGGGACGCGAATTTTTCCTTTCATTTTCGTATAAATTTGTGACTTTTTCGATGCTCACAGAAATAAATAATGTAAATTATTTATCCCGAGTGATATGTTAGAAATACGGAAGTGGCGATCAAAGTGCGCAAATTTTGAATATACACTTTTGTGTGTACACGGAGAAAAACTTTGTAAGAATTACTATGATCCATAAGAAAAGTGGGCCAGTCTTGACTCATGAAGATTTTTTATATAATACAGCATGGCAACTTGTACTATGGACATAGCAATTTTTACTACAAAACATAGTAAAAATTGATATGCTTTACACTGAAAATCAATTTAGTTAACCTTAACTCGATGTTTCTTTATAGAAATTTGGTAAACTAATTGTCTTAAAAACACTTACTTACTTTTCAAATAAAATGTAATATTTTTCAAAGCAAAAAATAATAAAGTTAAAAATACTTGAATTTATTGCTCTAATGTCTTAAGTATATAAGAACTAATAAATTAAAACGCATTGGACTTAAATTATTATGAATAAATTTTCTTCACTGACTTTAATTGCACATTAACTTTCACGATATTTTTTAAGTCAATAAATCTCAAATTATGGCATTTCTGCTTTATATCATTTTACTTTTTCTAAGTGAACGCAATTTTGTTTAATTTAAATAGATATTAAATTTTCAAAAACTCTCTTAGTTTCATTATTGGCAGGTCCCATGAAAAAAGTCCTCGCAATTTCACGTGGGACCAAAAAATCGTTCTGTAAAGTTTGAGCGTTATTTGCGCTCTCACGAGTGTTATTTTGAGTGTAAATTTTTTAAATCCTTGCTTACCATTCGTTTTTTTCACTCGGTATATCGATGAAAAATTCATTTTTAACTTGAACATTAATTTCGCTTTGCAGACCTCTCGAATATCTTCGAATCCTTCCTGCCGCAGCTGTTAACATATCCCAACCCCATCGATCCGTTGAACGGCGATGCAGCTGCGATGTATCTTCACAAGCCGGAAGAGTACAAGAAAAAAGTCGCTGGTGAGCCATCCATTTTATTCCAGATTAATTATTATTCGATACCGCGTGTACCGCCGCAATTTATTGGCTAATCAATTACCGTCGAATATTCTTATATGAGAGCACCTAATGCCATTAGCTATTATTAAAAAAAATTTTTATTTATGAGTGTACATTTTTCAATTTACATAATTAAAAATTTTTAGCGTGTATACATTACTTTTTAAATTTTTAATTTTTGATACGTTATATCAAATAATTGGTACAATTTGTGTATTATTTTTCATTGTAGATATAACAACTTAAAATATATATTTGTAATGATAAAAGAAGATAACCGTTACATTTTCAAGTTATTTTATTCATTATTTTAAGAACTGGAATTAATATTGTATTGTTTCAATGATTAAACCTATAGATTTTCAAAATGTCTCTTGCTCATACAGTTATAGAAAAAAGTTGATTTTTCAATTCCATACGAAAAACAATTTCTTGATCCACAATCCTTGAAAATTTGCTAGTCTCTCCCCTTAAGAATTATTTACCTGAAAATACTATATTTTTTGGTGCATTATTACTTCTTATCTATTAAATAAATTTTAA
>JAXIUT010000021.1:368167-383172 GCA_035586675.1 Eurytoma californica | reverse complement strand
CCCCTTAAGAATTATTTACCTGAAAATACTATATTTTTTGGTGCATTATTACTTCTTATCTATTAAATAAATTTTAAGTTTGAATAAATTTTAATTAAACAAAAATCTGCGATTTCAGACTACGTGAAGAAGTACGCGACGGAAGAGGCGCTGAGGGACCAGGAGAACGGCGGCACGGGCAACGGCATGTCCTCGGACAGCGAGTCCTCGATGAGCGACTTCAGCGAGGACGAGGCGCAGGACATGGAGTTGTAACCAAATACAGCGAGCAGCGCCGAGCAGGACGAGCAGCAGCAGCAGCAGCACCGCGACGACAACCGGCACGGCGGGGACGGCGCGGCGGCGGCGGCAGCGGCCACCACCTCCTCCTGCAAGCGACCGGACCTCAAGCTCGTCTCGCTGAGCGGATCGTCGTGCGTCTACTCTTAAGCGAGCGCGCGCCCCACTCCCCCCCGCGACGACGTCGAACTCGCCAACGACGAAAAACTAATGGGAAGCGGAGAAGCGAAGAGAGAGAGGGAGAGAGATAGAGAAAAAAGAACCGCGCAGGGTACACCACACACACACATACACACGCCGTCGAGGAAGAGAGTAATGGATCGAATGGACCAAGGGTCGCCGTGCGGCCGCTCGCGTTCGACTACGAGATCTGGAGAATTGTTCCCGAGCGGAGAGAGGACGCGGCAGATGACCGAGTGGCCACGCGTCCAAAACGCGAACCTCTTAAAACGAAGCGAGAGAGAGAAAGAGAGAGGAGGATGGAGAATAAGACGCGATTGTTGAGATTTAGTTCTGTAAACTTAACGAGAGGGTAGATAACTAAAGTAAATTTTAAAACGCTCTTGCTAAGGCTCGTCCCGGGGAAAAGCGGCTTCGGCTCTCTTTCTCTTGTGATTCTGTGTAAAACGCCCGTAGGTACAGCTCAAACAAAAGGCAGTTTCTTCTTTTCGTCACTCGGCTTTATCCATTTCTTTTTTTGTTTTTGTAAAACGGAGGAAAGATTGTTTTTTTTTTTTATTTTAAACCGTAAATAGGCCACTGTGGATATTTTAATTTCTTTTTCTGGGTGATCAGACTTTTGTATGCTTGAGAGGGGAAAATTATGTGTATCAAAAGAATATTGAGTAACACAACAGTTTAAAAATTTATGTGTAAGTTGTATAAAAGAAAAAACAAAACGATTTTTTGTATAATGTTACTTAGTCTCAGATATCTTAACATAATATTACGTAAATCTTTTAAACGTAATGTGAAGGAATGCTTGTGAAATTTTTGAAAATTCATTTTAAAAGAAACAATAAGATTTCAACGTTTTATGCATTTTAAACGGTGATTAAAAGAAAAAACCTTTTTTTTTATAGATATAATGTACGTTTTAACGATGCATCGTAGGTGATGAACGAACGCGAAAAATTCAAAACAGAATCAAAGTGAAAAAGGGACGAACAGGAATTAGTGGAAAAAAGCTCTTAAAGTGTAAAACGTCAAAATCTGATTGTATGTACATGTAATCTAACAGATACATTTTTTTAGTCTGTAAGTTTGCCGCTTAATTTTACATAATCGAGTCTTAACGATGGTTAATGAAACGTCGACTTTGGCACAAGTGTGCACATTGATTTGCAAAATAAAAGGTCACAAGCAAAGAGCGAAACTAGAAAGTTAACGAAAGATTGTCGGTTTAAAAAGAACAAATCTAACGGGTTTCTTTTTTTTGTGGTTTCGCGCGTGGTTCACGACGACTCCGAGAAAAAAAGCACAAATACTTTAAGAGATTATAATGCTGGATCAATCACTTGCAACGAAGTCGATTTTCAATGAAAATATTATTCGTCACTTTTTTTTTCATTTCTAAACTTAAGCGAAGTAGAAGATCCGCGTTTTTCTCAAGATTCATTGGCAGTAGGCAAACAAAAGAATACAATAATGTCATCTTGAGAAAACGTTAGATGTACTTTATTGAGAGCAATTAGTCTAAAAAGTTGAATAAATAAAACTAAGATTGATGACACATGCATTAATCCGTGGCTGATTTTTTTCGTTTATTAAACATCAGTTTGTTAAAGTAATTAAATTAAGCATGCGGCACACATCACTTTACTTTTCTAAGTTTTTGTTATCCCAATTTTTTACGTTACGTGAAAATAATGAAGTTCAGACTGCTTGGAATGTCTGTTAATTGACAATTTTTTTCATTTGATTCCGTCTTCGTACATTGCTATACTAATGATCCATTTTTAGAAACGAATATTTTGTAAATCAAGGTGTGTAATTCTCTCAAAATAAAACGCATAGGAAAATAAAAAAAATAAGTGCTTTAAGAGGGCGAGCGATTCTCCAAATCGGAATAATCGAGATGAATTCGTGTTCTCAGATCTCACGCATTACGATTTATGAAAATATAAATATACATACACTTAGCGCTATACTAATTAGTTGTTATACATTAATGATCGTACACCTACGACTTTATTAGTAAGTGCGACGATTTATTGATATTGAATTGGATTGTCTAACAAAGTGGAATTATATAGTTTTTAATAATAATAATATTCTTGTTTTTTTGTAAGTCGTTTTATTTCTCCTATAGTTTAACTTATGTGCAGCGTTTGGTTCAACACCCCTTATTATTTTTTTTAAAACATACATAAAATCGTATCAGTCATCGATTTTAAAATGCAATAATTGTGTAAAAATATTGAAAGAAAAAGAAATAATGGAAAATACATTGTTATAGTCTAGGAAAAATAGTGAACAAGAAAATATTGGCTTCTAAGGCGATGGAAATTGATTATTGTAACTAATGCAAAAAAAAAAAAAAAAAAAAAAAAAGGAAAGATTCAATTGAACAAGTTTTAAACTTGCGAACTGTTCGAATATTCCAAAGCGATATTTTTTTAACAAAAAAAAAACGTTATCAATTCTAAAAGAATCTGCATAACGAAATGTCATAAAAAAAAACATACAAATACACTAAGGCATCCACACACATACGCGTATACACAAAAACACTGTCTCTTAACTTTTAAGACAATTTATCTATAATTTTTTAATAAAAAATTTATTTAATTTAAACTAACGTGTTTTTTCTTTATAAAGGTAAAACATATTTGATATAATTTTATTATTCAAATAAATAAAGTAAATGTTGTGGATATAAATAAATAATATTGTTGTACGCATGGAATCGAAATATCGTTCGTTTTTATAGTTATTCAATATTGGAGAGATCAGTGTGTTTTTTGTATTCGTCCTTTTCAATACATGCACACAATTCATTCAAAATCAACACCGGCCGATCGAGAATTTCAGTGCGTAAACTTAATTATAGTTATTTAAAAAAATATATTTGAAAAATGAAAAAAAGGATTGTATGTAAACTTTTAAAGTAATAAAAAGGTGAATCATGTTCGTCGCGATTTGATCGATGTCTAGTAGATATGTTATTCTAAAAGTGACTGTGATGAGTGTTTGCGATTTTACTGGCAGGACTGCTACTATATTGGCAAATTTTCACAAGTCCTAAAATTCGGTGTCAAAACAGATTATATTTTTAAATACTCACTGAAGCTCTTTTTTCTTAATAAGTTATTCATAAATATCAAGTTGAAACCAACGATCAACAATGAACCAACAAACTTTGTTTTGCCAAAAAATTCGTTAACTTAAGACTAATTCGCTCAATTTAAAAATCTTTATATTATCATTATGGAACTGTACCTATTTTACAAACGAAATTTTTGTTTTTCCTAATATTAATTACCTTCTTAAATTATACAGTTTCAAAACAAAAAATTACATTACATTAGAAAAAATTTAATAACAATCAAACACTGATTTTCTAAAGAATATGGTTTGAGTTCAGACAAATTTTAATTTATCAGTTTGATGAAAATACATTGTAAAAAATTGAGTGAAAAAAAAAACTGCAGTCCACTACTGTCACGATAAATCGTTGAGCTATTTATGTAAAATAAAGAAAAAATAAAATTTGCACGTCGATTATAAATGTTTCTGTAAGATGCCTGGGTAAATGATAGCCATGGCAATGTATGCGAGTACTGCATACATTATTGCAAATATTTACATACAAAGTAAATCTAACTGATAATAGATATGATAAGTATATTATTAATATATGACACTATAAAAAGTATATATTATATTGAATCGATGATCATATTGAATGAGAATAAAAATTTTTTGGTACAATAAACTGAAAAAAATCTAAAAACTGTTGTTGATATTTTTAATGTTATGTATTGCTCATTCAAAATTTTACAGGACTAATGGGAATTTGATGTCCTTAAAATTTTATTAATTATTTTTAGAACACTCATTTGTTCCAATCACCTATAAAACACTCAGGGTTTATCAGTGGCTTTGCATTTGCACTGTATGCACATAGCCAACATACCAGACAGCAGATAAGCCAAGATTGGACATAGGTGGTAGCAGTAACTAACCCAATAACCTTAAATTTTCAAGTTACACAGATAACAAAGGTTTCTTTGATATTTATCTTGGATAAAAATAGTTTTATTCAAAATTAATTCTATTTTTTTTCCATTTATAAACGACAAGTGAACCATTATTAACATTGACAGGTAAAATTTGATATTATTCAGCTGCAAGTTAAGTGAAGTGCAAACATTGCACAATGAATTATAATCTTGTGTACGTTTAATTCTGGTACATATTTTTCTTTTTTAATTTCAAAAAGAATTAAAAAGAAATAAAATGGAGAATAAAGTCACGAGACCAACTATTTTGGTAACTGGATTTGGTCCATTTGGAGTACATAAAGTAAACGCTAGTTGGCAGGCTGTGAAACTTCTTCCAAAATTGTTTGAAGAGCCTAACAAGCAAAATGTAAATTTGATAATTGAAGAAATACCTGTTGGTTACCAGGAAGTATCAACTAAAGTCAAGGAGCTGTGGGAGAAACACAAACCTGTAGTAAGTATATAAACATATGTAAGAAAATATATTAACACTTAGTAAAACGTTTTAAGATTTTTTAGATTATAATTCATGTAGGAGTTTCGTCTATTGCCAAGTGTTTAACAGTTGAATGGCAGGCATGTAATAAAGGCTACACAAAGCTCGATGCATTTAGTAGAACACTTACAGAAGAGGATGACAAAGAAGTAATTCTGAAAACCAAGTGTAACCTTAATGATCTGTGTAACTTTGTTAATAAAAGTTTATCGAATATTGATGTTAATGTTTGTACATCAAGCGATGCTGGAAGATATTTATGTGAATATATTTACTATCAGTCGCTTAATATAAAAGAACCTATGGTGCTCTTTGTTCATGTTCCTGACCTAGATGTATATTCCAGTGAAAAAACAGCACAGGGGCTTCTAGAAATTCTTAAATATTTAATTGATTGTGCCATTGGAGAAAAAAAATGTGATAAAATATAAAATAATTTAAATTGAAATACTATTTATATTTTAAATATTTAAAAAAATGTACAACTTTACAAATATATAAAATAAATTTGTAAAAAAAGGTATTTCGAAACATACTTCTTAAAATTACTCAGTCTATTATTCTCCTGGATTAAATTTCGTTCTAACTGGTGTTATGTTATTTTTGAGTTCGCGTGAATGCGATTTCCTAAGCATTTCAGCAACATGACCCATTTGTATCGTACAGTCTGGATGTAAATTTGGTGGCAGAATTGTACATTCTCTTTCGAAAATCAGTGCCAGACCTTCTAGTAATTCAATAAAACCCAGTGATAAAGCTGCTCGACGGAGTCTGTTGAGTTCCTATAATAATAACGGAAAAAAGATTTTAAATTTTTAGCTTAATTTCAATAAAATAAATTTAAAACTACGAATTTTTACTTTATAAAAGTTTTGTGTTTTTTCTGGTAACTTCCTGGCGTGACGAAGTATTTTCTGAATATCAGATTGTAAACCAACTTGTCGAATCCACGATGGTGCATTTTGTGAATAACTTCTTTTTTCTGCAGGTCTAACAGGAAAACTTAAAATTTCTAAATTTTTATCTTTAAGAGCACAATCAAGAGATCCTAAATTGCGAAAATTTCCTAGCCAAGGAACAATGTCTGTTCCATGTTCCAGGACAGTCAACATTAAATTCGATTTCTTCTTGGTATCAGCCCAGGAATAAATAAAACCATACCAGTCTGTATTTAATAAGCACAATGCTGCCATATTTTCGACCTAAAAGTTGTATAAAAGTTCAATTATATAAATTCTTTCAGTTTCAATTTTTTTTTTATTAAATTACCTTTAAAGCACCATGTAATAAAACACAAAATGAAGGTATTTTGTCTTCATCAGTGATGTCCTCTATATCTGAATCATCTTCTAATGAAATACCTTGCATGCTGGGTGTTTTCTCAGTGAGCAAAGGCAAAACTAAGTGCCTTGAAATTGAAGTGGGGCTACCTAAGTCAGCCACAGATATAAAGCCACATATTTCAATAGTTTTTGAAACAGTCAAACCGGTTAAAATTTCAAAATCTGCTTTTTTAGTATACGACTAAAATAATATACAAGTAGATTAATAAAAACAATATAGAATAATTTTCACGCTACTAATTGAATTAATCTTTTATTTACTGTTGGAGGTGGCAACAATAAAATACGAGATCCAAGATGTCCACATTTTAGGTAACCTTGGAAAGAAATATAATTTTTTTCCACTAATTTAAGAAAGCAGTTTTCAACTGATACTTTAGATAACTGGACTTCTGGCACCAAAAGCATACTCTCATTTCCAGCCAAATCAATTAATTTTTGATACAATGGTAACGAATTCACAAACTGAGGATCTTTGTAGAGAATTAAATATAAAATTAACAAATTAGCATTTAGCAATTTATAAGACAAAATAGTTAAAATTCTTAGATATTTACCTGATTGATTTGCTAAGCAAACGAGAGTTAATTTTCCTGGATACGGAAATGGAAGTGGAAATGGATTACCTTCTCTTGAAAAATTAAGGGAGTTCAAAGACTCGCTCAGTGACATAGAACCAACTCCAGGATTTCCATCTGTAATAAAAATTACTTGGCAGGCTGTAGAATTGCCCCACTCGGAAATAACAACATTATTTACACCTAATAAAGCAGTTTCGATACAGGTTTTATCACATTCTTCTATATTCTGTAACTTTGATCTTATTATGTCGTAATCTCTAGTAAACGGACACACAACCTCGTACCGTGAAGAAAATGTAATCTAAAAACATAAATTTTATCCAGTCAATTAAGAATATATATTTACATCAAAGATTAGGTAATTAAAATAGATTTTACCAAAGAAACAAATTCAAGCTTTGAATGGTTTTGCAAATAATGCAAAATGGTAGTAATACCATGAACTGCTAAATGGTGCCTTGTAAGATGTTCATTTTGTATACTTTCTCCGGGATTTGTGCCAACAACTGGTCTTCTCATTGAAAGAGAAACGTCCAAGGCTATGACAGTAGGCATTTTTTCTTGTTTTCTTCAACAATCTTCAAATTTGCAATTGTGTCCACTTTACAATATTTTTCAAAATACATACGTGGGTACGAAGGTTATAAAATGCCGATTAATAAAAAATGTTTTAAACTAATAATATTAAACACTTATGACTATTAAAATCTATATTAACTCCATTAACGTGATAACAAACGGCACTATTTTCCACGTCTTCTATAATTTTCCTTCATTATGTACCATAAATGTATCAACTTTCCGGTTGCTTGATGCTTGGATGGAAATAGAGGAAGTTCTTTCACTGATGGGAAGTGAGAAGCTGAGAAGATGACTAAAAATTGAAATATGGTTATGTTTGATTGTTTACGTTTTGATGACGTCTGATTGGCCGATTGGGTTATTACGTTGCGGTTATGTTGGCAAGCTGCACACCCATTCAAGACTCTAACTTCAGGTTGTACTAGTGGGGGTAGCGTTTACTGTTGTATGCACGATGCCACGATCGTAAATACGTTTCAACAACGCTAATTTTTTTAAATTAATTGCAGTTTTGAGTGACGAAAGGTAGAAAAATGCCAGCTCAAGAGGTAGCCGTAGCCCAACCTCCGGGTACCGAGCCCGAGGACAACGCACCGTCTTCGCAGCCTGTTGTCGGCATTATCTATCCTCCACCAGAGGTTAGAAGTATCCTTTTTCCAAACGATTATTATTTTGCAGCAAGAGCGATATCAACGAATTGCGGTTGCATTTATTGCATTTCGTAAGCCTCCTATGATTTAGTTTGATATTCTGGTGATTCGTTTGATAGTTTTATCTGAGGATTTATTCAGATTTTTACAACGTGAATCAGCCATTAAATACATTTTTGTTTTCTATATCAGTAAATAATTAAGTCTCTTGTGTTGTTGATTCATAGCACAAGTAGGAGGGTTAACTAATTTTTTGAAGTACTCAATTTTTATGCTGCGAAATTTATAAATAACCTTTTTTCGATTACAAATCACACAAACTTTGTATTAATGTTTTAATTTTTTTTATTGTAGTTTTTATTCCAAACTATACTTGATAAGGTTTACATCTTTAATGGTTTCAAAAGGTAATGATATTTTTCAGGTAATTTTCAAAATTATAAAATATTAATATAAATCGATTTGAAAATGCTTTAGATTTTCTTAACCAATGAATAGACATTGTTGACAAGACTGCAAGTTTTGTGGCCAGGAATGGTCCTGAATTTGAATCTAGGATTCGTCAGAATGAATTGGGAAACCCTAAATTTAACTTTTTGAATGTCGGAGATCCGTATCATTCTTATTATCAGCATAAGGTTAAAGAATTTAAAGAAGGGGGAGGGCAAAAGGTAGTTGCACCAGCTGCACATCAAAAGCAGCAAGAAATTCTCAAACAAGTAGAACAACCGTTCATTCCAAAAGATCCACCTGCAGAATTTGAATTCATTGCTGATCCACCTTCAATTTCTGCCTTAGACTTGTATGTATTCAATTTTAGTTATCAAATGTAGTCTATTTAATATTTTCATAAATTATTTATTTACAGAGACATAGTTAAATTAACTGCACAGTTTGTTGCCCGTAATGGCCGTCAGTTTTTAACCAATTTGATGAACAGAGAACAAAGGAATTTTCAGTTTGACTTCTTACGTCCACAGCATTCCTTATTCCAATATTTTACAAAACTATTAGAACAGTATACAAAAGTGAGTTATTGTGTTTTTAAGCTAATTCAAAATTGTAAATGTAATAAATAACTATTTAATAATTTATTAATAAATTTTAGGTGTTGATTCCACCAAAAGATTTGATTCCAAAGCTCAAAGATGAATCGTTTAACATGGATAAGATTCTTGAACAAATCAAGTACAGAGCAGAATGGCAAAAGTATCAAGAGTCACAGAAGAGGAAAGAAGAAGAAGAGTTAGAGCGCGAAAGAGTAGCATATGCTCAAATTGATTGGCATGACTTTGTCGTGGTAGAAACTGTCGATTATCAACAGTTCGAAGTTGGAAATTTCCCAGCTCCAACAACCCCCGATGAAGTTGGTGCCAGAGTACTTTTGCAGGTAAACATATTCATGACAAAACAAAAAGAAAAAATTAACTTTAAGAACATCAAAGATAGCTAAATTAAATTTGTATCTATTTAATGTATAGGAGCGCATTGAGGATGGTGAAGAGGTGGAGATGCAAATCGAAAGCGACGGTGACGACGAGATGTTGAATCGCACAGAAATGGAGAAAGACCGCGCGAAGGACAATAACCAAGTTCAAGATATGGAGGAGGACTCGAGCGACGAGGAGGAAATTGCTCCACCTGGTGATTCACAGAAGAAGTCGAAAGACAGCATGCAGCCACCTCCGTTGCCGCCCACCCCTGGAAATGTCGTTGTCAAGAAGGGCTACGATCCCAAACAGCACGGTAAGTCATCCGAGAGCCACCTATCCAATATCCATTATAAAAATGCGTATTCAACGTTGTAACTGTTCCTTTTGCAGCGGCTAAAGTGTCGAAGCCAGCGGCGCCTGACGAGTACCTCGTGTCGCCGATCACGGGAGAGCGGATACCCGCGAGTAAAGTGCAGGAACATATGCGCATTGGACTGCTGGATCCCCGCTGGGTCGAGCAGCGCGACAAGCACCTGGACAAACTCGCCCAGGAAACTGTCTTCGCTCCGGGTACTGCCATCGAGGCCAGTCTCAAGCAGTTGGCCGAGAGGCGTACGGATATTTTTGGTGTCGGTGACGAAGAGACGGCAATTGGTAAGAAGATCGGCGAAGAGGACAAGAAGAAAGACGACAAGGTCACCTGGGACGGACATACCTCGAGCGTCGAAGCCGCCACTCGTGCGGCTAGGGCTAATATCACCCTCGAGGAACAGATCCATCAAATCCACAAGGTAAGGACCAAATTGTACTCCCTTCTTGATTTTTTAAAAAAAATCAGAAGAGTAGAGTTTTAAAGAGAATTCCAGTATTTGATATCGTTTAAAACAATGAGCAAAATTCTTGCTTTCTGTTTAGGTCAAAGGTTTGCTGCCCGACGAGGAGAAAGAAAAGATTGGGCCGAAACCGGCTGGTCGCGCGGCGGAGCTTTCACACATGGCGGTGGCGGCGTCGAAGCCTCAAGCCACGCTGAAGGCGCCGCCAAAGCCGTCGGTGCCGAAGCCCATGCCGCAAGTGCAGCCAGCACCGGCTCCGCCACCTCCACCTCAAATGGCTATGCCAATGGGCATTCCGCAGCCAATGATGCCTCAGCCACCCATGATGATGATGGCGCCGATGCCACCTATAAGACCCCCTCCGCCTCTGCTGGGTATGGATACTTCAACTTTCGTCGATCGACGGGTGTGCATAATCGTTTGTCTAATTGTCACTTTAAATTTTCATTCGCAGCTCCAAACATGTCGCCGTTCATGCCGCAGCCACCGATGCAGCCTCCATTGCCACCTCAAGTAATTTACATTTTATTTGTTATTAACAACCATTTAAAGTTATTTAATAATTATGACGATTCAATTTTTGCAGATGGCTATGAAACACCCTGGAGACAGTATGGACGATGAGCCGATGGCTAAAAAGTTGCGAACCGAGGATTCTCTAATTCCTGAGCAGCAGTTCTTAATCAGGAATCAAGTAATATTTTAAAATTCTTAAAATTAGTTACAAATTGTTTTTGAAATATATTTTCTAATGTCATCTTTTTTTTTTAATGCAGGGCCCGGTGCAGCTTAATATTGTTACCCCTGTCATGACTGAGAAACCAGAATGGAAACTCGCTGGTCAAACTCTTAATATTACGCTACAGACCACGGATTCAGTGTCGACAATGAAAGCACGGATCCATGAGATGACGGGAATGCCGCCTGGTAAACAAAAGTTACAGTACGAGGTATGACGATTTATTTCATTACTTAAAAAATACAGAAATTTCGATTATTTAACAAATTTATATTGTGTAATTTATGCGAATCTTTTTTTAGGGAATGTTCTTCAAAGATAATAACACGCTTGCATACTACAATTTAATTTCTGGCAACGTTATTAATCTGTTGCCTAAAGAAAGAGGCGGTAGGAAGAAGTAAATTGTGTTGTAGTTAAGTACAGGTAATATTATGATTTAAACGTATGTTTAATCACTACCATCGTGTAAAAAAATATTTGAATAAATTTTTGAAGACTTTATTAGAAGAGAGAAAGAAAAGTCATAGTTATACCTCTGACTGACGATGGAAGTGAAATGAAATGTAAACTTGATGTAAATACGAATTAAATGTACGATTTCTCTAGTTTTACCACTTTAAATATATAATTGCAATTAAGCATACATGTACTGAAAGAACCACATTGTATTTGTAAAAAAAGTTTTAAAATATGAAAAATATAAATCATGAATGCATAATCAGACTTTTATGTTACTACAAATTAAACTTAATTAGAATTATCAAATGTAATCTGCGGATACATTTATATATACAAATAAATCCATAGATTATGATTGATATGTTAATATAAGTTTGGTTTGGTCAATCTTAAGTCAATGCGGGTGATCATTTGTATTAATTATATAATTATACAAATATTGCTATAATAATTTTTCAACTTACATTTAAAAAATTATTCTTTACATTAAGTTATTTCTCTGAATGATAGAGAACCATTTTATAATGTAACTCCATTTCAATTTTTAAATAACATATAAATTTACTTTTTTTAAATATAAAAGATGCTTTTTCTTAATTTACACTAGTACTTTCTTTTATTTTACTTAAGTTATTATCGTAATATCTTATTCGTAGAGCTAATAGTAATAATAAATAAATGATTGTTAGATTTTTAGTATCGTATTCAGTTTTTCATTAATTTTTAATATTTGACATGTTGCAACTTTATAATCATCAGAGAGAAATGATTTTTGTTATCGTAATATGTTAGGTTTATAATTCGCAGAAAGGTAATATATATGTTATTTTACGTATAAATTTAAATTACGAAGCAAAACTGCAATATCTACATCGGGTAACCTGCTTGTTTATATCTATATCTAAGCAATATATAGATATATTTCTTATCAGACAATCCTTTGTACAAATTTAGCGCTCGTATGTACACCTACATGTAGGTAGTATACAAATCGTATCCGAATATGTAAACACTGCATCAAAATTGCTTATTCATAGGATCAAAAGTACAATATTCTTGAATTTTGTTAACGTGAACTACCGCATAAACATTATAGAATAGAAATAAATTGCTTTTTACAATGAAGGTTGGTAAAAGCTTGTACGTTTGCGGAAAAAGGTAAGCGTGTTGTTCAATATTTATTCGAATTTTAATTAGTCCACAAGCTTTTTTTAATATAAAATATATTTTTTTTTCTTAAAATAAATGAAATACTTCTTCTAAACAATAGAAAACGTTGCAGAATTTTATTTAAAACTAAAATATATTATAAACAAATATTTGATTTGTAGGTTAATTTTTCTGCAATAAATACTGAATGTGAAAGAAAAATCATTGAGAGCAACTAGGATAGTATCACATCAAATTGTATAGGTCATGCAGACCATGGCAGCTGAGATCTTTCTTGGATGTGGCGGGATGTTTCATCGAGCTCTTCTGTTCATGCTTAAACTTGGCTGGCGATCTCGCTTCAGACTGCCTGTACTTATAGTCATTGGATTGATAGCAATGGATATAAGGATGCAATTAGAGATTGATGTGGATTTTTGAGTCAATTTTTATTAAGCCTCCAATATTAGGCAGAACATGTGTGTGTGCCAAAAAAGCTAATATCCAGAGTGAATCTTATTTTTTAATTATTGGATACTTATTTCAGAATAGGTCAAGGAGTATAATCTGCCATTGCTTCTCACCTTTATGAGACTGCGTATTAATTTCATAACCATTGCAAGTATTAGAAAAGTCTTTCAAAATTTTTATCGATAATTGTACATTTAGGGTAACCTTCACATTTTCTAATGAGTAATTTTAGTTAGTGCTTGTAAATGTTTATGAACTATTAGTCTGTTGATGTAAGATATATTTACAAGTATATAAAGAAATGCACGTCATAATTTTAACAAAAAGACTTATAACTATAAGAGTGAATTTAATAAGTTGATTAAAAAATATGTTAAAGTGAACAATATGATTGCCCTTGTGACTCAAAAATGCTGTTGCAATCAATAAATTGTGAGGTTTTAATATTTTACAATCAAAAAATGTCCGTAATTTTATATACACTACTATTTTAAATCTGTATTAATAGAAATTAAAAAAGACTTAAAAAAATCAAGAATCGTTGATACAAGTTTTTTGACACAAACGTATATAACATATAAAAATGAACAGTTGTATGAAATAGTGTTCTTTTTATATATTTGCAATAAACTAAATGTATTTTGTATCTAATTATTATGTTCATAGTATACTGCATTGTACATAATTGTAAAAATCACCTTTAATATACATCATGTGATTATGTATTTAGAAAATGTTTGTTTATCTGTTACATAAATTTTATACTTAGTTTCTTAGATACAGAAAAAAATAGCATCAGTCAGTCACTATATACACTACTGTAACATAATTAATTTTATTACAACGTTTACTAATCAGTATCAATAATTATATTTTGTATACTAAAATGATACAGCTGCACAATCATTTTTAGTTTTTAATGAAGAGTTTATAAGAAAGAAGCAATTATCTACTGCAAATAAATGTAAAATTAAATTTATTTCTGTATTTTGTTTAACACCTATGCCAACAACATTTCCCAAATAAATGTGATTCATACATTTATAATTTTAATGTTAAATAAGAAAATCTTCATACTATTATTTTTAGTAACTATTTTTTGTAATTTTGTAGAAATAACTCGAGGCAGTTATGCATTTTCATTTTTTTATGTCAAATTCGTACTGACGCTCTCTACAAAAAGAAAAGCTACGGGCAATTCTTAGTTTTCTTATATAATATGACCATAACAAAATTAACGACTAAAGAGCCCCACTGACATGTTATTAAAAGGATATAAATACTATAGAAATACTATAGAATCACAAAAAATAATAAGGCGATTTATTAATTTATCGATTATTAAAATGTGAAATATTAAAAATTATAAAGAAAAAACAGAGTGTCATTCTTATGAGATTAAAATTTGTAACAAATATTTATTTTCTATTATTATTAGATATGTGCTTTATTGTAGGGGAGAGCGGGGCATAGCGTGCCGTGGGGCAATGTGAACCTTCGGGGCCTAGTGGACCACCCCATTAAATATGTTTCATTTGCTCTGAAACATATTTATTATCAAGTCTCATTGAAAATAAAGCTTTTTAAAAGAATATCATTTTTAAATTGCTGTATTACTATATACAACAGATATACATATATAGTGATACAGCAATGTAAAAATGATATTCTTTTAAAAAGCTTTATTTTCAATGAGACTAGTTAATAAATATGTTTCAGAGCAAATGAAACATATTTAATGGGGTGGCCCACTATGCCCCG
>JAXIUT010000021.1:330370-359664 GCA_035586675.1 Eurytoma californica | reverse complement strand
AGGGTTTATCAGGAACTCCGGGTGCAAAAACCTCATAGATCCCGATAAACAATAATTTTTATAGGATTTTATGAAATCTTTTCAACCGGGAAATAGTCAGCCTCAAAATAAAAAAAAATTAATTTCGCAGCAACGAGCGCGGCCAACGTCGCTGGGCCAGCTCTCCCGGCACAGCCAGTACAGCGAGCTGAGCTACACGAACTACAGCCCGGGCTACGCGTTCCAGGCGACGCAGAGCGAGGTGGTACTGTCGCCGCGGGGCCGCCACGGGGCGCCGCCGCCGCCGCCGCCGCCGGGTGCCGGCAACCGCTACACCGCCGTGGACATGATGCGGGTGCTGCCGGGGGCCGCCACCGCGACGCCCTGCGGATGCTGCTGCGCCTGCGGCGGCGCCGGCCAGCAGACGCCGGGCCACCTCGCCCCCGAGAACCAGGACGGCCCGGAGGGCCTCTCCTGGCGGCGGCTGCACATGTGCAGGGCCAAGCTGAAAGCCACCGCCACCACCTCCGAGCTGCTCAGCGGCTTTGCCATGGTGAGATTTTCACTTTTTTTGCCTTACTCGAGTCGCCGAGAAAAAATTCTATAAAACGTGTTTTATCAAAAAAGTGACAACATTTACTGTTGTATTAGGTTTTTATAAAATGTAATTTTTAAGATTAAGTTTTATAAAACTTTATAATACAATAGTTACAAGTACGTTTTTATCTTCAGAAATGTTTAAATTTTATAAAGTTACATCTTAAAAATGTGTTTTATAAAGAATTTATGAAACTTTATACCTATGTCCATTTTTTTTCATAAAACTCATTTCGTAAAAACAAAATTTACAAAATTTGTTCACGTGCGGCGCGAAAATATAAGTTGTACATACATACGAGATCTCACAAGCAATTTGAAATGACAAATCTCTTTACGAGATTTGAGATTTGATACGAATAAACATTTAGTAATCTAAAATTAGCTAAAAAATGTTTAGGTATGAATCACTGGATTTTCCGCGGTATCGAACAGTCGATAACACGTAATATCATGCAGCATTGATATTGTAAAGTCTATTTCTAAACAATCATTTTTTTAAAAATTATTGCATTTAAAAGTTAAATGAGATCTTACTTGAGATCGGCAGCTCTTTTAAACTCTTTCTGGATCATCGGATTTTCCGAAGTATCATGTAGACGATAACATCTAATATTGTAGCATCGATATCATTATTTTTTAAATGTAAATAATCATTATTTTTTAAAACTACTGCATTTAAAATTTAAATGAGATTTTTCATTAGATTTGTAGCTGTTTTAAATTCTTTGTGGCTCATTGGATTTTCCGATCGAAGTACTGTAAGCACACGGTATAACACCTATATTGTAAAGTGTATTTGCAAACAATCATAAATTTTAAAAGTTCCATTTAAAAGTTAAATGAAATCACATATGTGACATTTGTAGTTTGAAATTATTTATGAGATCTCATATATTTTCACAAGAGGTGCAATACATTTTCAAAGAAGGAAGAGAAAATAAATAACATGCGAGTGCGGTGTCTTGCTAGAGTCGGCTGTTTCTACTTGCACTTATACATTTTTCAAAGCCATATATTTTAGCAGGTATTACTTCATCTTTTTATTTGTACGATTGTTACATGAGCTTTGTCATTTGGACTGCCTTCTTTGAAGCACCGTCGTAAGACTTTTTGTTAAACAAAGATAATTTTTTTAACTATAAAATAAAATAATGAAATTAAAAACAGACTCAATATTTATATTATGAAATAAAACCAATTACAATATGAAACATTGAACAAACAAATTGAAGATCCATTTAATTAAATGTAAATAAAAACTAAATGAGAAAGTTAAAGTATGTTAATTTATTATACAATAATAGTACAAATTAACATGTCATATTTAAAATGATTTACAAGTAAATAGAGCTTAAATCAATAATTTTTATCGTAGATATAAATAAGATCAGGGGGGTATTAAATGTTTGTTATTCGCAACTGTACAAACGTTTTTGTTATTAAACAAACTAAGCAAGATAAAAAAATTTCCTTCCCGTGATCACAAAATTGTCTGCTTCAGTGTTTATTAGGAAAAAGATATTACTTCTGAATTTACGATCTTAATTGCATATTGGTTTAATTTTCTCTTGTTTCTTAGGACATAATTACTTTTTCTCATAGTACATTCCGATAAGCAGGTTAAATTATTGTTTTACTAGTATTTTTAACGGCTATTATTATACATATTGCGTTACATAAACCGTAAAGAATAACCATCGCAGAAGAACTAAATAACACTTGCTGTTCAAGTACTTACAGCACAAATTGCGTTCAGAATATTTTAACGCAAATCTATTTGGTTCCTTAAAAAAACAACAATGACGTTCAATAATTCAACGTCGTAAGCATCGTTGTACCAAAAAAAAAACAAAGATCCACATTTGAAAAAGTAGGTAATCAGTTCACGAGGTGCATTTCTAAAACAAGAAAAAAATAATTAATAATAATTGCCCGACACATTTGCATATTTGCATGCGACAGGCGCTAATTTTATCTAGCAGAAAACCCGAACTCACCTGCAATTACTGCAATTACACCGATAGAAAATTTTCAACGGCTATTTTTAATATTCATTAGACAAACCGGTAACGCCGACCGGCCGCGAATGTCAATGAGCCTCGTCGCGCCGAGGGGGATCCTTCGAAACCTCGCCTATTTCCCCGGCGACAAAAAATGAGCGCGAAAAAAAAAGACGTCGCACCGATGACTGGTGAAATATATCGGCGCGGTTGAACGGAAAACACGACTGGCGCGAGTGATTTAGAGCCGAGAAAGGAAGCAAGAAAAAGGAGGGTATACCGTTCGTCCATTATGCAAAGCGTTTAAATCGTTCAGATTTCGCGGGGGAATATTTCAAAGTTGACTCCGCGCGTCGCGATTACCCAACTTTCCTGAAATCATTAAGGTAATGCCTATGACAACTCCGCGGCCGATCTCTCGTATCATCGCATCTCGAATTACGTAAAGTACACACGAAAGTGCTTCGAAAGACGGGGCTCGCTCGAACTTTTCGTAACTGTTCTTCTTTATTTTTCGTTAATTTTCCATGCGAAGCTCGTTCGCGACATTGTTTACCTACGTATAGATAAGTCGGATTATTTATTTTCACTTCGTGCGCATTGATTAGCATGCTTAATTTTATAGTAATTGCGATGAAATAAATTAAACTTAATGAAAAGTATAAATAATGTACGATTTGCATGAAAATTGGCAATATATTTTTATTAAATAATTTTTTTAATAATTATATCTTGATATTTAAGTGTAAAATTAAACTATTAGAGAACAGTTAAAAATCATTAATACAAATCAATTTATGAAAAATTAAACACGAAGAACATTTTTCATAATCTCCTAAATAGCAAGGTCCTGGAAGATTTATTCCAATTTAATCAATGTAAAATACGTTAGAAAATTTTATTTTATGTTCATATCTGAAGTTGATTTTTTCTTCATTTTAATCGTACAAAACGCATGTAGAATTCTCTTCTTCAGCGTTATACAGTTATCAATTCTATATTAGCGTCTTTAAGTCTTCAATTAGATCCTTTAGCGCGCTATCAACTAGATTAGATTATTTAGTATTGCGTAAATTAGTTTTATAAATTTTTTATTTAAATGTATAAGGGCTATTTTTCAACAAATAATAGATCTTACCTTGACATACGCGTACTCTTCACGATAAATAAATACTCAAGCTCAATGAAATTAACGAATAAAAAAATGTACAAAAAGACTTTATTTCCATTTAAGAATTTACAAAAATCCTGAATGATGATCTCTCATAACGATACTGTCCATTGCAGGTCGCGATGGTGGAGCTGCAGATAAACGAGCCGACGGCAGTGCCGGAGTGGCTGTTCGTGATGTTCGCGGTGTGCACGACGGTCCTGGTGTCGGTGCACATATTCGCCCTGATGATCAGCACGTACCTGCTGCCGAACGTTGAGGCGATCAGCAAGCTGCAGGTCTCGCGGCTCGTGACGGAGTCGCCCCACGAGCGCATGCGCGGCTTCATCGAGCTCGCCTGGGCCTTCTCCACGGTCCTCGGCCTCTTCCTCTTCCTCGTCGAGGTCGCCATCCTCTGCTGGGTCAAGTTCTGGGACTACTCCTTCACCGCGGCCACCGCCAGCACGGTCATCGTCATACCCGTCCTCATCGTCTTCATCGCGTTCGCCGTGCACTTTTACCATTCCCTCGTCGTTTACAAGTGCGAGGCTTCCGTCAGCGACATGAAGGAGCTGGAGAACATCAAGAGGAATCTGGATAACGCCTCGCTCGGGCACAGCAGGGTCTGACACTCGCACTTCACTCCTGTGGGGCGTTCGACGAATTCGAATGCAATGATAAAATAGTAGAGGAACAGTCACTGTCATTACTGGAGCTGGAGGGCTGACTTGAAACGAGATCAATATGACCGTATTTTTATAAAAATTACAATTTTTTGTAAAATATGCTGTAATTGAGGCAAATTTTTTATCTTGATTTAAGTATATCCTCCACTATCAAGAATTTATAGTAAATTTTGCTCTATTATTTTTCTTTAAGTTTTGAAACGTGATGGTTTCTGTAGGATAAAGGCTTTTGTGGAAGTGTGTGAGTTGAGAAATGAACGGCGAGCAACGACGTTGCAGGTATTTTTAAAAGACAGTATTCTTTTGTAATTGGGTATTGCGGCTGTGTTCCATAGTGCAATATATAGCTCGAATTGCGGTCGGGGAGCAAACGAGTTTTTTTTCACTAAAAATGTTTGAAAAATGAATCTTTTTGTTTCGTTACTGAGGAAACATCGAAATAGCTTGTTATATGCATTGATTGCAAAAAATAACTTTCAAAGACTTGTAAATATGTAATATGTGATGTGTTCAAAAATGACAAGTCTTCAATGAAACTTGTTAGTGCTTTTGTAACGCAGCTGTTTTTAACTCTGTATATGTCAATTGTTTAAGAATGATGAGCATTTTTTTAATAATATATTTAAAAGTCGCAAATTTTCCTTTTTATGATATTATACCATCATAAATTAAAAAGGCATGATTACATTGGAGAGGTGTAATAAGGATCTCCTACAATTCTGTATAAATAGTGTTTATGTACTTTGCGAAATTTAAACATACGTTTTTAATAACCACTAATTGCGCAGTATGATATTAATTAGAAAATAGTACTGAGAATTGTAAAGTACATCCTTGGAAAATCATTACACCGGTGAAAACCGCAATTATGAAATTATATCCAGGCATGGACTGGTAATTTAGAATAATACAAGCGACGTATTATTTTGTTAGCGAATTCTTGTAGAATATGAACAATAAATTACAACAAATATAATAATTTTATTTTATTAAATATACTAAATATATTTGACGATGTAAAACCTATGTTTTTTAAATTTAATTTACTGATTAAATTTTAAGATCAAATTATTAGAATTAATATTTGCACAATGTACAGACAAATATTGGATTCACGAATTCAATATTTTTGATTTTATTATTCCGTTAAAAGTTTTTAAAAATAGCAAAATATTTATGTGATATTTTCATATTTGATATGAAGACTTAATCGAAAGAAAAGAAACGAATAAATCTTTACTATAATATCGAATAGTGTAAGAAAAAATGATACGCTGTACAACGTGTTTAGTCTATAAAATAATTAATACAAAAAATTGTACATAATTATCATAATATATCATTGGATATATTTTAATTATTATATTAAATATTCTATATTTCATAAAGACATATAAATTGTTAATTGTAAAAAAATGAATAAAATTTATAAGTTAAACAAATTTAAATAAATCAGTATTTTTAATTTTAATTGAGAGTTCCAAGTACAATGGTAGTGCAATGGTTAGAAAGAACCCAATGATCTTTACGAATCGTGAAACTCGGTTATTCGATCTGCCATGTATCTCCCATTCAAAGGTCAGTTATGTTGCCAGACCGACTAGACAACAACTGACAGTATGTTGTATAGTCGAAATCTTGAATATGCAGCTTATTTAAGGGTTTCTTTAAACAAAGATCTTTATAAAGGTAAATATACTATTTCCGAAATGTTAATTTGAATAAATGAGTCAAACCGCGTGGCTCGCAAGAATTCATTCGAATCTTTCCAATCTTTGCAGTGTTTTTATTTTTCGCATCTATTAACATAAAAGCGGTTGCATAAATTAATTTTACTATTAAAATAATCATTCTGCATTTTTAGCTGACACGGTATGACTTCCCTTGAACTTTTCCAGTCAAAAAAAGTGCGCAACATATCAATTATTCCGTTGGATACATTTGGATTGACGCAGGTGGGTGCGATGTATATAAAATAAATACATCGTCTCGCATTTTGAACACGTCCCCCGTACGGTAAGAAGTCTTCACCGCTGAGGACGCGCCATTTATTATTACTGTTTTTATTACATATAAAAATGTACAGGGCTGTACACATGCAAGTCCATAATTGCAGCGATACAAGCAAAGTGCTCTTACATTAATTATTATATTAGTTTTCTTTTTTTTAATAATTAATTGTATCTTCGTTTTTTTATTAAGATGTAACACTTTTATCCTCTTTATCAAACCTGTTCTTGTCAAGTTTTTTTTATCACAGGTCGTAGCTGTAATCATACACGGTCTTTTAAGTAAGTTAGGTTGTCTTTTCTCAATTTTTTTTCACTTTTAATCTAAGGAAACGAAAACATAATTAACAACGAAACGTTGTATTGACAAGTTTTACAAGAGATGACATGATTGAACTGAAAGTTAAATGAAATGGACAAAATACATTTTTTTATCAGTTCTTTTTTTTGCAATCTTGCAATGAAGCGGAAATATAAATTCAGAAAAGAATACTAATTGTTATATTGCAAAATTTTAAAACGCATCTATCCAATTCTATATTACAAATTTTATAGATTTTTTATATATTTACACAATTTCAGAATACGTCAAATAAATCACAAGCCTTTACGTAAGAATGGCATAATTTTCTACAAAAGCTATAAAATTTCAGAACAATCAAGTCGCCCCCGTACACTTCAATGCAAACGGAAAACATGATACCGACGGTCCTACTATTATTCTCCCATTTTAAATACACAAAGCTTAAGAATCATGCTACGCTTTTCGATTCATCAATTATTCCAATAAAAATTGTCACTTAGCCCTTGTTACTGCTCTACTGTCGAAGTAGAAAGATAAACGTAGAGAGAGAACACAAACAAAAAAATTTTTTCATCACTTCGTTTATTTTTTTCCTTCATAATATATTTTCATTCAGTAAATTTTACTTGTCTACGGGCGGCTCTTTGTACAAAAGCATCTAGTTCTTTCACTTTTTTATTTTTTTATATGTTATCCACGCGATGAACAGACAGTATTTACAACTTAGCAAAGTAAATTATATATCCTATACGATGATACGTGCCATGGTCATACATTCAATTATAAACGGTAAACGCTATATACGTATATAAGAATGCGTGATTGTTCTGTGTACGTGTTGTATGTATATATAGAGTTATCTCATCAGTTTATTGTTCACGGCGCATCTAATGACAGAACGATTCAATAGAAAGAACTAAAGGATTCACTTATCTGGCAGTTTTAGCAAAAACGTACATATGTATTCCTCTTATGCGTACTTATCCCCCCCCCCCCTTAGTAAAAACAAGAAAACGAATTTTCCTATCGCGGAGAAAAACAAGTTTTCTTCAATTCTATTTTGTTCTACTTTGTTCGTTATTGGCAATTCGCAAGAGAAGCATGACATGCGGCTAGTCTGGGGTTCCGCGAGAAAGAAAAATTAACAATAATAATAGAAGTAATGTAATTGCTTGTGCTATGGACGGGAAATTATAAAGGGGGAAGAGCTTGCATGACCGAAGCACAAAAGAACGAAGAACTATTACTACTACTTGTTCCTTTAGAACTGTTAACGCTTCGTTATTAATTGCGAACGAAACACAAGTATAAGCGTTCGTGCAGCGATAACAATAGAAAATTCGCATTGATTTACAGACATGAGTGGTCTACTTTTGTTTTACCGGAAGAGATTCTTTTATAATGGGTCGTGGTCGCTGAATTAATCAAATACGTATAATAATGTACAATATAAATTTTGTTTGTTTAACGGTAATTGATTTACAAATAATGAAATGCAGCTTTGAATCAGATTGAGCGCTTACGTCCAATTTTTTGGAATATATCGAAAGAAATTTAGGTATCGAGAATACCAAATGTTGCAGTGCTGTTTCTAGTCGCAGAGCAAACATGGAAAACTTTGAGACTTCTTTATCATTGTTTATTTTTTTTTTTTTAAGAAACGATTGCACTTATTCAGTTTATGGAGTGTATGACTTTTTAATCATATCATTTAACTATTAGCCTTACAACAATCTATATGGTACAATAATATATAAAATGACATTCCAATCACTTCGAAATAACTATAGGCTAAATCTTTTATACAAACGCATGTTTAAACCCTCGAAGAAACGGAAACGCTTTATTCGAGATAAATCGCGAACGATATAATAAAAAGAATTGCAACGAATTCGGCTAAGTAAAAAATTAATTTTTGTATTATTATTATTCGATTAAGCTGTTGGCGTCCCTACAGTGATTTATCTCAGACCCTAGCACCTTTCGCTTTTTTTACAATCTATTTCTTTTTAATAGTTTATGCCACAGCCTGTATTTTTCTCGTGAAATTAGTCAATGTTGCATTATGATGAAATTCAAATTACGACAATATATGAATAATTGTAGTAGTAAAGAAGATACAAGGAAGAAAGCTTCTTTTATTTAATAAAAAAACAAATCTCACAAAAATTATTTGTTAAAATAAAAAAAATGAAAGGTACCCGCGTCTGATGTTATTTTTTTATTTTTTTTTATTTTGTTCATTCAGTCTTACTCTTCAATAAAATACAAAGTCTTAAGGATGGCCCATCCATAGCAGGAGCTTTGAAAAAGCTTATCCCTCGGTGCTAGCTTAACACTTTTTCCTTGCGGCCAATTACAAGAGTAAAGTGATTTCTTTTACTTCTTTCTTCCCCGCAGGTAAAGGAATCTCGTTGACGCGAAATTTTTCTTTCGTTTTAAACGACTTCTTTTGGATTCTTTCACGGTACAGATATATTCCATTTTTTTCTTTCACAGTTTAAAATTAACATCACAACTGGAAAACAATTACTTGGTTACTTTACGTTTGAGAACAATTATCCTTGTACAACATTCCAATGACAAAATGAACCTCATTACTCATGAGTTACGCTATATATATACAGTTTTTCATTATTTTGTTCATAAACAAAAATAGAACCGCAAATAATATTCTTTCAAACAATTTTTATACGTGACCGTAAAAAGATTAATTATTTAAAGTTTGAAATTAAAATATAGGACTCGAGAGGAGGTTGAGCTAGAATTGAGTGAAAAAATCTCAAGTACCACGACATATTATTGAGTGACTGGTAAAAAAGAGAATCACACATAATAATATGCAAAATTTTGTCTTCTGAATATAATTGAACTTAACAAATTTTGCTATAAAAGATGATACTAAAGTCATATATTGTATATTTATGATTACATATAATTCTAAGACAAAATTCATATATCATTACGTATAATTATCATTCGATAATATGTAAGTAAAGGTCATGAACAAACTATTCATGCCTTAGTATTTGTATGTGATTCTCCTTACAAGTGCATTGTGATTCACTGTTTCATTCATATTAAGGTACACCATTGAAAAAACATCTTAGTAAGAAATTACGTGTTTAAATTGACATGAGAACGTTGATTGATTTACACATTTTACTTGTTTCGCTTTGCCATGTGAAAGAAATCGCATACAAGATTAAACCAAATAGGAGATGGAACGATTGGTTTTGCGCGGTGTAATGCTGATGTATTGTAGAAAAAAGTGTTTGGTGCCGAATGAAAAAACGCAATATTTTCTAAATTGGAAAAATATTTTTACACTTTTTTTTTGACACACATTCATCACTGTTTCACCTTCCCATCGGACGACCTACACTCGGAAGAAAAGTAAGAACTATGTCGTGTGAAAATAATGTATAAACGATTTAAGAGATACTATAACGTATAATGTATGCTACATTCAAAACAATTATAAAAATTAAAAATTGTTAAAATTATACATAGTATAAGTATAATCAGATATTTTATACACATGATAAGCATTAATTATGAATCATGTGAGAGTAGAAAATAATCAGTTAAAAAAAGTTTTTTAAAATTGCTACACCGTTGAAAATTATTCTAATCGAAGTAAGGGAAAGATTACTTTAATCGCTTGAAAACGCTAAACTTGAATTTTTCATCATTCAAATAATTAAACAATTAAACGTAAACATTTATAAACTTTGTACATTTTTTTAAAGTCGTATTAATCATACAAAACCAGTTGTACTTATAATAAATTCAAAGACTGAATTTAAACATTTTCAACAGTGCATTCGTACTTTCGAACCGCGTTGAATAAAAAAGGCTTAAAAACAATCACACAACTAAGCGGCCTTACCACTCCTCCGATAATTAAATAAGTTTTTCTACAAACATTACACTGGTAGTTCATTGGCGACGATTGCCCCGTAAACGACACATCGACACTTCCTCAACATTGTGACGATCTTCGAACGGAAAACGAACGGGGTAGAATTCGTCATGAGAAAAACTGCAAGATGTTGTTGTACCTTGTGAAGGCCTCGAACGAAAGATTACTTACGTGGAAAGTAATGGTAGATGGTGGAGAAGTTCAATCGTCGAGTACAATCTCTTGGCTACACGCAGTGGCTCTGGTTAAGCGAAGAAGCTTTTTACCGTGGATAGCTGTCAAACTTCCATGTGCTTCGAAGGCTGCTGCACTATAAACGGCTCGCTCCACATCCGTCGCAGATCTCCCTGTAAAATAATTTTTTCTCATTTCTTTCTATTGCCCAATCAAAAATCATTATTTATATATATTATAATCAAAATTGCGCAAAAAAAAATGAAAAGAAAAGCACTACCTTCTACATTTCCATATGCTTATATAAATTAATCCTTGATATTTGTTTACAATTTCAAATCCAGACAAAAATTTATCTATAGGTAATTCAAATATGAGATAAGCACACCTTGTCATCTTTTGATTTATCTTGGGAAGAATCACTGGTTAACTATGAGTCATTAGAGTCGTAAAATGAATGAAATTGCTTTACAACAATAAATAAATCACGATGATCGTGAATTCTCGGATAAAAGGAAGTTTGATAATACGAGTTTAAATTAATCATCGAAAAACGTTCAAAAAGTCTGTTCACGATATCGTCTTCTAATTCAGAGATGGAAAACCCTTTTTTGTCTTAAATGTCTTAAACCGTTTTTGTCTTAAATAAAATTGTTTTATAATCACTTAAATAAAATGGAATAAAATGATTCTTTTATAATTTCCAAAAAACTAAATGTGATAAAATGTTGCTCATAAACTTGCAATATCTTATAAATATTTTTAAAAGGAAATTTCTTTAATTGTACCTTGAGATACGCCATGGTAAGTAAGGGTAGCAGCGTGAAGGGCACAAGATAGAGGAGGGCCGGCTGCGCGGCTTTAAAAACCTCGGAACTGACGGTGGCGGTAAGTAGTCCCAAGAAATAGCCAATGAGCGAGCAATGGAAGTAGGTGATACGGTTAAGATGACGGGGCGGCGGGACTCCGGCCTCGCAGCCGCCCGGCAGTGGCTGCGACTTCTTGTACGCGTCGTAGCGCAACACGAAGCAGAGCAGCAGGCCGGGCATCACTACGTCACCAAGGCCCAGCATCGAGAAGTGGCCGGCCCTGTGCATCGAGGGAAAGACCAGCTTGCCGGGCAACGAGAGTTTGGGAGCTTCGCGTGCGACGCTGCCGCCCAGGTGTAGCCTCCGGGCTACCAGGCCCACTGGATTATCCGCTGGACGCGTTGCCACCTATAATTGATAGCATACTTTCATAAACAGAGAGAATTAAACAATTTAAATGCTACGAGTTATTAGTAAACACGAAATTTAGATTAATCGATATTAATTTAATAAAAGTATTCAGCGTGTTAAATCGGAGTAATTTTCCTATTTCGTTTTACTTAAATAACAAATGGGAACATGTATAAAAAAATTGTATCATTCATTTTGACTGAGGTACATCTTTCGTCAGTCTTTTTCCGATTACGACTTTTTTATCTTACTTTTTACAGAACTTAATGGCGTAATTCTGTTGAACGTTTTTTTTGTCTGAATGATTTCGTATTTTAAGTAATTTATCTTGCCAGTTTTTAAAGCATTGATATTTGTCAATGGTTCTTTTGAATTTTGTAATTCTTTAGTATTAAAAAAAAATTGCATTAACAAACTCCGTAATAATTGGTTTCTCGATGTGATTGTAAACCCGATTACCATTAGATATAGTATTGTACTAACTTCATTGCAGTGTATATTTTCAATCAATGTAGGTCAAGAATAGGTCAGCGGCAATTTTTAACTCAAGATTGCTCATTCGTGTCGTAATTTAAACGTCAATAAAACGCGTGTAATTAAAAAGGAAAGTTAATTTTGTCAGACATTACCTTAACCATAACGTTTGTGCTGAATATGTAAGACGAAAAGAAGACCCAGAAAACGTCGTAGATGAGGAGACCGGTGAGCAGAAGGGTGGACACTTTGAGACTAGGCAGTCGAACGAAAGCTATGAAGGCGACGCAGAGGCCCATGCCCATCGCGTCCATGAGCAGCCAATGACCCGTGAGCACCCATACGCATACAATGCTTACGCTTAGGGAGAACGAGAGAAGCTCAGCGCCCGTGAACCTTCCGCACACTCCGAAGGATATTTTGTTACCGTCCGAGCATGGCCGAATTATGTACTGGCACATTGGTAGCAGAAGAAATGCCAGTGCCACCGTCGCCATAACTAGAAGAATGAAGTTTCATATTATACAAAGTCATTATACATGTTTAAAGGCTGCTCCAAAATTAGGCATGTTGTAAGCCTTGATCATACGGAAAAATAACTTACTAGCTGTACATATAGCAAAGAGCATCTGCATACTATCGAAGAAGAAAAACATGACGAGTAGGGATATGGAAGCACCGAGAGGTAGACAAAGAACATGCATTGTATCTAAAGTGAGGACTCCTTTGCCACTAGGATTTTCCGACGTCGCCGTCGCACTGTTACTCGTTAGCCCCGTCAGGAGATTCGCGCGTTCCTTTTCTTTTTCCCTTTCCCTTGCTTCCTGCTCCATGTTCAGCGATCTGAAGCTGCCATACACGATCAATAAGATTGATATCAGATAGGTGGATACTCTTGATGAATCCATTATAGTGTAGGCCCTAAAAGTAATAATTTAAAATATGCTTAATTATTTACTTTAAGGTATATTGTGAAATGTTCATATGTAACTATAAAATAATAGTAAATATTTTTTGATTATCTTACCACTGGTAATCCACCTGATTACTGGCCATGTTTGAGAAACCTTATGGCCCTACCAGGTACCGCTATACAGTACACAACATCTAAACACTTTGATCTATAGTTTTCCTTCTTTTCTTTAAACTACATTTGAGATCACCTGCATTTGCACCTGAAAATAAATTTAAAAAAAATAATTACTTTTTCTTATGCATGGAAGAATTATACATAAAAATTAATGTAAAAATTACCTTCCAAATATAATATGCATATCAACAGGATATTTTATAGGCCTTTTTCAAGCTTCGGTCACCACCTGCAAGAAGATAAACATTTATTATTAAAATATTAAATTAATAATTGTTTAAGAAGCACAATAGCATAAAAATTAGATATCAAATTTATTGCATTTTTATTAACAATGATTTAAAAAATTTCTTGGTAGAACTTGTAAAACTCTTTAACATTTATAAATGCTAAAGACTTACTTGTTCATCTGTGCAACATTGAACCTTCCAGTTGCGTACAATTTTTTTTAACAACTAATTATTACAGCTACAGTAGAAGATTGAGGTCTGCTTTTTCATGTTGTAAGGTTGATATAAACAGAGAGAAATCTTTCAGTTTGTAGTTGGTCATGCGAAACAAAATCTTCTTTGAGTAAGTATCTAAATTTAAATTTATCGTTTGTTACTTAGACTTATGAAGTAATTTATCAGCAATAGTATTGCACATTCATTCTGGATTTTTTATTTTGAACTGAGCTTTTAATTTCTTTTTTATTTGTGATACCACCCTACTAGAGTAAGAATAATATATATAATGTACTGTTTTTTTTGTAATAAAAAACTTAATTTATATTCCTTTTGTTCAGCTGTATTTTGACTTGCTGATTCTTAAAGGCAACCATTCTTCTTCTTCTTCTAAAAATCATCGACCTCTTATTCCACTTATGCACAATAGGCAATATGTCAAGTTAAATATAGAAGTGCAAATTAAACAAATGGTTTTTGAGAATGCTTATAAGCTGTTTAACAATAAATTAATGGAACAAAAGGAAATGATTTATAAATGTTCTAAATTATTTAACAATTACAATTACAATTACAAAAAATTTATTAAAAACTTAATTTTGTATAATCAAATTCTAAAATGTCATGCTAAAATGGAATTGTTATCTAAGAATAAAGATAAAAATTAAAAAATAAATATACTGATAATAGCTTTCGTTTATTATTGACCATTTTTAAATACCTACTTAATCGTTAATTCATTTGTATAACTATTCTACTGGTATAATTATAAATTCGGTATTAAGAAATTTGTTACTTTTTAAATGTAATGATTATTTTTACATGTTAACAATATGCAGCTATCAGTATTAAAATTGACACATGTGTAATTTAATTTACACATACTTTCAAGGTGCAATATCCATTTCTACTCATGTATTTATTTATATAACAACATATTTTTGTCTCATAAATACTTGTGTTTACTGTAAAAAGTTTATTACTGGTATCCACTTAGTTTAAACTCAATTAAAAAAAATAAATAAATTAAAAAATTTAATTTGTAAGCATGATTCTACAAAAAAATAGATAAAATCTCTCTTCTCTCTTGCAAAAAATTAGATAAAGACCATTCTCGTTTATTGACTACATCTCAAACCGAACAAATGAAAGTTTAACAAACCCTGCAGACTGTGTGAGTATCTTTGACAATAAAAATAGAAAGTATGTCCCAGCACAGATCACCTTCTTACAGTCCATTACACAATTGCCAATGTAAAAAAAAGCACTGCCCAAAACCTACTTCGCCCGACCTCTTCGCCGCTCACCAGGCCGCGTGCCCCGAGCCACCCTCGCACCGAGAAACACACTATACGGGTAGCCTCTCAACGTAGAGGAAATCCGCGCTCCGAAAGTCCGAAATCATCGGCGCGTTGCACCGCGAGCGCACTTCCACTCGTACACCGTCCGCTCGCGACTCTCCCCGGAAGCTCCGCCAGTCCTCGTCCCACGCACACACTGCTCCGCGAGGTGCAGCGACGCGGTGCGCGTCCTCCGTGTCCTCACCCTGGCGCCCGACACTCCTGGCGGGCAGTCACCGCGGCGACATCATCACCAGCAGTAGTACAGCAGCAGCTCCGAGCGAACGACGGAGCTCCATTTTGGTAAACACTGGGGTCACGTGACACACCGCCACCTCTCTCCTCGGCTCTCGGATCGACAATTAGACAGGCCGCGACGAAGGCCCGTCCTAATCTCGCGCGCGCCACGATAAGCGCTCGCGCGACCCCGGGAAGAGGTGGAGGCCCGGACGCGAGCCGAGATAAGCCGTCGCGTCTTCGCCGGAACAAAGAGAGCAAAGAGTCGGGCCCAGCGGAGAGTGCAGTGTATCCACCGAGTGCGAGCGAGAGAGAGAGAAAGAGCAGGCAGAGAGAGGAGAAAGAAGGTGGAGAGAGCGAGAGCCATGGCGAGTTTACCTGGACGATCCGAAGGGGCGCCTCGGCGCTTTCCGGCGCATCTTCGCTCCCGGGGGTGGGTGTCCGGCCGTCGGTGGTGCGGAGGCGGACTGCACTGGGCTATACGCGCTCCTCTAGCTCCGAGCTCCGCGCAGTCTGGCTGCTCCGCGGCTGGCCTGGCAAAGGCTCTCGCGCTCAGCCACCGGCTGCCTTCTGGCCGCTCCGCGGCCCTCCGCTCCCGAGCGCCTAGCGGCTAGCTTCAAGCCGAGCGCCCGGCGCACACCGCGCGAGAGTATAACCCGCGAATGTGTGTACGTATATGTGGGTGTGTACGCGTGTGCACGGCTGCGGATCACCTTTCTCCCGTGTACTCTGCGGTGTGGGCGCCCTCCCCCCTTCTCAGTACCCCCCCTGGTCGCTGATTGTAGGCGGCGTGAGAATTTCCGAGCCGATAGCGGTCGGGTCCCTTTTTTTCCCGAGCCTGAACTTTTGATTTATTTATTTCGAGCTCTGGGGCAATCTTAACGCTCGAATGCGTTTTTATCGAATTGACGCGCAAATTTCGAGGGAATTGCTGGGTTTTTCATTAAATAGGAGTAGATGATCGATTCGCTGGATATTTATAGTAAATGAATTATTTAGGATTAATGATCGAGACTTTCTAGGTATTTAATTTTAAAAGATTTGCTACTTTATGATTGGCACGTAAATACTGGATATTATACTGCATTAGGAAAAAACATTCAATTTTAAATTTCGGAGAAAGTAGTTTAATTATCCAATATGAGTACATTTATAAATTTCTTCAAGTACTATTAAATAATTACGTTATAATTAAAGCGTCATTACAGACATTTAAAAAATCTCACCATAAATTCTAACTTAATAATTTTTAAGTCAAATTTGATTATACATTTGATCTTATAATATTTACGCCAAGTAAAATGACTATTTTCTCAAGGATAAAAGAAATTTATTGAATTTAAAATTAGATATAATAATTACACAACAGATTAAAATACGAGTAGAGCATAAAATCTTTAAATAAAAACACTGCAGGCGTTTTATACATGTTTGATCGAAGGATCGTTGTCACTTAAGGAAGGCAATTGCAACAAAAAGTAGGTAAATGAAGTCGCGCGAACTGGAATGGCTCAGGCAAAAAGATGGCTAAAACCTCGTAAACTTAACCCAGATTAGCCATCCGTTCTACATGCGGTTGTGCAAAGTGCATTTAAAGCGAAATGAGCACTGCGTTTATTATATTCTTGCTTAACTTCTTTTTTAAGCGTACGGGCAATTCGCAGATGTGTACTCGCGTGTGTCTACAGATAAGTGCATAATTGCATCGTCATTTTGTGCAAATTGAAGAAGCTAAACGTCTACCTTGTGCGCCTTATATATGGGACCCCGCGGATAACACTCCTTCGAGCGGTGAAACTTCAAAATCAATAAATTTCTAATCAATAATCAATAAATGGAAATTATTAATTCGAAATTATTATAGAAGATATAGTTAGTTTTGTAAATTCGAAGAAAGTTAGTATAGTTATAAGGAAACTTCCGCGGAGTTTTGCGTAGTTCGTTAGAAATCTTTGCAAAAATCCTCCGGTGACTCTTGCGATGAGTATAAATTAATCGGAAGTTAGTTTTTCTTCAACTTCTTCGACCTACATCGTCTCCTCGACACCCTAGATTTAGTAATAAACGATGGAATTGGTATAATTCACGCTTCATCAATTATCTAAAAAGAAGTGTTTACGAGTAAAGTGGGTTGCCTTATTATTATAGTTTAACTCTCTCCAAGTAATAATTAGGCAACGATACATAAATTATTGACATTTCATTCAATACTGTCAGGTTCAATAGAACATATCTTTTAAAATAAACATTAAGCACTAAATTTCGATTTAATCGTTTTTATGCTGCTATAATTACTAAATAATTTATCTTTTGTAATTTTCTTGAACGAATGTATTAAATTATATCTTTCCATTTTCAGAAAGGTCTGGATTGAATTATTGTCAGCGAGTTTAATTTGGAAAATATTACTGAATTTGGAACAGAGAATCGGTGATATGATTCGAGACGCTCAAGCAGTAGGAAAATATTACATGGGAAAGTGAGTGTCACGATAATTATTTTTTAATATTTAATTTAACTATTACTTATATCGGTCCAATGTTCACCGAGAGCTATAAGCTCGCGATGTGCTTTTATAAGATCAAGCATTGGTTGTTTCTGAATAAAAGTAACTTTGCCGAAAATGCAATATGAAATGAAAATATTGCTCAAACAATATAAACATAAGTTAATTAAAAAAACAATATGTTTATTCTTATATTAGCATGGTTATTCGGACTCGTGCAGTCCCTTTAGCAGTCTATCTTGGGGTCCTTGAGCCGGTGGTTGCGATGAATCAACAATTATGCAGCTGATCGGCTGACGATGTCATTTCAATATCATATATTGTTTTTTGGCTTGTTTTTTTTCGTCCTTTTCGACTGCCATGCAGGCCGGTAAGTTTATACGCTATGCTGTCAAAAAAGTATTCACCTGGGTAACTGTATGTAGATATACTCAACGAGAGCGTGCCGTGTAGACACAAATAATAACGCAAGCGAATAGTCCTTGAGATGAACCGACTTGTTTATGGGTCTGATTACAGTACGGGTATAGTCACACTTGCTTAGAGTTGGCGCGATTATGCTTCCGAGAACAGCAAACGCAAATGCGGTCGTAGTAGGCTACGACCATCACCGAATAACTCAAGCAATTTCGGGTGTCAAACGCGCACTGGAATTCGTCGCACGAGGATCCAACGGGAAAAAAGTGCGATGCATGCATACTTATAGGTACCTTGCTCGAGTTTTGCTACACCTATATGTCCTACTCCTAGGACAAGCTAACAATTATAGCCGTCGCAAGATTCTTTTTTCTACATTGGTAAGTCCTACTACTATACTTACATTACTGCGGGTGCGGGGGAGACGTAATTTGTTTTTTGGCCGACCCGATATATAGTGCAATTTATTTGGAGCCGATTATTATTATAATGATTTTCATTTAATATTAGATATATTAATAAAAGTTCTATAATGATTAAAACGGAGTATATAGAGATTTAAGATTCTCATACCCTGTTGAAACGAACTTATAAAATACGATAAAAATAAATTTATGTAACGTGAATTAACGTGTGTATCTGCATCAGGAATGCCTTATATATCCTTATAAAAACATGTCCTTAAAAAATTTCGTACTTATAAATCTCATAAAAAATTACTTGTTTTTTTTTATAGACAAGTAATTTTCTATAGGGTATAAACCTTTCTATAAGGACGAAATTTTTTATGGACATGCTTATAAGGATATATAAGGAATTCCTGGTGCAGATACACACGTTAATTCCTATAAAAATTTATTTTTATAGTATTTTATAAGGTGGTTTCAACAGGGTAATTCTACTTAATTAAGTAAAATAATAATTTTTTTCAATCAGTTTATTAATTAATTGATTTCTGTTTTATTTTAATTTTAAATTTGGTATAATATATATGTATATACCGCGATGCATCGTGACGGCACACAAAATATACTCTGCAGAAAATAGTTTTTATGAATTATCTTTATAATTTATACCAATTGTTTAATTTCGAAAAATGATCATTCTGATGTTTATTAAAAATTATAAAAATCGATTAATTAATAGCGAACGATAACATTTTAATTTTACGAAACACATAATTGATTTCAAAATTTTAACGTTTTTAATTGATTTTTATCGTTTATATATGGGGCAAGCGATTAAATATTATTTTTTTAATATATCTTATTATATTTAATATGTTTTTAACGTATTTCATATATTTTATTTAAAACATAAATGAATAAATAAATAAAATTTAATGACCATTTGAAATAAATGTTTTAATTAATGTTTTTCTTTGAACAGTTGTGCGAGTTTCAAAAATTGAACTTAAAAAATGATAGAAGAAGTATGCGATTTTAATGAATTAGAGGAACCTGCAACTTTACCTTCGGATTCTGACCACCCAGTTGATCTGGAAAATCATGTGGCAAAACCCAAGGAGATTTCTAGGGAAAAGAAAATAAGAAGAAAGTAAATGTTAATTACAATTTCAATTAATTTAATCTTGTATAAATTTTATAAAATTATTTTATTACATAAATTATAATTTTGTAGGCGAATTTCAGCTAAGCAAAAGGAGTTAATGGCCAATTTTATTATGGAAAATCCTGAATTGATTACTCACAGTAGTACAAAAGAAAATGAGGTAAATGTATAAATTGTAAAAAAAAGAATCTGAATTTTTATAATTTGTAATGTAAAAATTTATTTCTTTTTTATAGATAGAGTTATGGAATGATTTACATCAAAGGTTAAATGATCTTAAACCAGAAAAAAGTTTGGATAGTTGGAAAAATGTAAGCTGTAGTAGTGCATACTGGAATAATTTAATAATGACATACTAATTTTATATTAAATAAAGTTTCACTAAAGATATATTTATTCCGCAGTTCTTGTCCAGATGGAGATGTCAATTATTGACAAAATCAGAAGCTTCAATGATGGCTGTTGACTATAAATTTAAACAATTTTTAAATAAAATTATTTCTAATGATCAACTTCCCAATTCTCAACTCGGTGTGAAATCTGCAAATGCTCCAAAACAAACAATTCATGATGTGTTAGAGAAAATAATGGAAGTTGAAAAAGAAAGATCTAATTTAAGACTTGAAATAGATTGTTATGAATTACGACTTTCTAAATATAGGTTCCTTATTCAGTCTTTAGAAAGAGAAATTGGGTTGAAACGTGCAAAAGTAAAAAAACTTAAGGATGCAAAAGTTTATTTGAATAAGAGGAGAAGAATGTTTGAGAAAAAGGACAATTGTGTACAGCCTGAAATTGAAGAAAAAATGGAAAGTGAAAATGAAAATTTACAGTAACAAACAGAAGTTTAATTTTACTATATTTTGTACTAATTTGTTATTAGTTATTTGATATTTTTTTATTTTAAAATAATTCATTTTTTTATATTTAAATTGTATATCTATAACTTGTTTAATTTGCATTTAAAAAATGCAAAGATCAATTTAATAAACAATGATTTATTGATTTCTACTGACTATAATATAAAAAGTTTTAGTCTTCATTTCTCAATGACTATAAAGTTTTTCTTGAGAACTTAAATATTTTAAATCTATATTGATGCGTATAATATACCTATATTTATAATTCATAGCATTATAACCTTACCCGAGTTGATCTACGTTTCGGTGTCTTTAGTTGATTATTTTGCGATTATGTACCTGCAGTGTACTCCTTACAACTCGGTCAGTTTTAATGATTTTGTTTAAATTCGATTCGGAATGAATGTCATTAGAATCGACGCAAAAAATGTAATTTACATTATCTTAGCTATTCTTTCTACGTCAGTAAAAGAAGCTTGTATGGGTTATGGTGGTAAGTTAAATAAACTTTATCTGACACTTTTATGTTTGTATTCACATAAAGTTTAATAGCATTTTTGTAATTAAACGATTATTTAAAACAGTATTTTATTTTACTTTAACATTTTCAATTTTATATCTGAAATAAATACTGGATTAAATTGGTGGTTTTTTTATTATTTCTTTGAGGATCACAGTTGAGAGAGACAATATTGGGAAAATACAAAATTTTTGTTATTTATTTTAAAAATAATTTAATGTATTTGTTGCAGACAGATCATCAAATTATGCCATTATTTCTAATTCAACTCCTGCCAATGGAAATCAAAAGGTTAGATAAATAGAAATAAAAAAATATTGGAATTTTTTAATTGATAATTCTGTAGTAACAATAAACATATTTTTATATTTTCAGGAGGAGTTTACAGGCTATTGTCCATCAGGAACTTTATGTTCGGAATTAAGTGTGGAATGTTTAACATGTACTATGAAACAGAATTGTGTTTATGGTACTTCGTATACTGCAAATTGTACTGTGATAAGCCAGGTCAAGTGTATAGTAAGTATTTGAGAAAGATATATTACTTTTTTAATAAAAAAGATCAGCTTATTTACCAGATGATTATATTTTTAGGGTGAAACTAGTTTTATTAAGTCCTACATATGTCGCTACTGCTACCAAACTGAGCATTGGGAACATGATTGTCATCAGAAAAATTCTTGTAGTTCTATTGCTTCTCCACAACAATATTATCGGTTGGTTTCAAATGAAATTTTGTTATAAAATAAATTCCTTATAAAAAATAAGTACTAATAAACACAACTTTAATCAAATTATAGCACTAATTGTACAGTAAAAAGTGATATTTTATGTCTGGGACGAAGGAAATTTCTGAAAAATTTGCCTTGCAATTGGACAGGTGGCTACAGGTGGTCAACAGCTCTAATTCTCAGTATAACTCTTGGTGGTTTTGGAGCTGACAGGTATATATATAATTTATTTACATTTAAATATTACAGTAAAAAGGTATCTTTTTTGTACTAAATTGAAATATTTTTTCAGATTTTACTTGGGACATTGGCAAGAAGGTATTGGCAAGTTATTCAGCTTTGGAGGTCTTGGAGTATGGACTTTGATTGATGTTATGTTAATATCTATGAGGTATTTAGGACCAGCAGATGGTTCCTTGTACATTTAAGTATTCATAAGTAAAAAATGATATTTAAGTAATAAATGTATTAATTTATTAGATCATTTAATAATTTTAAAAGCACCAAATAAATTAAGAAAATATTGATTTTTATACGTATAATAAAAAATTTTTTTTTCCAAAATTAAATGTATAATAAAAAGAAAATTAAAATATTGAACTATACATTTTGAAACAATTATTTCTTCTTACATATTTCGTAAAAGTAAAACTGCATCTGATTATTTAATTTTTTTCATTGTAAATTAATATTAATGATGCCTAGTGTCTAGTAAATTATCTAAATAAAATTAAAATTGTTATCTTTTATCTTTTTCATACTTTTTAAATATAATTTTCATAAATAAAAAATATAACATTTTAAAGTATTTATATATACATATATAGCACAATCGAAGGCTTATCCATATATAATACTGTTATACAGCGGAAGCGGTATAATCGGTAAACTATATACATAAGGTAAAGTTGGGTAAGGACAATTTCTAGGTTATATTCTCTCTGTTCAGCATGTTTTGCTTAGATGTTCAGTACTGCTCGAACTGCCCATCATGCTGGATGTTTAGCGTACGGCTGTTGATTATTGTTTACTGTTTTAACATGCCTTATAGCTTATAAAAATATATATTCGACAATAAATTATATCGTAAATACTTTATAAATAAATAAAAGAAAATGCGTTGAAAAAGCCCATAATTTGTCTGTTTATGTATTCTATTAATGTTTATTTTTAATTAATTTAATTGTGTCATTGTGTACAAATGTTTTTGTATTCTCAATTGGTTTTAAATAGATTAGAACTATTTTCATTTCAAGAAAAATAAATTAACAAAATATTTATATTATTTAAAAAAAATATAGCTCCAAAATTATTTCTATATTTTATTTAAATATCAATCAAAAGAATAAGTTTTAAAAAATTTTAATGATAGGATACCTCTTGCTAGAACAATGGATATAGATAAGCCTGTCATTAAAAAAATACCTGGTGAAATACCTCCACAACCAAAAAAAGCAAGCCAAGGTTACATCGATGACTTGGGAAAGAAACAAAAATTTGAATTACTGGATCTTTTGCAAAGACAAGAAAAAATACTTTCTAATAAGTACACACAAAAAAATGTTCATTTTCTGAATATCTCTATTGAATATTTAATTTATATTTTTGAAATATTTGCAGAAAATTTATTTCAAAACTACCTGACAAAGGAGCAAAAATATTAAATTTTAAAGAAAAAATTGAGCAAGAACTTCAGCATAGAAACAAAGTTGAAGATGCAGCTAAGCTACTTTCTAGACTTAATATTGCTACTGAAGGAAAAGCAGCTATGAATGAATTAGAATGGACAGGAAAATATTCAGAGAAATCCAATAAAAATGGACCCCAAAAGATTGTTGAATTGGATAGCGACGAGGAAGAAGATCCTTTAAAAATACTTGCACAAGTATGCATAATTTTGAAATAATTTGGTAAATGATTATTTAAATTTATAATTTACTTAATAACAATTGTATTTTAGCCAACTGGCAGTGGTGCACACAGAAAGAAAGTTATTAATTTAGCACCTGAAGAAAGTTTAATAAAGCCAGAGGATTTAGAAGAGATAGAATCCTTCAAAACTATGGACCCGTTAGAAATAGAACATGTAAAATATATTGTAAATAAAGTAGAAAATCCCGAACTGAAGAAAAGAGAACCATTTAAGCCTTATAAAACAACAAAAACGAATGTACATGATCCTGAAAAAGAAAAGCAGAGAGAATTGAAAAAAGATAAACATTGGGAAGTGACCGCTGCTACCCCACCTCTGATTGTTCACGGAGCTGCTAAAACATTAGATCTTAATGAATCTTTAAAGTTACAAAAAGAACAAGCTGCCAAACTACAAGTAATTTCTTTTTTGTTTTACAATTTAATTTAGTTTTTCTAAATTAATTAATAGTGTTTTAAAATTTTTTAATATATTACATTACAGGTACTATTTAACTTAAAATATTTAATACATTTTTTTTTTCTTTTTAGGAAATTCAAGCCAAGCATGCTGCAGAACGCTTAGCCCAACAGTTAGGTGCACATAAAATTGGAGGTTTGCCTCATAATGCAGGAAACTACAGAACTCACAACAGTGTTCATTCTGATTCATCTAGTTCTGAAGATGAAGAAAATTATCACGAAGTTTATGATGAAGAAGATAATGATAAACAAGGGACAGTTGTTTTTAAAGTTGATAGTATAGATTTATAGTATTAAAAGTCTTCAATTAATTTATATTGTAAATTTAAGCTTATTTTCTTAATTGTAAAAATTACTGCTGAATGAAACTATTACTGCATCAGCATATTTAATAAAATATAATTTTTTAATATTTTAATCTTGTTTTCGTTTTTTGTTGAAGAACTTATATTGAAGGTTCAATGGAAATAAAAGAATATGCGAAATTTTAATAAAAATATTCACAGAATACTTTATGAAGAAAAAAAATTGGTCATATAATGTTAATAAGGCTGTTTATTATCCTTATAACAAAGGTCTTAATTGTATCCAAAGCTGTTAATAATCTGTGTGTAGGGCGCCGTCTGTCTTTGAACTGCTTCACCAGCCTGCTTGGTAAGTTTCTAGAAAAAGAAATTCAGTCGGTCAGAAAACAATTTTTAAATATTTGTTATAATACATATTTTAAATATGTTATCATTTACCTTAAGCTTGTTCCTCTTCTGGACTTCCATGATAGACTTGACACGCCTCTTGTTCTCCAGAGTACGAACAACTGCCTTGTATTTCCATCCAACTTCATGTGAAAGGCGGCCAACATGACAGTACTGAAATATTTAACAATTGTTATATTTTGGGAAATTCAGTTTACTTATTTAAAAATATTAATTTTTTTAATTTTAACTCAGCTTAAATTGTCATCAAATTGGACTATTTGCCAATATTCAGGCGCAAATTACCAAGACATCATTGTAAATGCTTTTAAAATATTAAAAAGAAAATAGTAATTGAAAAAATAAACTCACCTTTCTGCCTGGTTTCAGGCACATGACTCTCATTGCACCAGGAACAACAACTCGTTTCCTCCTGTCATATGGTGGTGGGCAGCCTTCGTATGTCTTTAATCTTCTAAGAGCATCCTTGCCTCTTTGTGTCTTGTGTGGAATCATTCCTGTAAAATACATTCATTTTTACTCTACTTGCAAACAGTATTTTATACAGTAATTTAGTTACTAAAGTTTATTCTCATTCAAAATATGGTTTCATAGATATTCAAATAATGTAGGTAATATAAGTAATCATTGAATAAATCAAATTAATTTGGAAAAATAAATTTAAGAATATACATACCACGCACTGTTTTCCACAAAATCTTGCTTGGAGCACGGAAGTGGAAGGGACCACGGGCAGGATTTACGTTGCATCTCTTACGAAGGAACGACATGAACTTTAGTTTGTTTCTGAAATCATAAAATTATGTTTTAACATCCTACTAATACACTTACAAAAATTTGTTTTGAAAATTAATAAAGTTCATTCAATATTATTTGTTTCATAAAGATTCAAATAATGTAGGTAAGTATTGTGATAATCATTTGAAAATTTTGTATCCATATTTATAAAATAAAATAATCTACTTTAAAGTTTAATAATACTTAATAATATATTGTAACAATCATAAGTAGACCAAAAAATAACCTAAGTTACATGTGTATTAAGTCAAAGAAGAAAATATTAAATAGTAAATATAAAATTGTTCATAAAATAAATAAAAAGATACACACTTTTAAAAATATATCACAAGTTATTTTAACATAAACTTGCTTTAAACTCAATGTAAGACAAAGTTAACACATGCAGTAATGTAACAAGTTAACACAATAGACAAACTTCAATATATAAGTTAAAAAAATAATGTAAAACAGTTGTATTACCTGAAGAAATTTCCAGAAATGTTCAGCTGTTCGCATCGAACAACAATGACTCTATTTCCCTGCAGAATGGTCTTGGCGATGATAGCCGCCAAGCGACCAAGGAGATGGCCACGGCCATCGATAAGGATTGGCTGCAATCAAACAAGTAAATGTAACGGATCATATTAAAACTCATTCAAAAAGTAAAAGTAAATTAAACTAATAACAAATTTTCATGACTAAATGTGTGATATCATACACAGGATGCAACATTGAAAAAACCGACAACCACGTGTACGTATGATCGCAAACGTCAGGTATTCGCGAGAAAGGTTAAATTTCCAAAAATCTTAATTATCCCCGAATAAGATTCGCCAAACCAGCGCACAACCATCGAGAAAAAACCTTTCGGAGCACCTGACCGAAAAGGTTGGAAAAGCTGCTGGGCAAACACGTGTGCAACAGCGGGTCCGGACACTCGCTCGTTATTTACGTTTTTCTCCGGATTTACAGCACTCCCGTGGACGAAATAAATTGCGGATATTTGTGCGTTAGCATCAGGACCGACGTTTTTTCACTCTTAAACAATAAAATTGGCCGGTGGCCCTTAATAAAAATCGAGTTTCGTTACAAACCTTTTCACTGAAGCCCGTCATTTTGTCCCCCTAACCGGAAAAGAGTCCATTAGAGCAGAGCAACGGCCGACGTGCTGCCGGAAGGCGTCGACGGCGACGACGAGAACTTTTTTCGGCGGCCATATCTACAAAATTTAAGGCGCGCTTTTTCAAATTTTTTTATAGGCAGTGCACTCTTATTCTCATGTTAAAAAGATATAATTATTGATATTTCTATTATAGTTAATTATTAAATTTATACATAATAATGAAAGAAATCAGTTTAATTATGTACTATTATTTTTAATGTATAAAAATTACAAAATAATAAAAAAAGTATTTTGATCGATAAAATAAGAATTCTATTTTATCGATAATTCTTAATTTATAATTTTGCCGATAGATGACTAATTGTTAATATAAAATCAAACCCTGATCAGAATATTTTCAAAAATAGTTTGATTTTATATGGTTAAACTATCATTTTCGTTTCGAAAATTTTAGATATTATTTTGCATACTGTTTTTATATAATTTATTTCAAAACTTGATTAATCTTCATTAATTTATTAAAATGTTTTAAACCATTTTTTTTTTTAAACTAATATTGTTAGTACCGATAATAATAATTATAAATCTTAAAAAATCAATCTTAAAATATACTTCAATATATTTACCGTAGATTAATTGATTGCATTGTAAATTATCCGTGCAATCATTGACACTATTCCAGAAGGATATGCGTACGCGGAAGGCCACTCGAGCCATAACATATCCTTGGCGTTAAAAAGGAACAGCAGCCGGTGCAATTTATAAGTCCGATCAAAACAGGCCATTAAAAATTTCAACCGGCCGAGCCCCGGAAAATAAATAAAAATACAAAGAAAAAATAAATATTATATCCACAAGTTCCTCGGGGCTCGAAAATAAACTGGAGCGCGTAAACTTCCAGGTCCTAAAATTAGTCCGATCTTTGTACACGCGGAGGGGCAGCCGCGAATTCCCGCGGCCCGTCGGATACCGAAGCCCCTTAAAGGGAAATAAACTACTTTTTGATAACAAAAAAGGTTTAGAGGAAAAGGCGGCTACGAACATCTGCTCGGCTGCGCGCGAAGGAGGCCTTGGCACGTGGCGCGGCTGCTCCTTTTGGTTTCGTTTCCCTTCGAATGAATCATCAAAGGTTTTGATGGATGAAAAAAGTGATTTTTTTCTTTCTTATTTCTTTCCTCTCCTTCTTTCACGTTGGTTCAAAATACTTTTGAATGATTTATCGATTTATTATTATTTATTCTTTTTTTGTTATTTAGTTTAATAATCGTTAATCGTGATGTTTTCATAAATAGTTTGAACAATTTTAAAGGCTACTGGGAATTAGTCGAATCAATTTTAGCCAGTCGATAAATTTAACGATTGAAAATCGACGTTTCGAATGCAGCTGATCGTTAATTGAATTAGTAACTATCCGAACTATCGCTGACAGTACAAAACGGTCGATATTTTCTAATTCACTGTGTTTGTTTTCATGAAATGGGAAAATATTTTCTTAGCATTTCCCAATATCTCCTCGTATGACATCAACAACGAAAATAAGATATCATCAAAAACTAAACCAGCCGAAAAGCACATGTACTGTTCTCCCATCTCGAACACTTCTTATAGCATAAAATAACGTAAATAAGAATAACACGATTCGGAAATCAAACTTTTTTTTAATCACGTGCATTAAAAAATAATTTTCTAATTCGTATTTAATATCATCTCTGTGCTCTCGTTACTTTGACATATTGTCATTAATTTTTAACTACACTGGCACGCTTTGTTATATAAAATTATATAAAATTATGTAAAATTCAAGTTTCCGAATCGCGCAACATCCGCTATTAATGAAAAAAGTATTTAGTCACCGGCGAGCGGGCCGTTGATCAAAAAAGCGCGTCTCACACACCAAAACGAAGTAAACCCAGCCCCAAGACCCTGACTTCCGACTTTTTGTGTCGCGGAGATGGGCCGGCGCGCCGATGAAAATAAAGAATTAACCGAACGTCGCGGTAAATAAATTTTCGATTCGAGGGGGGAGAAGGAAGCTGAGGAATAA
>JAXIUT010000021.1:298569-327067 GCA_035586675.1 Eurytoma californica | reverse complement strand
ATTTGCGTACGTTTGCGTATGTTTACGTACGTTTCCGTACATTGGCGTACAATTCCGTACTTTCTTGTTACAATTTGAACATTTCGAAAATTTCCATTCGGACTTACTTAATTAATCATTGTTTTCTTCATTTTTCCAATAGCAAAACGCAATTAAAAAACACCTTAATTTTTTTCCTTCTAATAATTATATTAATAATTATACCTATTATAATGTCTGAAAGTATATACTATATAAAGACAAATATGCAAGTTGAGCATTATTATAAGGTATTATTTGTGAAGCAATGTGACATGAACACCACATATTCGACTGTTCTATCATTATTTCAAGTGTCGCAGTGGATTTTCCGAGTGCGAATCATATCGAACGCTGATAACATTTATCCTATTTTAAACTCGATCCAGGTGATAAGAGAATATTTTATTTTTTCTAAGAATTTCTTAAGATTTTCTTAAAATAGGTAACATTTTGTTATATTTTGATATACTGCTTATTTAAATTATTAAAAAACAAGAAAATTGTTATGTTTTGTATTTTAATCATTACCAATACTTCTGCGAGTATAATTGAATAAATTCAAGAAATTGAAAGATTGCAAAGGGTTTATTTTTAAGTCTTATTTCTTATATTTTTTAAGCTATTGCCTTTTATGTTTGCAAATCGTTGATTAATCATAATTCACAAGATTTTTTTAAATATCATAAGTTTTTTAACAGTTAATAAAATGCATTTAATTTATTAATTATAGTAGAAAAATAAATATTTCTAAAATTCAGATACATTAATTGCGAACTTATTTTCCGTACAATATATTATGACGTCCCAAATCCCAAATAAGAACAAAAAGAACAATGTCCCGTTATTATAAGTGAAAGAAAGTGTATATAGATACCTGCAGTCACTCATCGACGAATCAGTATTATGTGGAGCAACGGGTGAGCATTAAAATGCTCTGATAAAATGGGATAGTCACCTATATAAAAACACAATACTCCATCTCAGCGCTCCAATGCGAGCAACAAAGACACCCAACGTCAGCATTGTAAAACGGTACACCTATTCTGTTCGTCGGGCGATGCGCCGCGGCAGTCGCGGACGCGCGAGCGAGACAGACGCATTGGGCGCTCCGTAAATGGTATCGAAATCGCGCGGCCGTCTCGCTTCCACCCGCATCCCCCGTATATCTATACACGTTGCGCAAAGGCCGCAGACGGCGGAGCAGACACGCTCGCGGGGCACACCGCGAAGTGCATCAGCCGCAGCAGTAGCCCCTCCTCCGCGAGTCTCCCCCCCTGACACGCCAGTACTACAGAGTAGCAGCGAGTCATGAGCATCGTCGCCAGGAGCCAGCTCAGCGTCGGAACGTGAAAGAAAAAGAATAACAAGCCTCCGCCTTGCTGCAGCCATCCGATCCCTCCGTCGTTCGTACCCCTTCGCAGCAGCCGAGTGTACAAAGTACGTGTCGCTCTCTTTGCGCGCGCGGCCTCGGGGAATCGATTATAACCTCTCCAACGGCCGACGCGCGAGATTTTTTTTTTTTGTTCTTATCTCCGTCGAATTGTACACCGTCCGGCGGTGCAGCGAGCAGAGCTGGTCGGCGGTTTCTTTGTTCTCGGCCTCTTCTGCGCCGCGACGTGCTCGCGAAAAATCTAGGCCCGCCGCGAGAGACAGATGTTCCGAACGCTCCGATAAGTATCCCCGCTTACGCGACAAGTGTTACGCGATCAATCGGAACCTACGGCTAGCCCTCGTCAAGGGCCGCCGCCGCCGCCGATGCAATAGATAGACGCCGTTCGATAGTGCCTCGGCGCCGAGTGCCTGATAACCTTGGGATTTGTAATTATAAATAGAAGTTGGTTTAGATAAGAAGTGCCAGATTTTTTTCCGATTACTAGGATTACTAATTGATTCGATTGTGCACGCCGCAGCGTTTAGTAAACGTACGAGTTTTAGTTCTACTTATAGTTACAAGTATTAGTTCACTGTTATGAATGAATTGACCAAAAGCTATTTATTGATTTATTTTGAAATGTTAGAAGAGTATAAACGTTACAAATGTTCTGGTTGATAAAGAATTCACGTCAATTCATTCATGGCAATGGAGATTAGAAAATAAATGAATTATCTTCCCGTAAGTTATTTAGCCGTGAAAGTGTTTCAAGTGAATTAAAATTTTTATAAGATGCCTTTAATTTCATTAAATTGCCATAAAGTCTACTTGTTTATATAAGCACTTAAAATTTATGTCAATGAAATCTTATTTTTAATATTATTTGTTTCTTATCTAAAAGTCAAGAAATATTTATGTAAACATTCTTGTTCTAATAGAAATTTAATTTTTAGAATAATCAAAATGCCTGAAAGCGGAGCAGTATACCAGCCTACAACAGTGGGCTATGCCTACGATACCCGAGATGGTGGATTTGGAATCAGAAGAAATTTCTCAAGGATTATGTCCAGACACAAGTTTAGCACTAGGAACTGGCTTGAGTGGGTGTTGTTTTCTGTTGCTGTTGCAGCTTTTATAGCCGGACTCACAACGATGCTAGTAAACTTAGTGTCAGCAGATAATGAAGCTAGCAGTCAACCAAAGGTATTGGTGGTAAATATTTTACAAAGTTACTTATAATTATTAATCTATTTTCCATGCAAGTCTATGGACTAAAACAGTTACTTTTGTAATAATATTGCCAAATAAGGTAACTTCATTACAAATCTCAAGTAGTGTTTTATATTTCATATTGAATTCATTTTATAAATGTATCCTTCAAAATGAGCTTATATATAATTATTTATAAACATTGTTTATTATTTAACTTATTTTTATATATTTGTAGGTTGATGGAATAACACCAGTAAAAGATAACACAACTGAAATAAAAGAACACTCTGGAGAAGGAGCAAGGGCATCAATAGCAGTAGGTGCTTCAATGATGTTGATTGGACTCTTGGCTGGATTTGCCTGGGTTTGGCTCAGATTCTTCCGACGCGGAAAATCTCCTAGAGGTGGAATGACCAGTAACAGTGGTCAGGTATGTTCAAGTAGAATTAAATCATTTGTGAATGGAAATATTTTAATTTACAATGAATTGTAAAGAAAAGTTTGTTTCCATGCACAAAAATTTAGTATAGTAATTTGTACTTGCTTTTATATGCTTTTATATTTTTATTTTATCGCTATTCTTGCATCCACCCCCCTTTTTTCTTTTAACCTTATGTTATAACGCGCGTTGCTATTGAATATAAAGATGTTGGGCGGTTTGAATCCATCAACTGACTTGCTGGTGGGTTCCACTTCGCAGTACGGGCCAGTACTAACGGAGTTACCCAGCCAGTTGAAGTCCAAGCAAGCCAGCAGCCTCGAAGTGTCTACTGCAATCCCAATGTCAGATCAGGAAGAGGAAACGCACAACCTCATGCAGGATACACAACAAAACACAGGACCCAGCACAATCACCAGTCAGATACCAGGCTGAGAAATAGCTGTTGGAGTAATCGGGCCTGGAGCTAATAGACGTCGCGAGGTCAATTTCTTTTCTCCTTTCTTTTCTTCATTGACTTATGTGAGTAGGTAGTCCATAACCAAGGATGGGTTTAAACGACTTGAAAGTTGTCATTGACTTGTTATGCAAAAAATAAAAATAATAGTTGGTTTTGCTTAATACAAAACAAAGTTTGCTAAAGAATTAAAAATTTTTTGTTTTTTTAATAATGTAGGGTAACTATACATAAGCAGCATACTTTTTATTTTTATTTTCAATTGTATGTATATACTATAATATAAAAAGAATTTTTGAAAAGGCCTCTATTTTTAAGAAATAGTATTGATGAACATTTGATTTTATTATATACTAAATGTATATAGTTTATAGTTTTTGTAATATTGGTACAGAAGCTTGTAACTTTAAGTAAGTATTAGTTACTTTTTTCAATGTTTGCTTTAAAATAAATAAAGTAACAGCTGAGAAAATGTGTTTAATATATAAATTCACTAAAAAAAGGCTTAATTGTGGTCGATAGTTAGACCCATCCTTGGTTGCATTTTATTACATTATACTAATGAAGCAAAACACAGGGCTAGCTTAATAATCCACTGCAAAAATCAATTTTATTTGAAATTTGCAAAGTGAAAATGTTGGTTAATTATTGTAAACAATTATTTAAAATTAAAATCTACATAGATTGTGTCGTTTTTATTTATTTCTATTTGAAGACTAAGTTTCTTTTGATTGACTCATGAAAGTAACTTATTGTACATAGATAAAATATATAAAATGATAATTAACCAACATTTTTATAATTTTATTTTACATAGATGTATGATTCGCTCATAAAAAATAATTTGTATATTCCCTTTAATATGCATTAATATAAAGGGACTGCGTAGAATATTTTCATTTATGTTTTAAACTTTTTATATATGCATATACATATATTTTGTAAAGTTAGCATCTATATGACCTACTGAGAAATGAAATTTATTCATAATTCTGTCAATAGCAGTACTTATACATACTTTATAATATATTCCCAATTACATACTTAGATTTCAAATATCTTAAAAAAGCGATCGAATTTATTGGTAAGAGTAAATTTTTCAATCTGTGTGTATAAATTAATTGTAGAAAATATATTTTTTAGATTTTGATGGCTAGTACTACCTATAGCAGAAAAAAAACATTAAAATATTAAGAAATATATTTACTCTCAGATCTAGAGGAAATCATACTTTTCTCAAATTTTCTCATTGCATCAAGCAACATAGTAGCAATGTTGGCTTGACTTTTAACTGTAAGTGACACCATGCGTCTATCACCTAAAACAAAGTGCATTTGTTAAGTAGACTTAATTATGCGAAATAATAGGTAAAGCAGGTTTAATTCCGAGAAACAGTAAAGCAAGGTATATTTTGAGCTAAGCAGAGACAATCAGGGTTGATCGGATATTATATCAATTATTGAAGCACATATTGTAGCATCTTACAATTATACAAAAGATATCAAAATATTGCACTTGCACTTATAAATAAATTTTTTCACAAAGCATGACAAATTAAAATTTCTCAGCTGGAGTTCACAAATAATTAAAATAATAATTACTTAAGTTTTCGTTATAAATAATTAAAAATCAATAGACGTTTTGTAAAATAATTAGTACTTATTTTTAAGAAAAGCTGCTGTTAGTTACATGTGGTAATAGCAAAGTATTACTTTATTTTAAATTCATTGTCAAGAATAATTTTGTTTGGATGATCTTTTATTTAATCCCCTTTGTTCTCTGCTGAAAATATAGTTAGAAGCCTTGTAATTTAAAAATAAAATTCTAATTAAGAAAAACCATTATTGCTTTTAAGCTTACGATTATATAAAAGACAACAATCTCAGCAATAAAAGTATATGTAATAAATAAAAAAAAATTCGCTTCTAACCAGAAATATTATTGAGCAGTTTATAAGCTGTAAAAATGATCTTGTAAAGAATAATGTTTTATTATGTCATAGACTTATTATAAATAGGAATAACATTTAGATAATACCTTTAACATAAATTATAATTTAGTTATTTTATATTTTTTACCTCTACATATTAATTTTGAAGACTTGTTTGAAAACAATCAAGGTTGTTTTTAAGTTTTTAAGTGTGTATGTTAATTCATTTGTACGGACCTTCAATTTGTAAAAAATAATGTGGTATATTATAAATCTTCGATCTTCCAATTTGGAGTTCCTAAATCATTTTAAAGTGCGAACGAAACTTTAGCGACAAAATGAATTTATCAAAGAAGAAAATTTTTATAAATTTATTGCACTACAATGTATTATTATACAATGTATTATTGATTTTGTAAAAGTGTACTAAATTGTGGAATTTATGGGTTTAATAAGAACTTTGATTGATTGCATTTATTGTAAAAAAAATCTTGCAATGTGCAATTAATCAACAATAAATTAAAAAAGTTTACATTTAAAAATATTTAAAATTTTCATTTTTATGCTTATATATTTTTAAAAATGAAATCGGCATGGATTTTATGACTAAAAGTGTGTAGGAAAGTTTGGCTATTCGAAAGTAAAATTTTTAAAATATAATCTAAATGTTGTGCATTTATTATGCGAGTACTATTTATGCCTATATTCCAGCCATTACAGGCCGTACAACTATGATTTGTTCACTCCGTCCACTTTTTTAAAACAGCCGATTGCACATTTACAGCAAAAGTATAATCTTATGTCGGCAAAAACTGTTTGTTTTGTTTTTATTTTGTTTTATGTACTTTTATGTCAAAAAACATGAAAAAAGTAAATAATAAATGACTGAAATGTAATTTTAAATTTTATTATTCTTAACCTACTATTAATAAATAAATCTTACAATTATATCAAATAAAACTTCCTTTAGTAATATATACAATTTAAATTTGAATTATTATAAATTCCTATATAGAAGTTATGAATTTCGTAATAATACGTAAATTATATATAATGCCAATATAATTTGCATACAAAATTTCATTAAATCATTTTTTATTGGTGTTGTTAATATCTATAAGGCATTTAAGATCAATTAAGAGCAAATAAATTAATTGAACATCGATCTTTATACATATAATACACAAATTTATAAAACTGCATATATTATTCTAAATATTTTTTTTTGATACATTCATTAATTAATTATCTACAAAAAATAAAAATTTTGATGTTTTCTCTTTCTCATATTTTTTTAAATTATTTCTTCTTAACTAAGTGCTAAATAACGTGAATGTACAGAAGATATAATTAAAAAATGAAATAATTAAAATGCTTGTATATTATAATTAAGTTTTTACATTTTATACAATGGTTTTATATACAATATAGTTTTATGTATCTAAATTTCTTTTAACTGCAGTTAATTTTTAAAAAGATTTATTTTTATGCATCTGCTTTTCTGTGCCACTATTTATTCTCTTTGCAATCTCATTTTCAATATAAGATTTAATCTTTTTAGGTTCATCTTTAAAAATATTTCCATCAATCTAAAATCAGAAACAGATTTATTTCTTTTAAAAATCTTAGCATTATATTTTGAAAAAAAAAAAAATATTTCTTAAAAATTCTCTTTAATATTAAATATTTTTGTATAGAAGTTTAAGATGATCTACAAAAATAAATTACTCACTTTAATTAGTCGATATCCAAGTCGCGAAAGAAGTCGAAATTTCAAATTCGTTAATCCATGGGGTAAAGTTGTTTCCTTGAAACAAGTCAAGTCGTCCAAAATATCAATATGATAGGTTCTAAAACAGAGTGATATCATTAATAAATTATCTTAATTCATGATTACTATTCGAAAAATGCTATAGATACTTACTCTACTGCAGTGGAAAACGTTACACCTGGTATTTCTATGCAATTTATAGGACACTCTATGGCCACATATCTGATTAAATTTTTTTTTGCTAAATCATCTGCAACATCTGCTACAAAATTCATATTTGCAGAAACCTCAAACTTCAAATTTATTTTCTTTTGAAATTGTCTTGGTATAAAATTTAACATTTTTACTTCAGTAGAAAGAAGAGTTAATAACAACTGCACTTGTGATTGTATTTTCAATTGGGAACTGTTTTGGAAAAATGGATCAAATACTCTGTCTTCAAGGCATTGTCTTATCAACTGAAACAACAATTAAATTTGTTATTATTTAATTTAACTTAAGATGACATATTATTTTCAATGAAATATTTTAAAAATGTATTCAAATAATTTACCTTAGTACTCCAACTACGAAGCATGATTGAACTCACAATGGAATTTAAGAGATAAACTAAATTCTCTTTGTTTGCTCTAAATTCTGTGTATCTCTGTTCCATATACGGCATAATTACTGTTTTTTCATTCAATGTCAAATAAATTCCTAAAAAGCTAATACTCCACAAGAACTTTTCTAAATCCACTAATGGTATACTGAATGTTTTTTTAATCATATCTTCTTTGAGCCTTTCAATTGATTGCTTAACAAGTTTGACTAATACTTTTTCTTTATAAATCTTAGTTAATGCATATGAATTTAATAAATACGTTGCAGTTAAAAATTCAATTGGTTCTTTCAAATTCAAAATTTGTTCACTTAACTTATTTAAAGATATATCTACACTATTTTCACTTAGTATTAAGGCTTTGCACAATATAGTTAAATAATTAGGTTTAGATATTATTTGTTTAAAATCCCTTTCTAATGTTTTTACTATTACTTTTGTTTGCCATGATGTTAATTTTGTGTAAGTATTATAAAAAGATTGAACTAAAATACATTTTTCCATTAACGGTAGTTTATCTATATCTGGTATGTAGGGTTCTAAATCAATTACATAATTCCCATGTTTCTGTCCATTTAGTGAAATAAACCACAAAAGTTGTATAGTTTCGTGATCAGTTAACAGTTGATTTTCTGCAAAGTTGACTAGATTTGTAATAGCTTTATCATAAAAATAACTTGCTTTAAATTCATCAGGTATTATCTTAAAGAATAAATTCAATAATTTTAGAATTTCTGAAGGTTGTAAATGATTGACCACAGTAAAGCACCTAATATCAATGTCATCCAAGTACTCCTGTTTGATTACTGGATCCACTGTCCTTGACAATTTGTCAAAAGTTGCAAAAATTTCTTCTAATTGTTTCTTTACATTTTTTCCACCCAATTTTGCAGCTATGCTGTGAAGTTGTGGAATTTCATCTCTGTACATCTGAACCTTTCTATTTTGAAATAACGGCTCCTCACTTAATTCTGGACTATCGTCTTGCCTTTTTTCGAAATAACTGAGAACCTCATTTTGAAAGGATTGCTTACTCTGCGTTATCGAGACAATGTTTCGGTAAACAATTTTACTGACAACCCGTCGAGATTTTTTTAAATAAAATAATGGTAACGTTTTAAGCATGTTGCTTGTGAATAATTAAAGATACCCTTACGTTCTTATTTAAAACAAACAGAAACATTTACTATTTACAAAATTTCGGAACAGTAATGTGTATAGAAGAATACAAGACTCAAGCAACAAGCGGTCAGTCGCAATTGCGCAAGCTAAGCTATAGCTATATGTAAGGTGAGGTTGGGCTAGCAATTTCTAGGTTAAAATGTACGGCGTGTCTATTCGCACATAAATCCACGTATTTTACGTAGATTTACGTGGATATCCTATCTCCCTTAACTCTCTCTTTTCTCTTAAATAAACAAAATAAATAAATAATAAATAATAATAAAAATAAAAATCATGAAAAAGTGGTGTGAAGTCTCGAACCTAGAACGTGATTGGTTCATTGAGATCTGGATGTTGAACGTGATTGGTTCGCTGAGTAGGTTAGTTTATAGACTACAGATTTTTAAATTAGAGATTAGACTAGACTAGATTACAAAAATCTAAATTTAAACTTATTATACAATAAAAAAATTTAAAAAAAATATGTTAAATAAATATATAAAATAATTATGGATGTTGTGAAGCCTCGAAAAAAGAGATTTGATTGGATAATGGTTAAAAATCCAATGATGCCAAAATTCAAAATGTTTTGATACGAATTTTATATTTTAGTTTAATTTTGGTTTATTTAAATAGAGCATATTACAGAACACAATCGTTTGATATAAAGTTTAAATTATTGAAAACATTACAAACTTGATAATTGCGCGCGCTGGATTTCTAGTAAAACATAAAATCTACAAAAATCAACATAAATCCATGTACCCTCGACTGCCTTTGATTCTGTTAGAATGTTTTAAATAATTGCAACGTCGCTTGAAAATTTCTTGGTGTTAGATAAAGATGCAAATCTATGCATCCTTGTCTAGTACCTATAGGTATTTTCAAGCGACGTTGCAATTATTTAAAAACATTCTAACAGAATCGAAGGCAGTCGAGGTATATACACGTAAATGCAAATACGGCTACAGGGGTACATGCAGACTATATGCCGGTACACTTAAATACGGACTAAAAACCGCGGAATAAAATCTAATCAAAATACTACTATAGTAATCAAAACTAAATGCTTTGTCTTTGTCTAGCTCATACCGGCTTCTATATCTCTGTCTCTCTCAGATTCAAACGCTCTTGCTAACGGTTTTTTCTTGAAAGTTGGTACTGTCGCTAGCCGCGCGTCCAGTGCCTCGCGCATGCGTAAACGGTGAAACGACAGACCAAAATACAGCGGATGTATCGTTTATGCACCGCCGCTACGAAATCAGCGATCGTGCAATTGACATGGGTGAAAAGTGGGGTTAGAATATACCTAATATTGTGATTCGCGCGAACCGACCGTGCCCCATTGTTTCTTAGCACCTTGTTTTCGTTTCGCCGCCAGCGATCCTCTGCAGCTGCTCCGACGTCCACGACCCCCGGGGCCGATTGAATGCACGCCCAACCGGGCGGCTAACCTTTCGCGGTGAGTTTCTACAAATAAAACAGGCCGAGGGAGCGATCGATTTGCTCCGCAGCGATAACGGAGTGTGTGTGGTCGCAAGCCAACTCGACTTTGTAAAATCTCATTTTCCGAGAAATCTGCGTTTTTCTCGCTGATTTCCTTGTCGGTGCTTCGATTGCTCTGTTGTGGTTTGCAAAGTGCGAGTGCTGGTTATGTTCTTTTGGGTTTTCATTCAAAGGTGGGTGGTAAAATGCAAACAACTGCGTTGCTCCGAAATGACTGTCGATTATACTTTCAACAATCATAATTTATTAATCGAATTTTTGTAGTGAGTTTATTTAATTTATTAACAATTGGAGTTTATTTTAAGTTGTTTTTGAACTAAAGAGCAAGTTATTTTTAAGATTTATTACTGCGAATAATGCAATGCATATCTTGTGTAAACATTTGTTTTTAATGTGTTTATTTCGATAGAACTAATATCTTTTTCGTTTCACAAGTAACATTACTTGTATTTTTTCTTAAATTAGTTACTATTTTGTGATTCTAATTTCGATTTGAATGTAATTTAATCAAATGTTTCAAGTTGATTTTGAGGTTAGATTCTAGAATTTACTCCAATTTGAATATATCATTAAATTTAATTTTAAGATTACAAATATTCAATTTTTACATTCTTATGTTTATCATATTTTCAGATCGTGAGATTGCTTTATTAAACAAGCAAAATGGCTTTAAGAACATATGGAGATAAACCTATAAGTTTCCAAGTAGAAGAAAATGGGGAATACTATTGTATCGGCTCCGAAGTGGGCAACTATTTACGCCTCTTCAGAGGTTCTTTGTACAAAAGATACCCTGGAATGTACAGAAGATCGATCACAAATGATGAGAGGAAAAAACTTGTTGAATTAGGACTCAGTCAACACGTGTTAGCTTCGAGTGTCTCACTTCTCAGGGCCAGTGAAGTTGAGGATATAATTGAGGGAAATGATGAAAAATACAAAGCGGTATCAGTTCATTCAACTGAGCCACCAGCTCCAAGAGAAGGAAAAACAAAAAAGTCCATGTCATGGGTTCCTAGTTTACCAAATAGTTCTCATTTAGACGCAGTACCACAAGCAACTCCTATCAATAGGAATAGGGTACACAATAAAAAAGTTCGAACTTTTCCATTATGGTAAGAAAATTGTTTAAAGTAACTTTTAAACTATACATATTCTGAGGTTTAATAAGATATTTGTTTTAGTTTCGATGATACAGATCCAGCAGCAAATTTAGAAAATGCAGCTCAACATGAAGTTTTAGTTCCAATTCGATTAGATATGGAAATAGAAGGCCAAAAATTAAGGGACACATTTACGTGGAACAAGAATGGTGAAATGCTTATTAAAATTTTATTTTTAATTACTATTTTTGAAATATTTTAATTAAAATTGCTATTTAAATTTCTTTAGAGAGTCTCATTACACCAGAACAGTTTGCTGAGGTACTTTGTGATGATTTGGATTTAAATCCATTGACTTTTGTTCCTGCAATTGCCCAAGCAATAAGGCAGCAAATAGAAGCTTTTCCTCAGGAAGCGATATTAGAAGATCAATGTGATCAACGTGTTATTATTAAATTAAACATTCACGTAGGAAACACATCTTTAGTAGATCAAGTAGAATGGGATATGTCAGAAAAAGAAAACAATCCGGAAAAATTCGCAATGAAACTCTGTGCTGAACTTGGCCTTGGTGGTGAATTTGTTACCGCTATCGCGTATAGGTATATAAGAAGTAATAATATTTTGTGTAGAAAAATATTCGAATCATTCACAAAAATTTATATTGTAGTGTGAGAGGTCAATTATCTTGGCATCAACGTACTTACGCATTTTCGGAAGCGCCACTTCCAACAGTTGAAGTACCTTTCAGACCACCTTCAGAAGCTGATATGTGGGCTCCTTTCCTTGAAACGTTAACGGACGCTGAAATGGAGAAGAAAATTCGAGATCAAGACAGAAATACACGGTATGCTAAATTATTTAAATTGCAACTTAAAACCAAATTTCTTATATTTATTTAGTATCATTATTATAAATTAAAGAGTTAAATCTGAAATTAAAACTTGATTTTCATTATAATGAAAAATAATTATTACTAGTTACAGTGAAACTAATCTAAGTTTATTCTGAACTTTTTACAGACGTATGCGACGATTGGCAAATACAACACCTGGCTGGTAAAATCTCTGTGATTAAATGTTCATCATGGAAACTTCCATTATCAGTGTTAAGTACTGTTAGATCACTTAAGTTTGATTGCACACTGGGCTTTGAAAAAAATCGGTGTGTACATCATGAATACTTTTGTATGGAATTAATTGGATAAGTCTTGGATAATGACAATTTAGTATTATAGTAATATATACGATGAAAAAAAGAACTCGTGTTTTATATTCGATCACGTGATTATGAAATATAAAAGATCATCAAACGTGAAGCAGGCATATTACAACATTGATAAGAATCGAAAGCGAAAATCATACGATTTGTGAATTAAGATCGAGAACACTTTTATTTACTATGTTTTTTAGTTTTATATATTATAAGACTATTCACCTGTAAAAATGACTTCTTTTAAATTAAGAAAATGTTGAAGGATTTTTTTTAATGTATATTTCTTTTAAAAGCTACATGTTTACAAAATGTATTTTGAAACAGTGAACATAATAGATTAAATAAAAACATTAAATTTAATTATATTTAACTGCTGCTATTCTGTTAATTTAAATTTTATACAATCAACCTATTAAACTTTATACAACTACATGTAAAATCCTTTTTTAATAACGTTTTAGGCCGATAATAAATTAAAGATTACCAGGCAAGTGAAGAAATCTCTTATCACTACTTGCATAGCTGCAGTGGCTCCCCGTAATTTACAAGAGTCAATTTTTTGTTCAATATCATTGTGCCGCGGTTAAACGTTTTAAAAAAATTTGGTAATCTGTTTAGGCACGTGTTGATCGCCGGGACATAGTATAGACACAGCAAAATAACAGCTCTATTGAAATACGTTACTGGAATCTCATTAACATAACAAGCACGAGACTTTGCTCGGCTAACATATGAGTTTCGATTTTATCGCGTGAATCAGTTCAAGTTTGTTGCGGAATCCGCCAATATTGATAACGTTCTCGAACTTTGCCAGGCCGAAATCCGTTAAAACATACTTTTCTTTTTAACATTTTTTATTATAATTTATTATTGCGTTTTCTACTTTGATATTAAAATCCATTTCATTCGTTTTAGCAAGGAAAAATATATTGCAGAAATATAATTGTAAAATTAATGTGAAATAAAGTTGTTTTCTAACGAAAGAAATATTTTTATTTTTCGACAAGCTAAAATCTTCTTGATTGCTTATTTTTAGAATCAATCGATTTCGAGGCGTGTATCCTTAAAGGAGCAAAGAGCCCGAAGAAGTGCCAGTCTGATCATTGACGGCGCGACACGAATATTCTTTTATTTGTGAGAACTCCTTGACCTTCGACCGGCACCCGTTTCCCCTCCAGGCGGATTGATTCTATCGTTAGTGTAAAATACAATGACTCGGCTCTGTCGAAAATCTCATTATATTGCATGTATGGCTATAGAAGCTGTTCACTCTTTCTACTTAAATACCAAAAGAAACGCTGTAACTACATTTTTTTTCTTCCACGGAAAAATAAGAAACCATTTTCGTACGACTCATTGAGCAATCGTAATTAAGTTTTGATTAGAAGGAAATATGGTATCTCCCAGTAGTACTTGAAAAATGTATAAAATTTTCATGCAATAAAAATTTTATTTAAACATTTGAAATGTAAAAATAGTGAATTGTTTGACTATATAAGACAATTTTGAGGAAAATTTTTAGGGAAGATAAGAGTATGAACTGCACAAATATTATTCGTTGAGTAAACGAATACTTCTGCCATAGTGAAAAATACCTATCAAAGACTTTAAATTGTCAACAGAACGACGATTGTTAATTCGCTGCGTTTGATCGATCCAACTCTGAGTAGATAACAATATATTCACTTTGCAAAAATCGATAGCAGAGTACTTGTTAAAATTTCAGTGATAAATTTTTCAACTACACTTTCTGTATGCGTCCATGCGTCCCAATTTGATAAAAGAGTATGGTAATGAATTATATTTTTTTTTTTGTGATCAAGAATTTAATATAAAAAGATCTATACCACATTGAAACGTTCATTCGAAAGTGTGACACGTCATTATATAAGTCTAAATTGATGAAAAGTAAGTTTGAATAAAAAAAAATGCGGATCGAATGAATCTTTATAGCAAAATATTAAAAATTAAGTAAATTCATTTTAGGCTTATTTTTAAAATTTTTTGATTTCTGCTTTTGCAGTAATGTAGAAAATAAAAAATATTTTTCATTTTTTATTTTAGAATTGTTGCTTGGTTTAACCATGAGTTCTCAAAGTGGCAGTAAAAGTAGGTCGCGAATATATGAATAACTATGAATTACAGTACAAGATACGAATAGCAAGTAGAAACAGTCATTATTTGTCTATCTAATTACCAACTTCGAGTGAACGCAAAGCAACAAGCAAGTAAATACAACGAAGTACCTTCATTCACGAATCTATTATAAGACTTTTGCGTGGAAAAACAGTAAGCTCAAAAATGCAAAAGTTCCAAAACGACTTCTCGCTGATCGAATGAAGTTTCCTAAAACCAAAGAAAAAATCCCCACTCCAAATGTAATATACCGGCAGGTTTCGCCTGATCTCTAATCCCCAATAAATAAATATCCACGAGTCTCGTCTCGCCGAAAGAAAGCGCGTCGTCACGGCCGCGGGAGCGCGTGTAGACCTGTACGTGGGCGCGGGAAGCCGCGCGCGTGCGCGCTGAAAAGTGAGTACATACAGTACGAGAAAAAAAAAAGGCTCGCCGCTGGAGAGCACAAGCGGTGGAAGGGGCCAGCTCGCGTGTGCACTTCGCCGGGCGGCGTATCGTCGCGCCACAGGGGCACAGGCAGTACGACAGGCCCCGCGGACGCGTTCGCGCAGTCCGTGTGCGCGTAACACACAGTGGGAGGGGGCCGCCGCGACGAAAAGCCCGACATCGTCCGACCACCTCGCGCGACTCCGCGTCACATGTGCCATTGACGGGCCGGACGAGCCGCACCGCACGGAGAGCAACACGACGAGCCGCCACCGCCGGGATGGACGTGGCGACGCTGATCAGGCAGGCGACGGAGACGAGCCGGAGGGGCCGCGAGCCCCGGCTCCCCTTTCCCAGCAGGCCGTGGATGAGGGATAACGGGGCCGCCGCCGCCGCGCCCGCCGGCAACATCGGCCTCAAGGGCATCGTCGCCGGTGAGTGTCTCCGCGAGGGCGTCTCGCCGCTATAGTACTTTTTCTTTCCTCGCGGGTTTGCGGATTTTTGTGCTGTCTCCTTATCCTAATATTTGACGCATCGAGCTTTTCTTTCTTTGAATTTTGAGTACGATGTTTTTATCGTTTTTATATGATCGCTGGAGTCTAAGTAAGGTTTGTACTTTCTTTTTCACTTACATCGATGTGTGAAAGCTTCTTGACCGCTTGAAAATTGATTTTTTATTTTCAGTCGATATAGTATTCCGGCGATCGAACACTACTTGCTCCGAAAGCTCCTTTATACAGTGTCTGCATTACACTTAGTAACAGCTCAGCACAAGTGCCGTAGGACGACAATTTACTTCAATCAGAGAATATCTGCTCCATCATAGCATCTCTCGTTGGTTTCTTTTCCAGTATTAAAAACAGTGGGGCGGTTTAACCTCCGCCACCGCACCGCACACTTATATTTCAAAGCAGACATGCGCAATAATAATACGCGGAGCAGGTGTACGTGTTTACGAATAGCGGCGGGGCATTGTGTTTGACATAGGCGTTGGATGATTGTGCGAGCCGTGCTTGTCGAGCGTTGCAAGTGGTTATACAGAGTGGAATGCATTACTGCCTGTACCGATGAGCTGAACAGAAGTAATGACTATTTAAAAAACCTACGCATTTATTGTAGTTATTTGGCGATAGCGGGTCATAAGGTGTTACACGATAAGATCGGCAGACGTTTTTATCACGGAAGTGATTATAATTATATTGGCTATTCGTGTATATAGACTCTGCCGTTGACGCATTCTTAACAAATGATCGGAGAGATTTGTTACGTAATGAATTCGTTGGAATATGCACGTGAATAATTATTGATCGAACTTAATGATAAGTTATATACTGTTATTAAGTTGAACAAAAAGCTCATTGAAGCAACTTAAATTGTTTATAAAATAAAGTCTAAATATGTTGCATGTTATTGCTATCGTAATTGATGTTAAATTTTTATTTACGTAACGATACTTTTATGACAGATAAGAAAGATCTGCATTATCAAATATCAGTGGAGAAACTCGATCTGTGACATAACTTGCTAAAAAGTTAATTATGATTGAAAAAACTAACATACCTATAGAATATCATAAATTTTGATTCAATTTATTAACTTTAATATTCGTAATAGTATCCTCTCATAAATGTTAATTACGTAAATTATCCAAGAAATGTGAAAATACAAATCTGTCTTGAATTTTTTAATTGCTTTATAAAATGGAAAGCTTTTTGTAAACTCAATAACACTATTACTCTAATGCATCTGGAAATTAAAAAGTGCATAATTAATAAAAATACTTAATTTAAAACTTAATTAATTAATATAAATCCAAAATTAATTTAATTTCATTGAAAACATCCGTTTTTGTTTTTTTTTTAGCTTTTCCTTGAAATTCCAGATGTTATAGGTACTTCATTTTACACGATTTATTATTTGCGGTGCGTTGGCTTTGACGGTCGTACATTCTAAAATAAATTATTTCAGCTGAGCGTGCAAATAAAAAGCAACCGTTAATGAGCCAGCTATACGGCGACTCGCGAAATCGCATGAAATTCAATAAAAATAACGGATGTACGAGTCCGCCAAGATTAGCCCCGGAGCTTATTTGAAGCGCATGCTTCAAGTTTACTAAATGTCCCATTAATAAGGTCCGTAATTGCCACGCGGCCAGAAATAAACACGTAACGCCCGAAGCAAAAAGCTCCGCGCGCTTCGAATAATTCCCGCAGGTTTATTACGCTCACCGACGACTTGCGCGGCGCGGTACGCAAGTTTACAGGTTTACAAGCACACGAGTCACTCGCGGTCTTTCTCTTTTTTCCTTGTTGTCCCTCTCGACTTGTCGCTTTCGAAAAGCCGCCGCGGAGAGGCCGCGAAAACACCTCCAGCGAGATCGACGACTTTCGATTCGTGTAATTAATTGTGGGTCAAGTCGCGCCTTTTTTTCGCGCGCCTTGTGTTTGTGACGTTCTTTTTTTTTTTTTTATTCTTAAAAGCAAAGCGAAGGCTGGAGAAGATTACGTCGCGTAATTGCTTAATTTTCCGGAGCTTTCAGATAACGTGGAAAATGTTTACATTGAGGTTGAATGGGGTAATTACTTGGCGATAAAGAATAGTTAATTATTTAGGTTTGTTTTGGATAATCGATGTAATTTCGTTAGGTTGAAAAATATTGTGCAAGGCGTCGAAAAAAGTAGAAATAAAAAGCACTGCGCAAAATTTTTAAGTATATTTTGCACAATGATTTATGCGTTTTAATCAATTTACGTAAAACAAGTACATAAATATGTAAATATTTGTTATGCTTTAGTAAACATTTACTTATAATATTGATGAAAGCTTCACGGCGGAAAAATAATTAACTTGTTTACTTTAATTTCAAACGTCGGAACAAGTGTAAGCGCTATAGAAATTATTTTTAAATTCTTTTAAAGAATTCGAGATATTTTTCTCTTACTAAAACATTAGTTAAGTTTAACTTATTTTTATTTTGTTTACTACAGTGTTTAACAATTTAATTATAGCTTTTTGATAGAAAATACTATTAAAAAAGTCATATTTCAATCTTGACAATCTATAAAGTATACCAATTAATAAAAAATAAAACTAAAAGTTATTTTAGATCTTACTTTTGTTAATTCTTTTATTTTACTTTCAGGTGGCATCACAGGTGGCATTGAAATCTGCATCACATATCCTACTGAATATGTAAAAACTCAGCTTCAACTGGATGGCAAAGCTGGTGCTGGCAAACAATATACAGGGATTTTGGACTGCGTCAACAAGACTGTCAAGGGACATGGATTCTTTGGACTGTACAGAGGGTTATCGGTTTTGATCTACGGTTCAATACCTAAATCTGCTGTTAGATTTGGCTCCTTTGAAATGGTAAAAAATAAACTGGTGGATTCAGAAGGAAAGCTCAATGCTGCAAATCGACTGCTGGCTGGTCTATGTGCTGGTGTTTGCGAAGCCATCCTCGCTGTAACTCCTATGGAGACAATCAAAGTGAAATTCATCAATGATCAAAGATCAGCAAATCCTAGATTTAGAGGTTTTGTCCATGGTATTGGAATTATTGTTAAAGATAATGGTAAGATATTATTATTTAGAAAAGAGAATTTACTTTGTCTTTTAAATTTATTTAAAATTTGCTGAATTGTAAAAAGTTCTTGTCTTTTGTGGCAACAGAATTTTACTTGTATTAAGTTTTTACAATTCTGCATTATTTTACATATAACTGCTTACATTGCATGTTTTTTCTGCTTAGGATTCCGTGGAGTTTACCAAGGTTTGGTGCCAACTATTATGAAACAGGGTTCTAATCAAGCTATTCGATTTTTCGTAATGGAATCTTTAAAAGAATGGTATAGGGGTGGAGATAACAATAAGCATGTTCCTAAGTTAGTCGTTGGTGCCTTTGGTGCAGTTGCTGGAGCTGCATCCGTTTATGGAAATACACCTATTGATGTTGTTAAAACAAGAATGCAGGTTTGTATTTTTCTACATTTTAATAAGCCCTTTTTTAAAATTAATAATTCATTTATTTAACTTAACATTTTTCATTTAATAAATAAATAAATTATTGCAGGGTTTGGAAGCTTCGAAATACAAAAATAGCTGGGACTGTGCTGTTCAGGTATGGAAGAAAGAAGGTCCAAGAGCATTCTACAAAGGAACAGTACCACGATTAGGTAGAGTCTGTCTGGATGTGGCCATTACTTTCATGATTTATGATTCATTCATGGATCTCTTCAAGAAAATCTGGCCTTGAAGACATTAGAAATCATAATTTTTGAGCCTGTATTTTTTCAGGTTTTTAATATCAACAAAATATGAAAGTAGTTGCAACCTTTGTACCTACATTGTATAAAAAAAAACCACCTACTGCTTTAGAAGCAGTACTTAAAATATGTCAATGTTTACCGTAGATTCATATGGTATAACATCACGTTAAGAGATTGCCAATGCCTACAATGATCTTCGATTTTTTTATAGTATATGTGCCATGTGTATGATTTTTTACCAACTCTTTAATTTTTCATCTGATATCTATAATTATTATTAAAATAATTGAATTGTATATTTACTTAGTTTCTAGAAAATCAATTGTTTCAGTAATGAATACAATTTTTGTTTTGCTCCCTTAAATTATTTCAAATTCAAATTTAGTGCTTGTTATGTAAAAATACTGAGTATATGTTCAAATTACTGGAACTGAAAATAGTTTAATATCAGTTTAAGTTGAAAGATTGAAAAGTTGGTTGTATGGGTATCTGAAGAGTGAGAATTGTAACAAAAACCATGTCATTGATTTTTAATAGGCAGATTTCATCAGCAAACATTAAATGAAGTATGTCATTAATGTTTCTATATATTCGATAAAATGTGGCTTTTTATTCAGTTAATCAATTTCAATATGTATATTCAGAGCACAAATTGTTTGATAATTTTTATAATGATTTACTTCAGGTTTAAAGAAGTTTTGATATATCTACTGAAGATTTACTAATCTAATGTTTGTTAAACAAATAGAATGTCATTGTTATATCTTCGCAAAGATTATGTAAAAAGATTTTTGAAAAAAAAACGAAAAAGAACAAAACTATTTAATCAGTGGATTATAATTTGTATACAGAAACTTAGCGCTTTTTTTCATGCTTACTGCCGTAAACATTTTATCAATGAATTTTATTGAAAGATACTACTTTACATTGTCTTTACTGTCTTCAAACAGAGCTTTTGGTAATACCTTTTCGAATTATATTTTGTTACAGATTTTTACAGATAATCACATTCCGTGGTAATATTATATAAGAGATTTATGTATTCTTACTTTTGTAAGTATGAGCACTTGTTTTTTACTTTGTCGTTCTTTACATTGTTGTTTAATTTTTCATATCTTATTTATGTCAAAAATTGTATAATTTATAAAAAAACTATATGTCACAAAATGTTAAAATTTTGTTGTGTAATTTATCTTTTTAATCAGCGAATGTGTACTTGTTTACAATTTTGTTACTCTAAATCAAAGAAATTATTTATAAAAAATGTGAATGATGCTATAAATAGATCGCTATATTATAATCTTAGAAGAATATATCAAGAGTTTAAATGCACTATACACCAAAAACATTTTATAGTGTATTTTTCAAAAAGATAAAATATTAAAGTACAAATTTTAAAATGAAACTTTTTATTGAAGCAACCCAATATCTAATTTTATATGAAAATAAATTTGGTTTAGTGTGGGTTAGAAAATTATTACGGCTCACAACAAAATAAAATTTACAATAACGACCCTTTGCAATCATAAACGACAATATTCTATAAGCAGTGAAAATTTCAAATTATGATTTTAAACGTAACTTTTCTACTTCAAATTACATTGCGTGAAGAAATTTATAAATACCCTATATAAGTTTTTCACATTATGAAAAATGAGATGATTAAATTATAATAGCAAGTCTATCTATATGTAATGTTTGAGAAAAAGTAAAAAGACACTATTGAAAATGTAATTATTGATGTAAATATCAGTTAATGTATAATAAACATATAAATATGCAAAATATTAAATCATATTTCATAGTTAAATTATTATTTACAATTAATTTAGCTCATTTAAAATACAGCAAATAGTATTAGAGAAATTCGGTAGAACTTTAATTTAGTACTTTTATAATATGAAAGTTAGTAGTAGGAATTTCGGAATTTCTTTAAAGTGGTAAAAAAATGAGGAGACAGGAGTTTAATTGGGCACGGAAGTTGTGAGAGAAAGTAGAGTCGTAAAATCTTTTTATGGTAATGTTCTCGGGAAGATAAGTTGCAGCGTGCCAACACTCTTTAGTTCGCACATTCGAATTAGAATTCAGATTAATTATTATAATAAATATAATTAAAGTTTAAAAAATGTTATTTATGTGCCACTTACTGTGTAGAAGATCAAAGACGGATCAAAGAAATTTAAAAGATTCAACCAGTAGAGTCAAAATAAAAAATAGATTATTTATTTATTTATATTTTATATATACATATATATAAAATATTAATAATAATCCAATCAACAATAATGGTAATGTAACTGTAAATAAACTTTTTGCCAGTATAATTATATATGTGCGCAAATAAAATAATACGCTATAAAATAAAACAAAATTGAAATTTAGTAAGATTTATATTAGATTAATACTTTATGTCTTACTTGTCTCTTGCATAACAATGCTAATATCTCTCCAAGCATTGCATATCATTATTTTGTCACTATATGTTTTATTACTTTTATCATATATCCATAGTGTTGTTTGGATCAAATCTATAAACAAATCTTCGACACTTTGTTCAATAATTTCAATGTCCTTTGCTTCCTCAACAACAGTATATTGTGAAATAAAAGCAATTTTCATAGTAGTTACATACAATTAAATAATGGTTTTTAAGTCTTTTCTCTTTTATAAATTACAATAAATAATGAAGAAAATTAAAATTTACTTTCTACTGCTTTGTTTTTTATCATTTCGACAACCGACTCTGCAGCTGAATTATTAACAGTACTCAAGGCACTTTCAACAATAGGCGTTTTATTTTGCTTTATATTCTTCAACTTTTTGCCTGAGGTACAATTTTGTGGTACTTGAACCTGGTTTTGAGAAGATGTTGACATCAAGTTTGCGTAAGTGCTAAAAATAATATTATTTGCTTATTTAATTATAAATATTATTATATAGCTTGCGCACATGTAATTTGAAGTATTATTTATTGTCTACTTTGGTCTTCTTTTTCATTGAGTTTTCTCATTTGTTCATACAATGCTCAAGGATTTCGCTTTGACTTAACAGAACCACTTTTAGTTTCTTTTTCTTTTGCCATTCGTTCAGCAAATTAGTTTCTTTTCAAACGAGACCATCGTTCTTGACATTTTTCTCCTATATATATTTATTTATTTCCATAGATTATATTCAAAATTTTTGAAAAGTAAAAGAGCGACATACGATTTTTAAATATTTTTAAACGTTTGCATCATATTAAGTAGTAAAATAGTTTTAAAGTAAAAACGATTTTAATTAAAACTAAAGTAAACAAAAATTTGATCGATTTAAATTGTTTGCCCAGTTATTAAATATTATAAACATACTATTTTAACAAAAATTTTTCCACGTGAATAGTGAGAAAAGACTCGGAACGAGGGTGAGAAAAGATTGATGGAGTGGAAAAGGAAGAGGATCGCGCAAATGATAAAGAGTACGAGCGATAGGTACCGAGGGGCAGAGCGAGAGAGGAAAATGAGAGAGGGCTCCGCGAAGAGAAAGAGGGCAAAAACAAGCGGAATGAGTCGAAAGTTCAAAGTGAGAAAGAGGAGGTCCACCGTGGGCCCCTTTCCGCCCATCGCCGTCGGTGTACCTGAGCTCACCTAATGGGTACCTATAAGTATACCTGTACGGTGGTCGCGGCGCGCATTATTTCGGCAGAAATCCAACGCCCCCTTTTTTTTCTAACTAATTACTTTTTTCGGCCTTGCCTTTTGTTTTGCGCTCGATTTTAATTTACTTTCTTGCCGTAGCGAACTTCTCAAGGCTTCTAGCCATTTCAAATTTTATCCTGCAAAATTCTTCCGTTTTCAAAAAGTTAATTTTTTATACGATTGAGAATAACAAAAAATATTTTTCTGCTAAAATTAATTAGTTTCCTGGATACAGCACTGTATACGAGATACATAATCCATTAAATAATAATTCGTTATAATAATAATAACAATTATTATTATTGTAATTACATATATTTCTTATGGCAGACATACATATAAGCTTTATAACTACTTTTTGCAGTATTTGTAAATTTTTTGAACAAAAAAAGTACTTAATTGGCGAATTCCGCAAACTTCTCACGAAGCCCCATTATGAAGTTCGCGTGCTTCAATCATCTTCGCGGAATTTTCGCACGTATTGCAGGCGCCCCTCCCCCCCACCCCACCGCCGCGTGGCAGTCGGCGCGCCCGCGGCACGCGATTTTCCAAAGGATCGCGCGGCTCTCGCGCGGAAAAAGGGTTAAACATCATCATAATAGCCCCCGCTGGTACGCGATATTACAGTCCCCGGGGCCCGCGGAGCGCAGCTGTGCCGCGAGTGAGAGCAGAGGGAGGTGGGGGGGGGGAGGCCCCGTCGCTCCCTCCGTCTCTCTCCCGCGCGCAGAGACGAGCGGGCGGACGCGCGCAGGTGCCCGAGAAAGGCCCCCCTTCCCGCTCGGGGCCCGAGGGGGGGGACCCGGGGTCACATTCCAAGATGGCTGTGCCCGAGGAATGCAGCGCTGGGTAGGCCCTCCACTCCCCCCCCCCCCCCCTCTCCCCGCCCCTCCCATCCGCAGCGCACCTCTCGCGGGACGCTCGCGGTGCTCTCGGCTCTTCTCGCGCGATCGGCGCCGCCGATCCTGCCCTGCGGAAAACAAATCCCGCGCGCGAACGCGCGTACCGCACGCACGCGACGGCCGTCCCCCCTGCGAGTGTCGCAGCGCGTCGATCGTGCAGCATCCCGGACCCAGTGCGCTACGGAGCGGGAGGCTGCTGAGGGACTCGGGGAGCTCTCTACCTACCTGCGGCGACGGAGGCCCGGAATGGACGGGAGGTCGGGGGCCTGGTCGCACTCGCGGGTGACGTGAGCGAGCCATCGGCATGCCACCGGCTCGCCTCAAACGATGTCTCACAGGGATATCTCGGAGGTGAGTGTACGCGGATGGGGCCCCGTTGCCTCCAGGCGCTTTTCTTAGTTTCTCTCGCGGGTGACGATTTCTCTCCGAGCAACCGCCGCTCCACGGTGTACTCCACTCGCTTGTTTGTATACACGCGCACACCTGACGCAGTGTATTTTCGTGCGTTCGGTCCGGTACAGCGGAGGCTGCGCTTCTTATTTGCTCGCTTTTGGCGTATTTTTTTTTGGGCTTTCCTTTTATTTGGCTCCTCCGGTGTTGATTGATTTCCGCGATAATTCGCGGACGTGGAGCGCGAGCGGAGCGTCGAGGACTTTTCGGTTTCATTTTTTGGCCGATCGGTAGGTTAGTGAATGGAAATACCTGCGGCTCTTTTTTATCTCGCCGTGTTTACCGGAGTAAAAAATGGCTGGTCGCTCGCATTTCGCTGATGCACCGCCGACCTTTTTTTTTTATTTGTTTCCTGACTTTTTTAATCGCTTCTTGATTATTTATGGTAGTGATAAATATTCATTAGTTTACTGTGGATTGCTTCGGAGTTTTTTTTAGTGAGATTTTTATCCATTTTTAACGGTTTATTTTAGCATTTTTGTTGCACATTTTTTTCAGATGAACGAAAAAAGAAATTAACTTTTAATATTTTGTAAATAATTTTATGTTAAATAATTATTATTTATTAATTAATTTAATAATTATTTTTAACAAAAAACAAACAACATTTATTTAAAACAAAAGTTTTACAAAAGTTTAATTATAGTAGTGTATTATCTTTTTTTTTAATGAATTAATTTTTATTTTTAATTCAGTTACTTTAATCAATAAATGTAATAAACAAATTTAATGACTTGTTAAATTTAACTTTAAGGTGGAGCCCGAAGGTTCGTCGGCCCTGGCTGCTGGATCAAGGGCACTGTTCCTCGAGACAGTACGCAGGAGCAACACTGCCTGCCAAAATGGAGATTATGCTTTGGCAGCCACTTTATACACAGAGGCACTGGCACTGGATCCTTTGAGCCATGTGCTGTATTCCAACAGGTCAGCAGCTCGTCTCAAGATGGGCATGTTTTCCATGGCGTTGCAGGATGCTGTAAGGGCCACTGAACTAAGTCCGCAATGGCCCAAAGTATGTTTGGCAAGTTAAAAAAAAAAGTTATTAATATTTACTAACTAGTAGCTTCTAAATATTTATAATTACTTGCATAATTTATGACTTTCATTTGAAATGAAAATATTTATTATATAATGCTAGGTATAAATTATAGAATTTTATAAAATATTTGGTCATCTTGAAATCTAGATACCAGTAAGAATGTTCTACATTTTTTATTTCTTCATAAATAGAAAAATTTAACTTGTAAAGTACGATAACTAAATTTTTATTTTAGGCATTCTATCGCCAGGGCGTAGCCCTCCAGTGTTTGGGCCGCTATGGCGAGGCCCTCGTGGCCTTCAGTATCGGCCTGGCACGAGACCCGAGCAACTGTCAGCTGCTCTCGGGTCTGGTGGAGGCATCTCTAAAATCGCCTCTCCGTGGAACATTAGAACCTACGTTCCAACAGTTGCGCGCGATGAAGCTCGACGAGTCGCCGTTCGTCGTGATATCGGTAGTGGGCCAGGAGCTGCTCGGCGCAGGCCAGTACAGAGCTGCCGCCGGCGTCCTCGAGGCCGCCCTGTCCATCGGCTCCTGCAGTCTCAAGTTAAGAGGCAGCGTTTTCTCAGCGCTCTCTAGTGCTTACTGGGCTCTCAATTCCATCGACAAAGCTATTGGTTACATGCAGCAGGATTTAGGTAAATTATCCTTTTTCATTTCAAAATCAAATAAAAATCGAATCTATAACTTGAAAACATAATTTTGCCTGCAGATGTAGCACGATCGCTGGGAGACACGCAGGGTGAATGTCGTGCGCACGGAAACCTTGGTTCGGCCTACTTCAGTAAGGGCAGTTACAAGGAAGCGTTGACAGCTCATCGATATCAACTAGTACTCGCCATGAAGTGTAAGGATACGCAGGCGGCGGCCTCGGCTCTTACAAGTCTGGGCCACGTGTATACGGCAATTGGCGATCTGCCGAATGCGCTCGCGTCGCACAAACAGTGCGTGCAGCTAGTCAAACAAATCGGCGATCGGCTGCAGGAGGCCAGAGAGATCGGCAACGTCGGCGCTGTTTATCTGGCTATGGGCGAATTCGAGAGCGCGGTATGTTAGAATTACTTTTACACATTTTTGAACAACTGGTAATCGTTGGAAAAGATAATTAAATTAATTTTTCTTTATACAGGTTGATTGCCATACACAGCACCTGCGAATCGCTCGCCGTTTGGGTGATAAAGTCGAAGAGGCAAGAGCTTTTAGTAATTTAGGATCGTCACATCATTACAGAAGGAATTTCGGACAAGCCATGACTTATCACGAAAATGTTCTTAAAATCGCACAAGAATTGGGTGACAAAGCAATAGAAACCAGAGCGTATGCTGGACTGGGGCATGCGGCTAGATGTGCAGGTGCAGTGTTTTTACATTGACGATGTTCTTCAATTACGCCTACCTGAGATTATTTAATCAAAATCTATTTTGATCATTCTACAGGTGACTTACAGCAAGCGAAACTGTGGCATCAGCGACAGCTGGATGTAGCTTTGTCAACGAAAGACAAAGTAGCGGAAGGCCGAGCTTGTAGTAACCTTGGCATCGTTTATCAGTTGTTAGGAGAGCATGACGCTGCTCTTAAGCTACATCAGGCTCACCTAGGTATTGCTCGAGCACTTGGAGACAGGGCGGGTATGGGCAGATCTTACGGTAACATAGGAAACGCATATAATGCGCTTGGCTACTATGAACAAGCTATCAAGTATCATAAACAAGAATTAACTATAAGCAAGGAGGTAATTTTACTCTAACTCTATCAATAAATAACGATAAAGATTTATTAAAAGTCGCACTCTATTCAGTATTACAGTTTATCTGCTTTTTCTTAAAATTTAATATTTTTACAGGTAAACGATCGAAGTTCAGAAGCAAGTACACACGGAAATCTGGCAGTGGCCTATCAAGCCGTTCAGGGGCACGAGGCAGCTTTGCGTCACTATCGAGCACACTTAGCAATAGCGCGAGAGTTAAAGGATACAGCAGGCGAAGCGTGTGCTTTACTTAATTTAGCCAACTGCTTATCATCACGTGGACGATTCGACGAAGCCATACCCTACTATGAAAATTATCTGATGCTCTCGCAGGAACTCCACGATGTTGAAGGAGAAGCTAAAGCTTGCCATTTTCTCGGATACGCTCACTACTGCTTGGGTAATCACAGAGAGGCTGTCAGATACTATGATCAAGATCTAGCCTTGGCTAAAGATTTGCAGGATAAATCAGGAATGGGCAGGGCGTACTGCAATCTTGGCCTAGCTCACCTCGCGCTTGGAAATCTTGATACAGCATTAGAGTGTCAAAAGTATTACTTAGGTAAATGGATGTCATTAATATATTTGTTATTATATAGAAGATGTAACTTTTATAATATTTAAGACAGTTAAATGAGTTTTATATAATCGTTTGCAATTTTTTGAATTTATAGCAATTGCACACATGACGAAACATTTGGCTGGCAAATTTCGGGCTTTAGGCAATATTGGTGACTGCTTGTTACGCCTGGGCGACGTAGACGAGGCCATCAAAATGCATCAGCGCCAATTGAATCTTGCGCGCTCAGCTGCTGATCGAAGCCTTGAGGCCGCGGCCTACGGTGCTTTGGGCATTGCGCATCGGGCGACTCGTAATCTCGACAAAGCACTCGGATTCCATACCCAAGAGTTGACTTTGCGACAGGAGGCAGCCGATTTGCGAGGCGAGTGCCGAGCTCATGGTAACCTCGGTGCCGTGCACATGGCACTCGGACAATACACTCATGCCGTGAAATGCTACCAAGAGCAACTCGAACGCGCTCGCGAACTGGGTGATTCTGGTGT
>JAXIUT010000021.1:264564-282003 GCA_035586675.1 Eurytoma californica | reverse complement strand
TTAGTACTCGTGAGTCAAAGACAACTTCAAGCTTTCACTCAACTGACTAGCTACGTACCGAGGGTACTCCCTTAAGCATATTATTACACTACGCAGCTGCTAGGGTGATAAAGAAAAAATGGTCTCAGATCGCACGTAAATTGTCACTTAAGTCGTAGCTGAGGGTGACAAATTTGGCATCTGAGGTATTTTATTTCATCCCTCGCGTTGCGTGTACGATTTGATACACTCCCACGCTGAAATTGCTTTTTTTTTATTCTCGCGTCGAGATAAAAATTGGCACTTTCGGCGGGGGTCCGTATAAAAAAGTTAATTTAACATAAAAACTAGGCTCTAAAGTAATTTAATAATGATCTCACAAGGGATACGCGCGGCTAACGAAGAAAAAAAACCATGATTAGCCGGTGCAAGCCGGGCGTGCAATTATAAAGAAAAAGTTAAACTTTCTTTCATCCGGCTGAAAAATCACATCTTCATGGCTTTTCATTACGTAGCCGCGCTGCGGCCAGATGCTCCGCTCAATTTGCCTCGGCGCGATCCCTCGTGAACTCCCACTCGAGCCCGCATTTTTTCCATATCCTCATGATTGAGTCGAGCAATTTCGAGGGAGCGAGAAGTCAATTAGGCGCTCAGGAATTCGCGGGGCCTTGTCGTCATCGCGCGCTCGGCGAATTTTTTTCTCCTCATCCTCCCCCCCCCTCCTCCCCGCACTTCCTCCTTTTCTCTCCCACGTACACCGAGAGGAATCTTGGGTGAGAGGGCAGGGCGCGTCTGTGTATATACGTGGTCGGAGGAGCGAAGGAGAAAAAAGGAGCGAGGGACTTGAAGTATCCGTCGCTAAAGAGGAGAATCGCGTAATTAAAATTTCAGCTCTCAAATCAGCCGCCCAGGGCTTCTATATGAGCGACCCGCCGGGCGAATCAATGGAGTAGCCTACTTTCCGGCCGGGGCGATTTAAAGTATGTTCCCTAATTTGAATTTCAAAATCTTCCAAATGACTTTGCGAAGTTCGGGCCCGCGCCGACGGGGAGTGTGGGGGGGATCCGGCGGAAAAAAAGGAAGCGGGATTATTGGCATACTTTGGGAAACTCGAAAGTTCGCTCGAAAATTTACGTATATAAAGGTATGTACACAGTCGCGTCCGCGCTGGGCTCGTTTTATTTCAATTATGAGAGGATCAGGGACGATGACAGCGCAAAGCTCCTACAGGACTTTTTAATTCACGCTTACCTTACCTTATCGGAATAATTATGGAGCTCGAACAGACTGCGCGGTCCTGCAGTATTTTACTCGCACTTTTCTAAAGAGGAAAATTGTCCCTAGAGCTTTATTTAATGAAATGTAAGAAATAAAAATGCTAAGAACATTTTTTATGCTATCGCTTTATAGCGTTTTTTAAAGCAGAATAAGTTATTGTTTGAGCTTTATTTATTTAATAAAATGTAAAATACAAAATTGATAACCCATTTCTTTGTACGTTCAATTAAATTTGCATTGTTAAAAATATTAAAATTTACTTGTAAATATTTACAATTAACAAAATAAATAAAAAGAATTATTTCTAACTATAAGACAAACGGAATTTCATATTTCGGTATAAGAAAACACCTCTAAAAGCTTGATCAAAATCCGTGGCTCAGAGTTTTTGCGCTCGTTCTCTCTCGGGGGAGCTCAGCGAAAGCAGCTTTTGTTGCAGCGCAACAGCCCATCGACTCGTGGAGTGCATATTGCGGAATAAATTTTACAGCGAAGACAGTAGGAATTGACATATTTATACACAGCGTTCTCTCCCCAAAAAAAGCCCGCGATAAATACCAGTACGGTAAATAATATTCGTTTTAATGCTGACTCATTTTTTTTTAAACACGCTTTGATCGGCCTTTCGTCACTCCATTGCGAAAAATGCTCACTGTAAATTTGCGATGCATTTTATTGCAAAATTTACGGAAGCAACATTTCGCTTCATTCAAATATAATGGAGCAAATCAGAATTTCGGAATATGGTTTCCAGTAGAAAATTGCAGCCGAGTTTAGAAGTATTGAAAATTTAACATTTCCATCACGTTCAAAATGCTTCATTCAAATTCTTCAGTCGACCTATCCAGTCGCATGGAGCATCTCGTTGATTTCTGGTAGATATGTCAGGAATTGTAAAAGATGTAATAAGGGACTTAAATATGTTTAAGAATAACTCGTGGAATCTTAAAATAGAAAATTCGAGTCAAATATTTACTTGATTTTTAATTAAATTATGGTTTCTTTTAGTATTCGCATTATAAATTAAGCATGGATATTTCAAAAATTTATATTGAAAATTGAACTTGTGATATGCTTTTCGCATTACCTGTCATCTTTCTGACGGTAAATATTAAACAGAATATTATCACGGATGGCTCGATACATCAATATAATATCGACTGTACTTTAATCATAAAATGTTGTTAATACACTTTATAAATGAAAATTTCGGAAGTTAATTTACTTTTAATTCCATGATAATGAGTTATTTATCGGCTTATTATTTTTCATTGAAAAATTTGATCGCAAATCCTCGGTAAGTAATCAGTAAGCGAAGCTTAAATCCCTTCGTTTGGCGATAGTGTTTGCTTTCTTAATCCTATCAAGAGTAATGGAATTTTAACCCTTTGAACCGCGGAGCAGGGGGAGGGCGAGCGGACTCCCGCACCGTTGTCCACACATTTAGCATAAATTTTAACTTTTTGAATAAATTACGCAAATTTATTTCGCGAGATAATAACGTTTGCATTTCATTCTTCCCGTCATTATAAATAATATAGCCGGCCTCCCCGCCGTTAAATCGATGATAATTAAAACGTGAAAAAAAAACCGTTGATTTGTATTATCGATTTAATTTGATTAATTATTTGTGCGAGTGAGTTAAACGTGTAATCCGCTGTAAATGTTTCGTAAAATTACTGTGCGCGGCGTAACATTCCGAAAATTCATGTAATTACCGAATAACTGAGCGAACCATTCCAATTGTGCCATCAACTACGCGATCCCTCTGTCTTTCCTAATCCTATCAGGAAACGTTGAACCGTAAAACCGCACTGAACTCACTTGTAAAATCCACTCTTATAAATTAACCCTCTTTCACGCTTCACACCTCATAAAGTGGCTCTTTTAGCCTCTTTAAGCGCTATTTTACGATGCGGCTCCGAATATTCCGAATCGAAATGTGCGCCGACTCTTAATTTAATACAAATTATGGTCGAGTTAAGTATGCTTTGGGTGCCACTTCTTACGCTCGGTCAATTTTATTTGCGGATCAGTGCAGTTTATTTGTGGTAAATAAAATTGCTGATAGAACTATAGAAATTTAACATTTTTTAAGAAAATACATAAATGTATGTAATTATAAAAGTTTCGCTGAAAATTTTTAAATTTTTCTCTAAATTTTTATTTAAAAAATTTTGATACATTTGTATACACTCTACTGCACTTATAGAATTTTTTTCGCAGTTTTAACATTTCATAATTTTTATCTTTTGTATTAAATTTACAAAAGTGTTCACAAATATTTAACAAAGCATTCGAAGTGACCTACTTATTCGCACTTTCGTATATATTTTCCATCTCCGTAGGGGTGCGCAGCAAATTTCCAGTAAATAATCGACAATCATAATCGTTCACCTTGAGACGCCTAATTTAACATGCGCATTAAAGAAAAATTCTTCAAATCACAGATACCCATACTCCCCGTTAAAATTCAAATAGGAAAAGATACAGTGTACCGCGCGCCCCCCACGGGAGAATTAATGATCCCGTAAACGCAGCCGGCGATCAAATCAGCATAACTCGATCGTTCATCACGCGGAATCACATCGCCACCTTCCCAATCGCATCTTCATATTTCAAAACGGCTAGCGGACGCTCCGCTTCCCCCCACCCACCGAAAATCCGCACGGCGAATCTATTTTTCACGGGGCAGAGCCCCCTGTCCATATCTCACGGTCGACTAACTAATGACAAACCGAAACGGTCCGTAAAAAAAGCCCGGCTGAGCTCCCCCCGTCTTAATCCCCGTCGCGGATATTGAATTCCCCTCGAAAGCTCCCCGTCCCGTAAATTAGGCCGGGTGCGAAAAAAAAAACGGCGCGTTAAAAGCGAGGGGGCGGGGGAGGCGGAGGAATTAATATTCGAAGCGCGGGGACTAGGCCCGCGGCACGCGCTCGAATCCCGTGGCCGCGGGAGGATCCCCGGCTTTGGGTATATAAGGCCAATCGTCGAATATGGCGCTGCGGAGCGCTCGCTTTTGAAATATTAATCTCGCGTCGACTACTGTGCGGTGTCACCCCGGCCGTCTTGCTCGCACCCGAGCTTTGTAAATTTCAATTCCGCTTCCGGCGATGGACAAAAGGCGGACGGGGCGCGCGAGAAAGAGACGTGAATTGCGGTGGCCGCGAGCGTGTGATTAGGTTTGCCAATTTTGTACCTATTGTCGGCGGGGATTTTTTTTATATATGCGCTCGGTGATATTTCTTTTCTGTCACGGTATACCTATCTCAGCGTTTTTTTATTCCTTCCGATCGCAGCGCGAAGTTGAAATTATGAAGCGTATTGATTGGAAAAGCTGTTAAGTTTTTAATTAAAAATTATTTTTTTTTTAGGATTGGATTTTATTGAGTTATATATTGAGAGGCCTTTTTTAATGCTAATAGCCTCGGCCTCTATTTAAATTACTCATCTGTTAGCTTTGTCTCAAGCTAATAGATCAATTTAGTATGCGCATAGGACACTTTGATTAAATTCGGCCTATGATAAATTACTTCATTGAAGAGCAGTTTTCCCCTTTCATAAAGCTGTGGACAATTCCAATTATTATGCAGAATTTGAGTGAAGTGGGATTGATAAAAATGATTTTAAAAAAATTTCGAATAAATTACGCGTCAACGTTGATCCCAATGGGTTTAATATCGGGGACAATCAATTTTGTTCGATTTTGAAATGCAGAATTGAATCTTGATGTGATGAATAAATAATTGAGCCTGACTATCGATTTTTTTTTATGAGAACTAAATTAATTCGATTAATTTGATTAATTGGTTAATTTGCTTGTTCTTTCTTGAATTTATTGGGAATGCAAATAATCGTGAACAGCACGATTATCATTAATGCAGTCGTGCGGTTTAACAATTATAGCATTGATGCGAAATTGGTATAATGTCAATGGTAATATCCTGATTATATCTCTAAAACGTACACGCGTCAAATTGCAATGGTTTATCATGCGAGTTCAAAATTAAACTATATGTTTTTGTATAACTACACCTTGTGCAAATACTCAAAAATTAATTTAATTAGCAATGATCAAAGTATATTATTTTATTTAAATGTTGATAATCGCGGCAATCAATGTTAAAAAGATCGGATTTTAATTATCTTTTTCAATTCGGAGATAAAAATAATGTAAACATAAAAAATGTAATTTATGTTTAAATTTGTTAATTAATTATTTTGTAAAGGTACGACAAAAATATTTGATTAAAAATTTTTTCATATCTGATAAGTAACTCTTAATTAATTTTATCATAAAAGAAAGATTACATTTTATAAAAGCGCGTTCTTTCATTAGTTTTTATAATTGCTTTTTCAGCAATACCGTGAAATAAATCCTTTCGCAGATTTTAAACATTTTATAATATTTCATTGTTTCACTTATCACGTAAAATTTTTGCTTGTTCATTTCAGGCTTTAATTATTACTAATTTAATTATTCTAAATTTAATTTTTAACATTTATTTGTTCTCTTTTTTTATTAGCCCACACAATATTAACATTTTTTACATTTCTTTCTGCAATTTTTTATTTTTACGAATTTTAAAAGTAAATAATATCTTGTTTGCACTGCATACCCAAAATACATCTATGTTTATTCACTTCAGAGTTGGTTAATTTTAAAAATATTGTAATTTTTAGTGCTCAAAAAAGTTATATTTTTTGATTCAGCAAATGTATAAAAATACAAAGTTTTAGCCTCCTGATTAGAAAATCGTTATTTATATCGAGAAACGCGATAACAGAATATAATGTACTAAATTTCTTGTAAAATCAGGCAGACGTGATAAGAAAAATTGAAATTTACCCAAAAAAATCAATCAAACGTGCCCCTGGAGCCCGCACCCTTTAATAACGTTCAATAACGCCAGAGGAAGCAAGAAGCGCCTACGCGAGCGAGATAACCCGGGGCAGTTTATCAGCGGGTGCTCGCGCGCGTGCCGATCGCCGGCAAATGCGCGCCAGATTTATTGAGCCCGGGGCGCATTCCTAAGTCCGCGCGATTCCGCCGGTGACGAATGATTTGTCCGCGGACTTAGGAATGCACCCGAGCGCGCGCGTAATGAAGCGCGCCGCCCTATTTCGCTGACTTTCGCGCTCGTCGATCATACATTTTACGCGCGCCTCCGACGACCCTGACCGAATCGCCGGCACATTTTTTTTTTCTCCCTTACGGACGCTGGCTGCGTGCGCGCGCTGTACACACTCGCGTCGAGATCTATAAAAAAAAAAGGGAGGAAGTTTATCGCCCCTCCAGGGGACATAATACATAAGTGATAGCAGCTGGAATTCGTCGGAGGTTACTGTTTTTTACGGCTTCTGGCGGGAAGAATGTGCAAGCGAGGAAGTTGCAGTGTCAGTAGGGCCGAGAAGTGACGCGAAGACGTCGCGGGGAATAATTTTACGACGTGGGTGAGATGTGGAAAATATTTTTCATTGAACGCGAAATTATTTATTGCTGAGATGTATAAATTATAAAATTGCAATAAATTTCTGAAGCCGGGCAAAATGTTAATAAGCTTTGAAAATTACGAAATGATAATGCTGGTGTGCATATTTTATGAATTTTGAAATATTTTCACGTAAATTTATGATAATTTTATTTTAATTAATGGAAGGGTTTACGATTAAAAGTTGAAATAAGTATGTACGCCTTTTTCGTTCGTAAATTTATAGAGTAATAATGTTGCGATTTAGTGTTGCTTAATGCTTAAGCGACAAATGCACTTATGATTTAGGAACACTCGTCGTAAAATTTAAGCGTTTTATTGCGCATAAAATTCTAACTGCGTCCCCACCCACTTGATTCTTTCCTTATTATATTAACCTTTCACCCCGTGTTTTAGATTTTCTCGCGAAATTTTTTATGGATTTTAAATGCACGCTCAAAGTGAGCCATGACCCGAATTCGACCACCTCGAAAATGGATGTTTCGAAATAATCACATAAAGGACGATAATAAATTTTCAAACCGTTAAATAGACGTCCCCTCTTTTTTCGTCGGCGAAAGTCAGTACGCCAACGGTCGTTTATGTCGAAAAAAAAGAGAGAGCAAGGAACAGGAACGAAAAATGCATTTTTTTGAATTAAAGCTCGGCGGTTTAAAAAGCATGCCGAAGCGCTGAAACCGAATACAGCAATTCCATCAGTCAGAAATTTCGGAAAAACGAATTATCAAGAATGGAGGAAGTCCGCGAAATAAAAGCGCGCCGAACGGTTTCGTTCATTCTTTCACGGGAATCGCTGCACCGAAAAGCGGTTATCGAGTTATGCTTGTTATCGCACGTGCGCGTCGCTGACGTGCGAGTGTCGCGCGCGGCCAACAAGGTGCGCGATGCACAAAACGCATATTCAAGTCCCTTTGTTTCGCGACTCCCGCGGTCCGGATCTTCCGTCGCGCGAGAAAAAAGAAGTAATTTAGCGTCTCTTTCTTTTCACTTTTGGATTGTGAAAAATAAACGAGCGGGGGATTGCATCTCCCCGCAGATGCGCTCGACTTTTTTCCATTAGAGGTAGTACATTTTTTTTTAAATTTCAAAAAAAAAAGAAAAAACATTTCTGTCCGACATTGGAACGTACCGTTCGGTATAGTTTTTTTTCAGTAAACTCGAAGGATTTGTGCTTAAGGGAAAAAACACCTGTTCTCCGTGTACGTAATACGAGTTCGACAACAAGTACAATCTTGCGCGATATCGGAAAAAAATAAGGTCAAACGAAATATCGAAATAGCTCAAAGGGAATTTAATAGGAATCCGATAAATGTTTTACGCGCGAAATTCCTTGCCTCGTTTTTTTTCATTTCCCCCCCTCTGGGAATGAGAGGCAGCGGAGGAAAAAAAGTATAAGAGGCAATGTATAAATATAAATCATCGAAGGATGTCAAGCAATCCCCCGAAATTGGCACGACAAATTCCTCGGCGGCTCCTCCCACGTCGCGCGGGAGATAAAGCGACGGGGAATGGAGGGAAGAAGCTCGACTAAATAAAAGCCCGCGAGATATTAAAGAATTTGCGTTCCAAATGCGAGCTGCCAAGTCGCCGGTATCCGGGCACATATTTTCGGGGCGACTGCGCGCAGCTGAAATCGGGCCGGGTCCATTTTTCCAGGTGGCGGGGCTCGGCTGATCGATGGGCTCGAAAAAAGGGAGGAGGCGCCGGCCGCCGGCAGCAAGCACATCAAGCAGCAGCAGCAGCCGACGCAGCAGCTGCGGACGGCCGGGGGTACGTCGGCGACGGCGATCGGCAAGACCCACTTCGCCGACGAGGGCAGCGAGAACGTGACCGCCCTCGTCTGCCAGTCCGCCGTCTTGTTATGTAGGGTTAAGAATCTTGGGAATAGAACGGTGAGTATCTCTCCCTGATCTCTCTCTTTCTCTCTCTCTCTTGCACTCCTGCGAGGAGTACTGTACGGGCCGATCTGCATGCATACCCCGCGAGCGGACGGGGATTTGTCCGCGAGTGGTCCAGGATTTTTTTCCGGGACTTTACGGGCTGAGCTCGCGAGCCTTTTTATTCCCCTAAGTCGGGGAAATTTGTTTCGAAATTTTGGGACGGTGTTACGGCGAGGGAGTGCCCGTTTTATTTTTTCTCCCTTTTTTTTCAAACGTGCGCGCTTCTCTTCTGGCGCGGCTTGATCTACGCGGCAAATAAAAAAGAGATATTTCGTGAGAGTTTCTTTGCTCGCCTTATAAAAGTGGGTTATATTTCGAATTTATTCGGCGGAATTTTTCTCTTTTTTTTTTATTTCGAAACTCCTCTGATTGCATAAATTGCGAGAAGTGCATGAATATTGATAAGTCATTGAGATTCAATTTATTTTAAGTATTTTTGTAAAAAAAAGTCAAGTTCGCTGTATTTCGCAGTGACAAAATAGGAATGCAATTCGCAATCGACAAACGAGGTTAAATCCGTATATTTAGGAGTGAGTAAAATATGTAGTAATTTAAATGCAGTAAAAATTAGCCTAAACAATAATTGAAGTTAATGTTGATTCATAATAACGGCTTTTATACTCCATTGAAAAATTTATGTTAATCGCACTTGTTAATTAATTCAATTTACGTAGTCAAATTCAAAATAAAAACTTTTTAAAAATTGCGAATAATGAATTGAATTTAAGAAACAATCTCAACATGATTTTCAAACAAAAGCTTATTAATTTATTAATGTACTAGTAATATACTAATTATAAAATACATTTAAATAATAAAGTCTGTCTAGTACGCGACTGCAGCATGCGTATATATTGTTTTGCAAAGCTAATAAACATGTTTGAAATAGTCAGCAAACGCAAGGGCAGCGGAATTGTTTAATAAAAAAAAAGGCGAGCGCAAACGTTAAAACGCAAAATTGCATTGTTTGCTGGAGCGATATTGAGCAATTAATCGTTTAAACGGCAAAATATTCTCTTGTTTAAAGACTCTTCAGAGGCTGACAATTGATATTGTTCTTCGGACTCTTAATTGAGGACAATTAATGAGCAAAATTGGAGCTTAAACGTCTCGTTGCTTAATGAATCGCACGAATAATCTATTGAGTGGAAAAATGATTTTCTAAGGGTTATTCAGGCAAAAGATTTCTTGAATTCATTTAAAAAAAAAGGAGAAAATTCCACGCAAGCCTCGCTCTTATAATGAATGCAATATTCTTTAGGTAGGCAATAGCAGAAATAAGGCAGGGGGTGGAGGCGTTAGAGCAGGAAATTAGTGAAGGCTGGCAGACTATTATATTACTCTATTATGCCGAAAGCAAAAGTCTTGGCATCAATTATATTTTGAGTGCGAACGAATCAACTTCCAAATTGAACCTAAATGAAATTTCTCTATCAATTTTTTTGTTCAATTATTCAAAAAAACATAGTACTTTTGAAATAAAGAGGCTAATATAATTTAAATTGATTCGAAGATAAAAAAACATTCCATTTGAAAAGAAACAATTAATGTCAGGAGCTCATTTTTAAAAGATTACATATGCTCGGAATAATTGGTTTATTAAAAAGAATAAATGCGCGTTTCAATCTAATTATATACCTTGTTAAAAACGACTTACACCTTTAAAATCTACTTCCCGAATGCGAGCTACCTATTAGTTGAAATATTGGGTTTGAGATAACAATGACTATTTCCGTCTCAATAAACCACATTTTATCCGCGCAGAAAAAAAATGGAGGGTATGCACTTCTCGTCCAATGGAAAATATTTCTGCAATGGGGGGTTGAGAAAAGAAATTCTCACTAAATCATATTTAACACACGACAGCATTGTACGTGATTCGGTGCTATGAACCGAAGAAAAGTCAAGCTTTCCTCGCTTCGCTGCTTTGAGCCGCGTTTTCTCGCAGTCCTTCCCCCGGAGGATTTTAATCCGAATTCACAGGCGGAATTTGCATTTGCGCTTTTACATTTTTTCGTCGCTTATTTTAATACACCTTTCTTCTCGCGCTTTTTCGATCGGAATAAACTCTTCCTTTTTAAAAAATTTTCAATTTCACCAGCACCGTGGATTAACGATCCTCCAGTTTGATTACTTTCCTAGGCCTTCTTACGGTATTACAAAGTAAATCTTGAATCGATTTAAAACAACTGCTCTACAGATCAAAATCCATGTAAAAATATTGTATACAGATTGTATACAGACATTGTATACACTTGAATAAAAAAATGATTGTATTCAAAATGTATATAATTATATGTAATTGCCATCAATTGTATAGATTTTCTACAAAATTTACATAAAATTTATATACAACTGTATAAAAATTGTGTAAAATCTCTTTTGAATATGACCTGAAGAAAAATAATTATTTACAATTTGTATATAATTTGCATAAAACGTTGTCACTGTATATAAAATACATTATATCAAATAATAGAAATTATGTTACAATTGTATACAATTATAAACCTTTCTAAAATAATTTAATACAAAATCTATACAATTGTATAAAGTTATATAGATTTTGTATAGAATCATTTTTTTATACAAAGTCTATACATTGACTGTATATAATTTGTATACAATCTGTATACAATATTTCTACATGGGAAGATTCAATAAGCGAGAAAATTTCTCAGCGCTAGTAGGAAAACTTGACAAAAAAAAAAAAGAAAACCGAAAAAAACAATCCCCTAAGGAGCGTGCCTGCCGGCATGCTAACGACGTACAGCCGGACGGAAGCCAATCGATGGGACCGAAGATCGGTATCGAGCGATAAGGGGAATTATTGCCGGCGGGGTCCGATCGAGCCTCGGCGGATTGAATTAGATCGACGGGGGGAGGGGGTCGTCGCCGCCCGGAAAAAGCCGCGGGAGATACTGCCGGCATGCACGTCCTGCGCGGGGGTGGGGAATTAATGGGCCGGCGGCAGGATGAATTTTCAATGTCCCGGGCTCTTGCGGGCGGCGTTGCAGGTGTCCTGGATGAGAAAGAGGGATTTGCATATCTTGACGACCATGGCGCAAACGTACACGAGCGACGCCAGGTTCACCGTTATCGGCAATACGGGCACCTCGGACGATTGGAATCTGCGAATAGATTGCGTGCAGCCGAGGGACGAGGGCACATACGAGTGCCAAGTCAACACCGAGCCGAAAATACACAAGGCGGTCTATCTCCGAGTTCTAGGTAGGATATATATCTATCTCTCTCCGTGACACTCACTCTTGGTGTATACTTACGCGTAGAGCGATGTGTACGTCGTAGGATCCGGCTGAGCTTTGCCGCTGCATGCGAGCTTGCTACGAGCAATTTTCCCTTTCGGTTTCCTATCTTTCCGCCCTGCCTGACTTTCGTATCTGCGCGTGGAGTTGCGACGCCGGGGATATCGTTTTTCGTGTATTTTATTCCGGGGCTTTTTTTTCCGAGGCGGAGAGGGGGTACGCAAACATTCGGTAATTGCCCGGCGCTTCCTTTAAATGGGATATTTGCTCGTTTTTCACGAATTTCTTGTGTTTTTTTTTCTCGCTCGTGTCCCGCCATTATTTAATTTACCGAATTTTTGACGAGGCACACTTTGCGGGTCAAGTGATCGGCCGTTTAATGGGTGTAAAATTGTTGCTCGGTCGTTCGAGCACGCGTCGATAAGTTCGTGATTATGTGTCGGCGGAGTGCCGCGAGCATTGTTCAATTGATTTTTATCGCTGTCGATGTTTATCGAGGATAGTTAACTAGCGCCGTAATCCGCGCGCAATTCGTGCGATCGGTATCGTTTTTAATGCTCTCATTCCGCCTCGTCATCCCTTCTTTTTTTTTATCTCTTGTTTCGACCCCCGTGCAGCCCCTAATTTTATTGCCCTCCCTCTCCCTCTAAGCTACTTTACGCCGAGTGTTAAGGCTTTATAACTATGTTTAGATGCCATTATTTTATGAGTTCCTTTAAGCGGCATTTAACATTGAAAAAGCTACTGCGCTTTAAAAGCTCGCGCGCGCGGATAAGTAACGGCCGCGGAAGAATTACGAATCACATCTTTCCGTGGATTAAAGCTATCCGCTACTTTATATATTTTCCCCGCAAATATTCATTCACTTTGGCGCAATTAGCTAATAATTTTCAAACGTTAAATGATACGGGTAATTCATAATTATTACTAAAGCCATTGTGTGGTGTTAATTTTGTTCCATCGACGTTATCAAAGTCCATCGAGCGCGAATATATTGCATGCTAATTACTATCATTATCCTGCATGTAAAGTTTATTATGAAAAAGGACTTTGTCGAGGCACCCGCCGAAACTGATGTAATTAATTGATTATTAATAATTCAACAATATATTACGCAGCAAAAAATCTGACCCGTTGATTCGTCGCTTCCTACGAAAACTAACAGACCTCAAAAAAGACTATTTTAATTTGCTATGCTTAGAGTATCAAAGTGAAATTAATTTACCTAGGGCTTGAAAAACTCATAATTTGATACCCAAAGTTTATCACTTTCTGGAAGACTTTAGTTTACTCTAATGCTGAAAAAAAGGTCAAATTAAAATAGGCCTTTTTTAAGATGTGCTAGTCTTCGTGGAATGCAGCGAATTTGAAAAAAAGCACCTCAGCGTGATTCAAGACAAACAGCCGGGAAACTTCGGGGCTGTACAATTTCCGAAAGAGCCGCGCGAAGCCAATGCGAAATTCAAGCCAATCGCCGTATAGCCGGAGTCCTTTTTCCGCCCGTGGCTGTTTTTCTTTGCTCGCGTAGCTCGCGGAGCATTAACTGGACAAACAAGCGAGCTAAAGTTGGACGGGGTAACTCGCCCGCGCCCCCTCCCACCCTCCCCGCCTCTGTTGCAGACGTCCAGGCGGAAATTTTGGGCCCGGAGGAGGTGTACGTGAGGAAGGGCAGCACGATCAGCCTGACCTGCATGGTGAACTCGCAGGGCGTGCCGCCGAGCAACGTGACTTGGTACCACGCCGGCACGGTCATCGACTTCGACGGCCCGAGGTATATATACGCTCGCCGCGTCACTTGAACTCCCTCCAACCCCCATTTGCTCCCCCGGCCCCCTTTTTCCGCATGCAGACCCCCGAGTCTTGCCGGATGCGTTTTATGCGCTTCCTTCCCCCCTCCCGGTATCGAATGGACATTCGGGGCTCGCAGAATCATCTTTTCATAAATGCAAATAAACCGGTGCTGCTTTAGAATTTTGTTGTTTCAATCGGAACGAGACCTTCGACATTTTTCCGTGAATTTACAAATTGCTTTTGTAAATTGTTTAACGCAGTTTTACTTTTTATGTGGAATTTGTTGATGCATATATAGTAGATTATTCTGAAAAAGCGTGGCGGAAAAGAGAGCAGGAATTTGTGTGTAAAATGTTCATTACTGAGAATAATACTTTTTGAGGTTTTTCGTTTAATTTATTTAGGGAGGTGTATTGAAATTTTATCGATTTCATAAAAACAGTACAATCATTTTTTAGGTTTTTAATGTCTTATTTTAAAGCTGCGTTGCCTATGGTAAATTCGTGTCGAGAAGAAAATAAAAAAAAGTACTATCGCGTTAAAATTAGAGCAAATTTCGACAATTCTTTCTTTAAAAAAAAAAAGCTTTTTTAATTAATATTCGAAAAATTTTAATGTCTTTATGAAAGTTATAATTTTCGTTTTTCTAATAATACACACATGCACAAAAATCGATGCAACGCGGTTTAGTCTCGATTTTTGAAGCATAAACTTTTCCAAATTGGTGGAGCCATCGCTCCCAATCGCAGCGGCGGTAACGGAAAGTTTCGAAGCGTATAGATTCTACCGCGACCTCCGACACTAATCATCTTTTTTTAGATTCATTAGTTTTTTAAACTTAAAATCTTTCCACATTTTTTTTGCAATTTAAACTTTTTTTAAAATGTGGTTATTTTTATTTCGTTTAAATTTGTATAAGATCAATTTATACGTGAAAATGTTTAAATAACAAATACGATTCATAAGAATTATTTTATTACGTGTTCGACGGCAATTTTATTGATATAATCCTTCGACGTGAACCTGTCGTAAACGAGAACGGCTTCGATTTTCGGGCTATATTAACGGGAGAAAAATTAAAATCACTTTATGTCTAGTTGACTATGCATAGCACCTGAAATGCGATTTTTTATTGCAAATTCCCTGAGCAACGTTAAAAAGTTAACGACCGTAAATCCAATGCATATTAAGGCCCGGCGATGCTCTTAAAATGAGACTTCAAACAGTAATCCTATCACGGGTTAGTAAACTCGAACATAACGTGTTTTAATAAAAGGGAATTTTTTATGCCTCGCAAAAACGTCCCTTCAAGTATGACAAATGCCACTCTCACCGTTGGCCACTCAGCGTAAAATTCAAAAATAGATTAAGCGCTGGTAATTACGTTAAAATACTTCCAAAAGATTAGCTCGGGATAAAAAAGGACTGCATGTACGTAGGTAAATGGTAATGGGCACTAACGTCTCTTAATTATTCAAAAAGATTTATTTTGCGAAGAAAGATGTCAAATAATAGTTTTACTCGTGTGGGTATCCGATATTCCTAGATCTGGTTAAAATAATTATAAGCAACATTTTATCGAGTTTGTTCGCGAATTTAAATTTGTTCTGTCGAGAATGCTACAATTGCATGTTTACGCAACTTTATCCGCGTATGCATTCGAATCATTATAACTTCCAGCAATGGGCAAACTTTTTTCTAGCGTAGAATTTTTTAATTTCACATAACACCGCCATGATAAAAAATTAAAATTGCACCGCGCAAACATTTCATCGTAAAAGTAATTTATGTTCCGATAAAAATAAAAGGAACTTTCTAAATTAAACTCTTTTTTTTCGAAACATTTTCTCGTTAGGAACGACCTTAATGAATATTTCACCGGGCTAATACGAGCGAGCGAAATTCTCGGGCGCTCAAAAGATTCGAGCGGACGGATGGACGCGAGTGCCTCGGCTCAAAATTACAAATGTGTAAGCCACGCGCGGCGATCGGCATAAATTGTCGCGACTTCGTCGCCGTCCTAAATAACGCCGATGACAAACGGTAAATCGATACGCCAGAAAAACGCTCGCGGGGGACAAAAATCTTTCGAAACAACGGCCGCCGATAAAGTTCGATTAAGCAAGCAACTTTTCAGCGGGACGTCGCGAATATTTTACGACTCGCGGGGCGCCCCGTCGAAAGTAGCGATAAATTCGTTGTCAGCCGTAATAAAGCGCCTCTCCGCAAGATAATACAATAATTCTTGCCTCCTCTCTTTTTTCCCCCCGCCCGCGGCTCGTAAACAATCAAATTTCACGCTTTGCGCGAGTACCAAGTGCTTGGGGGTACGCTCGACTTCAATTCGATTCGGGCGAAAAATATTAAATTCATTTCGCATTACATTCGGGCGAAAGTGACGCGGAAACAACTGGGGCTTAATATTCTCGTGACGAGAGCTTTTGGGATGTAAAATTCGGTAAATTATTAAATGGCAACAGTGATTGCTCTTTGTACTCAAAGAATAAAGTAGAAACTGAATATTGTCGCAGTTTTAATTAATTTATGAAATGCAATTCAAAGTTAAAATGAAAAGAAACATTTTTCTAGCTGAATAATGCTTACGGAAAAATTTATTTTAAAATATTTTTTCTCGTTAATATATCCGGTAGCGTTACTATAAAACTTTTTACAAAAGCAGTTTTTTATTTTTTTTTAATTTCATGGACTTATTAAGGAAACTTCATGAAAGTTATTAATTAATAAAATTGGAAACAATATTTGGTGTTGAATACATCGATGAAGCATTAGCGATATTAAATTTAAATTGATTAAAAGCTTTGTTCGGTGCGTCAAGTTCAGGAACAATATTTTATTAGTCACAAATTTGATCAAACTCAAATTAATTTTAAAAAACTCGTTACCGTAAATTTCTCAGATATGGATTCTATTTTCGTACGCACCTGAAACTCTTGCGAATCCGATAAAATTTTGCAGATATATGTCTAGTCATTCCGAAAGTAAAATTTAAAACGTCATTCTCGTCTTAATAGCTCGGTAACAATCTTATTTGGACGTATATAGGAGCCGTAAATCAAGGTGTTATTCCTTGAGAAATGTATTACTTTAATGTTCGCACTTTTTATCAGAAAATATCATAAAAAAGCAACTAAAATGAATCTCCACGAGTAAAAGATTTAAGTGAAATTCTTGTTTTTCAAATTTATATCACCACGATTCTGAAAAATTCTTTCATCCTCAGACAAAATGTGCTCTATAATTCAAAATTCTTAAAAAAAAATTAAATTGTGTCTTTCAACACGCTAAATTGACTGAAGTAAAATTTCACTCTTATACTTTAAAATTCGTTCTGCTAAGAGTAAAATTCTTCTGCTAAGAGTAAAATTTTTTTAGCAAATTTTATTAGATCTGATCACAGCCTGATATTTAGAGTCTTTTTGAAGTACTGTAACTACTTATTAATACATTAGTCATTCAATATTGTTTTATTATTATTTATTTAATAATCCACTAAAAATTACTGAAATCCTACTAAAAAATACTAAACACTGTGGTAAAAATTTCACTTACGCGACCAAGATATCATCCTATCTAGTAAAATTGATTGAACTTTAAGTAAAAACTACTAAAACATTTCTCTCGGTGTAGAATGAACTATTGATAAATTTCACTCCTAAGAAATTAAATTTTAGT
>JAXIUT010000021.1:242058-264464 GCA_035586675.1 Eurytoma californica | reverse complement strand
TAAAAACTACTAAAACATTTCTCTCGGTGTAGAATGAACTATTGATAAATTTCACTCCTAAGAAATTAAATTTTAGTCTTTCAGCGAACAAACTTTAGAATAAGAGTGAAATTCCTCTTCAGCCGATTTATCGTGAGCGTACATACGCTCAGGGACGGAACAAACAAAAATTTAAAATCAGCGTCGAAAAAGCCAGAAAGGAAAAGGCTAATCGCCACCGAGGGTATGCCGCGGGTCGGCATCTGCGAGTGTGCCCTCCCCGAAAGAAGTAACCGGGCAATTAATCAAAGAATTATTTGGCGGACGATAAATCAGGTGCGCGAGCGGTGAAGATTCATTGCGACCAGCGCTTCGGCAATTAAGGAGCCCAATTCTCTCTCTCTCTCACTTTCTCACTCTAACGCCTCTTTTTTCGCGCTTCTCTCTCCCGCAGGGGCGGCGTGTCGCTGGAGACGGAGAAGTCGAAGGGCGGCACGACGAGCAAGCTGCTGATAACGCGCGCCTCCCTCGGCGACAGCGGCAATTACAGCTGCGTATCCAGCAAGGCCGCCCGCGCCACCGTCGTCGTCCACGTGCTGAACGGTAAGTGCGAGCGGCGGCCCGTCACCCGTCTCACCCTAGGGCTAACGCGACCCTCGTTGCGCGCGGCTCCCCGTTAATTTGGATGACGCTGGATTTTCGACGAGGTGCTCTTATTTTTTTTTGTACACTGGAAGTGGAGTAGGCGCGAGCGCGAGCCCGGGAAATTTAGCGTGATCGAGTGGCGCGGATAAGAGGAGCTTATTTTTAGTTAATTGAGGCTGGCTCTTTTATTAAGCCTGAGTGTGACGGTGGCAAATGTTTGTGGATATAAAGGAATTTTTGTTGCGGCAAGTTTTTGATTGATCGAGTCGAGTGCGCTTCCATAGCGAATGTCTTCAGCTACTTTTACGGCGCGACATTGACAGGTTTATTATCGTTCGAATTCGTTCGCCGATGTCTATTTTTATGACAAATTAGGAACTTTTTCGACTTCGACTTCGTTATAGTGATTCATTTCAATTACTTCTAATTTATTTAATCTTCTGTTGATTGATAGAGATAGGCGATGCATGTAGTTCGTTCCATCTTTATTTCTTTTCTGTTTCTGCAATTTTTTTTTTAAATTGATAAAAATCTGTTTTAGATTATTGTTTATTTATTATATGTGAATGTTATTACTAGTCTTTCATGACAAAGCATAGTTTTAAGAATTAAATTATGTATGTAAAATTTCATTATTATAAGAATGCTGAACACTTTTAATTTTATAATAGTAGTTTAGCTTGATTTTAGATAATTATATTGAAAATAAGCTTACTAGTAAGTTAAAGAATTTATTTTCCTTGAAAAAATATTCTCTAATTCAGCGTATTTTTACAACAACATTTATTCTTGTACCAGATAATATTTGCCGATTTAATTTTAGCCGGTGGTACGATTACGCACTAGAAATAGTAAATATTTTCTCAAAAACAGCGAACAAAGCTTGTAAATAGCACGCGCAAAAGTGGATGTTTCTGTTTGCATATCATTTACTGGATATTACTGAAAATATAAAAGGAAAACTACCTAATTTTTAGGCCCGGAACTCCTTCAAATCTGTAACTCCTTATTTTTCTTTCTCTGTAAGAGGAATAGATTGTAGGTCACGTCCCCATTCGGTTCTTATTTGGCGCTGGCGTTATCTCTTTCATTCCTCTACTGTTTCGCTATGCATATTTGCATTTCTCCATCTCTGTCTTTATTTTTGTCTTTGCGGAGAAGATAATGGATGAGTTTCAACATTATTCCGCTTAGATTGTACTAAATTTGCATAGTTATAAAATTATAAAGTGTACAGTGGAGATTGTATTTAAAAATGATAATCTTTAATAACGAATAAGGTCTTTGAATAAAATACAGTAGTAGATTTAATTATCAAATAGGCGCTAGTAATTTTCTTTAGTAACATATCTTATGAATACGTTATAATATTCTGAATATGTAATAACATGTTATTTCTTTAAAAATAATATTGTACATAGGACTTTTTTTAAATTAAGACAAAGTTACAAATTTTATTTCAAAAGCCCTCCTCGCCAGTTCAATTTTTTTAATTGACTCAATACCTCGCATTTCTCGAAAGTAGTGCATCGACCTTTTGTTACGCAAGACAACACAACGTTTATTAGAAAAAGGCTTTATTAAGAGATTCCAGAAATTGCAAAGTTAAAAAGAACCGCGCGCAGGAGCTTAGCGAGATATATCAGCCATAAAATCAGTACGGCAATAAAAATCAAAGCTACAGAAGAAAAAGGCAAGGGAACCGAGAGAAAAGAGGTATAACAGAGAAGCGCGGCAGGGGGAAATAAATTAACGAGGGCGCGGTTTTTCCACCGAGGCACTGAAAATTTCTCACGACCCGGGGAAAAGGTTTGAGGGGGGTGCGGCAGAAGTCGTCGCTGCAGCCGACAGGTAAATCTCGGCCGCTGAAGCCGCCTGTTTCCTTCGAGCGCTCCGAAGGATCTCTCACAATGGCCCGTCTACATCGCGCGCGGCGTTCGTTTTCTCATTTCCCGCATTACCTTTGGCTCGCCCCCTGGCTCTCTGCCCGAGTTTGCGCCCCGGCCGCCGGCGGCGGGTAGCCGGTCCGCACTTTATCTCGGCGCGGCGTAATTGCCTCGGATTTTCGCCGATGGTACTTGCGCGCGCGCGCACGCCGCTTAACAGCGCGCGCCTCGCTTACGCTGCGAGTCACTTTTACGGCGCGCGCCCCTCCCGCTCGTTTGTCGCCGCGCGATTCCGCGTTAATTGCCAAGAATCTCTTGTTTTGCCCTTGGCTCTCTCTCTCCCTCCCGCTTTGCGTCAGACGGCGAGATTTTCTATTTTTGCGTCGCGCGAGCGAGCGATTGGAAGGTGCCTTAATCAAACGCGCGCGTAATTAGATTGATTTTTTACCGGCGGATTTTTCGCCGGTTATTCCCTTCAGCCGTCGGCCCTCGTTTTCTTTCACTTTAATTAATTTCTTGACGCGCCAAAGAGCCTCGCGCCCCGATACGACGGGACTTTGACGAGTGCGCGAGCGGGCGGCGTTTATTTTTCTTTTTTTATTGAGGAGGCACGAACGCTCGCTTTTTTTTCTCTCACTCTCTCCCTCGCCTTTTTTTTTCGACGCTCGTGCTTTTTTTTACGCTCCCCGGCGCTTTCCCGCTCGTTTGCTCGCTCGCTTGCTCTCGGTCACTTTATGCACTTTGATTGCGAGGAGGGGAATTTTTTAATTTTCGTTTGTTTCATCGGTCGCCTCGGAGCGCCAGCGCTCGCTTTAAGTTAATTAGTTTGGTGTAATACTTTAATTTCGCGCCGACAGGAGATTTTCTGTTAATTAAACTAACTATCTAATTAGCATCGCTTTCTCGTTTCCAGTAAAAAATCTGTTGAGAAGGGATTTTCTGTTTTTTTTTTGTTGCTCAGTTTATTGATTATTTTTTTTGTATTGAAAATGGCTTTTTCTTTTGTGGATGAAAACTGAAAAGTTATATGTCGCTATTTATAGATAGAAAATAATGGAGTTAACTAGTAAAAATTAATCAAAAGTTGCTGTTAGTTGGATTAAAGTTTGCGTAGTTTGTAACGGTATTGGCGTATCGGCATATGATAAATGCATTAAGTAGATCAAGAGCGTGTGTGGTCAGACGTGAATTGCTTTAAAACAATGTTAATTGAAATGTGTTTACGTTACATGAGTAGAAATGTACTAGTGCATTACATCAGTAAATTAAATTCTATTTATATCAAAGTAGGCAATTTAAATTTGATTTACAAAATAGCTATGTTTAATACTGCGTATCTAAGCTAGACATTTACTTTACTCCACTTCTAAACTAGAGATAGAATCTGATTTGCTTGTTTATCCGAAAATATATTTTGTGCGGATTATCAATATGCTGTTTGTGTTAGTAAAAGAAACATAATTAGACAAATATTTATCTCCTAAGTAATTCGGAAATAAATAATGTCACAATTATTGTCAATACTCTTTTCGTTAAAGTAGGTCAGCCAGCTTTGCTTTGCTTTACTTTTCATCATTATTTTTGCAGTAAAGATTAGTACCCGAGCGAAAACGCGAAGTTACCGTCCTGGGGAAAATGAAGATACTGCCCAAGACATCTATATACAAGAACTTCGAGATATAATAGAGAGTTTCGCTGCTGGCATTTCTTATATTCTCGCAAAAAAAGATAAGAGATAATTACGAGACATCATTTTTAAAAACAAGAGTCGCGCAATCTTAAAAAATCAATAAACTCACAAACAAAATATCCAACTTTCTTAAAAAAAAAAAATATTAAATTTTCATTCCATCGCCAGACGAAGTGGTGCGTCCTCCGAGATGCACGACGAGCATTTTTCACTGTACAGCATCGCCTGGCAAGAAATTAAAATAAGCACTCGCCGGCGAATCCGCGAAAATCCAGCGCCGCCGCCGACAAATGGCCGGTAACGAGGTCGAGGAACTCCGCCGGGGGTGGGACGAGTTAAAATTTGCGTGCGCGGTAGCTCGAGCTAACAGAGCCCGCCATCGACTGCCTAAAATTGCAGCGGGTGAAATCGCGCCGGGGGTGAGGGCCGCTTAAACGTCGCGCGGCGTCTCCGGCCGGTAATGAGCGTCCGGTGTGCTCGCTCGCGCGTCGGCTTTAACTGCGCCGTGAGACCGACCCCCTCTGAATTGCAGGCGAGCATCCAGCGGCGATGCAGCACGGGCGCGCGGCCGGCGGCGGGCCGGCGCTGAGCCTGCTCCTCCTGGCGCTCGGGGCCATTGTCCCCGGCGGCGCCCTATTAAGGTGAATGCCGATCCCGAGACGGCGGGCGAGCGGCCGGCCACGGAGGACCGCGCCCCGCGCGCCGAGGAGCTGGAGCGGCGGCCACCCCCGGCAAGGGGGGAGGGGCTGGCGCCCGGCATTGTCCGCCGGCGCCGCGGCGCGGAGTCGTCGCCGAGGACGGCGAGCCCCGGGCCAGCGCCGAGTGGATCGCCCGAAGGCCGAGGGAGACGCCGGAGTCGAGGAGGAGTCCGGCACGAGGGGACGATGAAATACGACTGCAACGCTTGGATCGAGCTGTCCGCGCTGACTGGCGATTAGATCGATGGTAAGTTTTACATGCTTCTTCGTTCTTTATTAGGGGACTTAGGCTCTTCCGCGAGTGACAATTCTTCGTGAAATTATGGTCTTGTGAATTTATCTATTTGCCGGAAGTGTAGTTTATTTTCGTGACAAATGGATATTTTATTCTTTTTTTGATCTATGATAAATCGGTCGATCATGCAATAAAATTAATAAATAAATTTCACGTTTCTAATATTAATCTTAACTTCTAGTATTTATTTGTCTTATTTAACTTCCTAGTGCCGATATTTTGCTAAATAGAATTTTGATAAAGATTTTCATGTAAATCAAAATATTTTACATTTTTTAAGGGTTTCATAAATACGCGTGTGCTACATTATAATGTTCGTGTAAATGATTAAATAAATAAATATAATTATAATTACGAAAATGTTATGTATATATTTACACTACTCTTTACTTTACATAAAAGCAGTAATAATGTTTTAAAAGTATTGAAACACTAATTACATATGAAAGCAGATTTTAAAATACTACATTGTACATACATTCATAATTTAACGTACTTCGTTTTATACTCTTTTTTTTTGGAGCATTTTAATATTTTATAATGGTCGACAGAACTGTTTTGATTCGGAATTAAAAATTTATTTTAAAAAAGCAGTTGGTAAATACCGGGCGAATACATCAAAGTTTGATATCGCGAAAAACAAGGTATTCCGAAAAGCTCCTCATAAATAATTATCATTATGGCCCGATGCTCCCATATCGATCAGATCTCGCTGAACAATAGCTCATTACGGTTGAATCTCCCTGCGTAATGAATGTCATTCATCTGTGAATAAGAAAACGATGCAACTTCAGATTAATATTTCGTGTTTGAGAAATTGTTCGCTTACATTTAGGTAGAAATAATTTATGAAGGCGCTCTCTCGCAATTTATCACCCGTAATTAGTGCGCTTTTTCACCCTTCGAAAACATCATGAAATATTCCATAAAAATAAATAGCAAATGCTCAAAATCTTTCCGTAATACAATTTCTTTGCAAAATTTTCTCCCACTGATTTCATAGCCTGTATGGAGACAGAGGCACTGTGCACTTACAAATTTCTCGATGTATGCGTTAAAAATTTGCCTCGACCATAAAAAAGAAAAAATTGTTTAGCCAAGCCTCAGACGCTGTTCAACGTGTGCTCAGACTTGAAAGAAAGCAAGGGGTTTCGAATCGTCCAGTGCAGACAATGGGTCCCAAGGCACAATGTAGAGCGCGTGACGGCGGCGGCTCGGTTTTCTTCGGCGCCTCCGGCGAATGGGCTTCTTAATTAGCTCCCGGGCTGTTTATTCAATTACGGCTTATCGCCTTAATTAAAGCTCCGGCGGGCTCTCGGCGGCGCGGCGAAATAATGGTAATTCGCCGATATTGGGCCGGGCGCTGGCGCATTGTCGCGGCGCCTCGGCGCGGCAATTAGGCGCGGACGATAAAGCTCCCCGGGGACGTCGCCTGACAAATCAGTCGAATAATTTTCCGTCGGCTCGATGCGACCGCCACCCCCGCCCGGGAAAATATACCCGTCGGCGTGCCGCGCGCGTCTCCCCTTTCGCTTTATTTTATTTTTTGACCGAGCGCGCGCTTCCGCCGCGGCGAGTTTTATGCCGCGCGCGAGTATATTTCCGCCTCGGTCCCTTTGGAAAACTTCGCCGTAATGTTACTTTTAATTTAAGAACTTGGCGCCGCGGAAAAAAGTTCAATTTCAATATTTTTTATATGGCGCGGGGGCACCGCGCGGACGCGAACTTCGCCCGAGACATCTAGTTCGAGATTTTTCCGGGGCGAAAGTTTAAGGAATAGATAAGTCAGAACACTTTGTTTGGCAGTTACTCGCTTTTCTCGGTTTGCTGAATTTTCTTTCCTTACTCGTAGGAAACGTGGCGATGTATCTTCCAATCTATTTTAGCATATTTTTTTAAAAAAAATTATTCCATTTTTTAATGTAAATAAAAAGTTTGCAGTTGAGATTTGTAAAATATATTCATTTTTCATCGAATTGCTTTAAATATTTTATTCTTGAATAATATCTACTACATATTGTGTGTACAAAGATTAACGCGAATTCCCTGAATATGTCTCATAAAGGACTGCAAACGGTTAAATCTGTTTATTAGCGCGAAATCTCCTATTAACAAAGTTTGTCCATATAACTTTTTAATGCTTTGTGTAAGTTTATGCCACGCGGTGCTTTTGATTATGCGCGACCATCTGATTTCGGCGCTCTCGGAAACATTTGCGTCACGACAACAACGATTTTCCGTTTGACAGGCTTTTACATACGGCGGTAATTATTCCCGCGCTCGGTTCAAAAGCAATTTTTGCCTCGCCCCGGCGAAAATAATTGCCGCGCTAATTCCTCGCCCTCTGCTTTAACAAATTGGCCCCAGTGAAAACCGGGTTTGATTTACACTGAGTACACGGAGCAAAAACAAAAGCCCCGATCTCCTACTCCCACGGAGATTTACTCGGGGGAGCTAACTTTAATTGCGCTCCTTTTTTAGTTAACGAAACAATAAAAGTCGAGCCGAGCCGAGATATAACGACCCGGCGCCCGTATTTTCAAATCGTCGCGCGCCCGCTAGTCCCGTCCGCAATGACCCAAGCCAATCCCCCCCTTCCCCACGCGAAGTTCGGAGGAACTTGGCTAATCACATCGCAACTTTAAATAGCTTAGAATAGATCACGTGGCTGGCGGTACGTGACGTCACTTTCTAGCAGCCGACGCGATAACTCGTTTACGCGCCATTTGATAAATTTCAAACTTTGATGTATTTACCATTGGTAGGCGAGGAATGGGGTGGGGGGGACCTTCGTTATTTATTACCTATTAGTAAAATGGGCCGTTCGCAGTTTCGGAATTGATGCGCGCGCCAAAGGTAACGCGGAAAATTCGATTCCGTAATTTCACCGCGTTTTGTTGCGCTGATTATTTTGAGCGGCCCGCTCTCGACGCGTTAAATTTCCGACGTTACTCTTTTCGACGTTCAATCGCATTCATCAAATTGATATATTAAATTTCTTTTTGTTTGTTTAAATATTTACGGAAGCGTCGTTTTGCAAAGTAACTGGTCGATGGCTTTCGAACAACGATAATTATTCATGATTTTCCGATGCATTTAATCGAGCTGAAGTAGTTACTCAATAAACAATAGTGTTTAAATAAATTCCAACGCGTGTACTCAGAATTAATAAAACATATATGAGGCATCTGTACTGTCGTGACGCGTGAGCCCGCAAAATCATGCGATTTTCAACTCGTGTTTATAATAGCAAAGTGCACTTACAAAAGTATACGATAAACATTTTCGATGCACTTTTTTTTATAGTTTTCAAGTAGTATGATCAAATTACATTACCTCCTTATAAACCTATTAAATAAACTTAAGCCTTAATCTCTGTAAAATACCTTTTTTATTAAAAATCATCAGGTAAAAACCATAAATTTAATTTATAAAAAATCAGTTTTTTAAAGATAAAAATGAGAAGTTTCGGAAAATCTGATCACACCGATGATAAGATACATTTTAGTACCGGAAATACGAGTTACGCATGATTATCTCGACTTCAAACGCTCTGTAAAGAATTTTCGTTTATAAATTGTAATTGGTAATCACATTTATATCATCTGATACAATTGATTAATTGGTGATGAATAATTCCCATCGCCCAAAAATAAGGTGAATGCTCCTTTCATCAATGTTCAAAATAGTGAAAGCCAGAGATGTATTTCTGGATGATTTTTTATTTTTTCACTCTTTAAGCAAGTGAAAATACTTTACAGAGCTCCGTAAATGTCAGAATTGTTGTGAAATGTCTTGCATCTGAAAAAACCCGTCTATTTTCCTTTACGTTCGATCATCCCTCAATTATAGCGACCCTTTCTCCAGAGAAGCGCTCATCGAGATATAAATAAAAGAAAATATAACGCATTGCAGCGGGTGGAGCTGCAAAAAGTGTTTACCCAGTCTCGAGCGGCAATTATCGAGGCACCGTCGTCCAGGATGCGGAGGCGGAGGAGGATGCGGAGCGGCGCACAAAAGGATCAGCCCACTCGGCGCGCCGGGGGAAGAAGCGGCGCGCGACTCCTTTCGCCCCGCGGTATTATCAAGGAATATTTCGACGCGGCCGGGAGGAGTTGGTTAGCCGCTTTGACGGGGGCTCGCCTCCTCTCCCCGGGTCCGCAGCTGCTTAGAACCGCCTGGCGAACAAAGGCGCCGCGCTCCCCGTATAATCGTTTTCCCATGGCCCCGCGAAAACAAAGTGGATGCCGCGAGCTCCCGCCCCGCCGAGGGGGGGAGGGGGCCCTCAAAGGCCGAGGACCCGGACTATCCCCAAATTGCTCGGGCCGATAAGCGCGGGGAGCGCGGTTTTGTAAATAGTCGCGGCACGAGCGCCGCTGTTCTCTTTTCTATATTCTAAGCGTAACCGAGGTGGTACTATGGGTATGATATGGATTATAATACGATGTGTGTGCAAGGCCGTACAGGCCGCAAGTAGCTTATGTGTTCGAGCGCACGGTGGCGTGAGGACCGTACGGGAGGTTTTTTACGAGTTCGGGGCTCTTTATACGCGTTGTGGATAGGCGTCTATCGAGTGCGCTGAAATTAGATCGAATTTTTATGTTTTTTTTTTCATCAGGTGCGTTATACTTTAGAGTGTATTGTCTCTCGTCAGTACAAGTAATCTAATTTTTTTTATATCATTCACTTACTTCACTTCTTCGCATTTGGGGGGTTAAAGATTTTTTTTTATTATTTGCGAAAAGTTAAAAGTGATGCTTGAAAAAAATAAGATTATTAATACTTCCGTGATACGAGGTAGGAGAGAGTCATCTACTATTGACCTATACATGCACCTTTAAGATGCTACATCTATTAGAAACAAATAAAATGGTAAAAAAAGTAAAATTTAAGGGTACAATTATTTTAAGGATAATTGAACCAATAATTTCAGGATTGACATTTTATTCTCTTTTTGTGCATTAGTACTACTTATTTCGTTTCTGTACTTGTAGATATTTTTCAAATGAATTAAAAACAAATTTTTTATCTGGTGTATGCTGGTCAATAGTTAGGTAATGATCGATACAACGTAATTCTCTCTTTTTTATTTTATTTACGTCAGTCACATTCTTTTATATACACCGTTATACTGATAATATGTACAATCACTTTTTGACATATCCGCACGGTTTTATTTTATACAAAGTTTTATTGTGTTTCTTGTTCTAAAAAAAAAAAAGAAAAAAAATGCTTTTACGTGTTCAGTTTCAATCCGGTGCGCTTACTCCCTTGTTTTTTCTGCCTTTTTTTCAAAGAAACACAACCGAACGTTGCGATGTAAAAAACAAAACAAAATGCGAAAAATACCTTTCAGCGCTAAAAAAAATCAACGAAGCCCACATAATAATTTTTTTTCCATTAGAAACAGGGAGGAAGCAAAAAGGGAAAAAGCCGTTGACCTCGGCGGAAGACCGCTTCGTATATCCACGTGTAACGTCTAGTCGACTTAACCGCGCGATATAATCGGTCCGATCGGGGCGCACCGGTCCGCCGGCGCGTCGAGGCGGTATTTTTAATAAGCGGCCGCGTGCGCGCTCGCGATAAATTCCGCAAAATTTACCCCCGCATCTTAATCACCGCGAGTGTCAGCGTATTTCTCGCCGACGCTCTTCCCTATTTTTTCGCCAAAAGCGTATTTCGCTGCTTTATAGGTCCGCCCCCCCTCCCCCTCTGAAGGACAATTTATACACGGTCAGGCGTTCATTCACGTGTAAAAGCCTTACGGATTCGCGAGTACACACACACACAAGTGAGGCGGATGGATACAATAGGTCGGCCTTTAAAAAAGAAGGTCACTAATGGAGCGGTGGCCGTAACCGGCGCAACGACCCCGACTGTTTAAAGTTACGTCCACGTTATTATTACAGTCCCTTCGAAATGACTTCGGACGGTGGGGGGCGCGTCACGGGTTATAAAGCATAGGTACGAAAAGGGGGGAGGGAGGCTGAAAGCGGCGCGTTTACTTCGCCTCCTCGAGGCGAATTCTCATAACGGCAGGAAGTTTGTCGAGGGCCTCCGACGCTCGGGGCCTAGGATCGCGCTCCTCTCGTTTCTTCTCTGTTTTTTTCTGTCCCCTCCGCTTTCGGAGCTTAATTCTCAACGAGTTCCTCGAGCGCGCTGCTTAAATGCTTTGTGATCCATCCGCGGCGGGAGGAGAGCCCGGAGTTTAACGACCGGCCGCGACGAATCCGGCGCGCGACCTAATTGTAACCCGCCTCGACGGGCGAAATATGAAAAGCGGGCGGGGGTGGGGGTGTAACGATCGACGCTTTACTCGGGAGTCAGTCTTGCGAGCGAAGAAAAAAAAAATCATATACCCAACGATGTCTTAAATTAAGCATCTCGTGTGAATATTTCATGGAAAAAGTTCTTAAGGATTTCATACCCGTTTACTCCGAGTTTTCGAGGGGAGGTATCCCCTTCAGCTACTGCAGTTAGCGCACTTGGTCGTTTTCGCAACTGTCGACGGGCATCACCGTTCCTATGTATACACAATTTTTAAGAACTTCTTTCAAGGCCGAACTGAAGCTTCGAAAGAGCGAGCCGTTGTTCTGTACGGAAAATAAACTGAATTTTTCCGTTAATGACACACCTACGTTGCTTATCAATACCAATTTTAACGAAAAAAAAAAAAACAATCTAGCGATAGAAAATTGTTGTACCGAATGAGTGGATCACTAATAAGATATGTAGCTATATAAATAAAATAAACGATTCAATTACGAAAGTTTTTTCTGTTTTTTTAAATAAAGTGAAAATAATAAAAAATTGAATATAAAGTTGCGTAGTAAAGAACGAGCGAGTAATTTGCGTGAGGAATAAAAGTAACTTTAAAAAGTGTTTTGTACAATTTGTTTGTGAAAAATAAAAAAGAGCGCGCCTTTCTTTATCGCGCGTCCCGAAAAAAAGACGAAGACACAAGAATGCAATTATCACCGTTTCTCCACAACGATGACGTGTGCGAGCGTTGTTTTTTTTCCATCTTTTTCTATTTTTAATCGGCGTCTCTTTTTTTCCGAAACAGCGACGTCCTTTGTATTTTTATCGCTCGGAAACACTAATGCCGACTGCGAAAGACCAAAAAAAGAAAGGAACTCATCATGCGACGAGCGCGTTATTTGTCCCCCCCGATGGGACGAAAAGCACGTATGGGTCAAGCTCCTTCGGACGTGTGTGCGCGCATCGCGTTTTACTCGGCGTCTGCGTTTATCGATCTCCGTTCGTTATGTTGCGAATCAGAATCGAAGCTCCGTGTGTGTCGTGCGAGTGGGAGATGAGAGGGAGCGAGTGTTAAAATGTGTTACACGAAAGGAGAAAAGTACGAAAAAAAGGAAACAAAAAAGAGAGAGAGAGAGAGAGAGAGAGAGAAAGAGAGAGAGAGACGAAGCTATGCGAAGGAAAATATAATAAAATAAAATTTATCGCCAAGGGCATATACGTACGAGTTTCTTCCTTTTTATTCAGAACCAAGCCTCCCATCCTGCCTCCTGCGCTGCTTTACATATACACGCACGCGTTGCGGCATAATAATTCAATTTGATTTCGCGCACGCTCTGTCTTAATTAAATATTCTTTTTCTACGGACGAGGAAAAAAAAATAGAGAAGGAGGAAGAGGGGAAAAAACAGGGCCGGAGGAGAGTGCCGTACAAAACTGTATTATTCATCATCCACGCTGCAAATTCTCTGCGAGGACTTTTTGAACGAAAGGAGAGGCGAAGGGCGCGAAAAAAACGAGGAGAGAAAAAGAGACAGAACGTTTATATGAGTAGCGTGTAAGTGATACGAGGAAAATTAAAATGTTGACGTAGTTGTAGAAACATTTGTCATTAGTGCATTCAATGTAAATAGTTTGGCTTCTTATATATATAAACGAAAATCTCATGTACTTTTAACAGGATTAAGCAGAAATTTAAATGCAAATTAACAATAAAATTAATCAAAATAATAATAACAATGAATCATGGGTTTTAATGCTTTTGTTCAATTTATTTTAATTATGGAAACTTTATTGACTTTCATATTTACATATCTAGTAACAACTCAATATTTCATTTGTTAAAAAATTTATTGAGATTTAAAAAAAAATATTAGTGCAATATTGATATATGTTTGTGTTAACTTTTCACGCATTTTAAAGTAATGCAAATCCAATTTTAAATACCTGAAATTATATCAGATACTTGTAGACTGTTCGAATAGGCCCAAAATCAATCTGGAATACGTACGTTACATAAGAAATTTTATTACATTTTAATTTTGTTTCTATGTAGTCATCCTTAAAGTATTTTTTTAACCACATAAAAATTAAAGTCTGTGCAATTTATTTATTCTTTAAAATTTTATTTATCGTTTACTTATAATTGGAGATATAATCCTCTAGTTTCATCAGCTTATATGAAGGTAACGAATCCATCAGCTTTAAATAATGGACAAAAGTACCAACGCGAAAAGAGTAAGTATTGGTATATATTTATTTCTATCAATATTCGCATACGAGACGAATTTTTTTTTAAATAACTCCTAAATATGAAAAGCGCATGATACTATGAGATTTCCCAGAGCCGGTTCAATAAGCTTGTCATTTCTTCATCGCTAGGCAAAAAAATATCATATGCACCATATGAGGAAGTAAAGAATACCACAAATCTCGCCTTCGGCTCGGGCAACAATTTCCATGCGATTTGGAATATTCTTTACTTTCTCTCCTCTGATCCATAATATACTATTCTTTTTTGTATCAGCAACATAACATTTCCTTTCATTGAATATGAAGATAAAAATAATCATTGCCTCATTCCATTATTCCGATCTACGAGCCTACCAAATGAATGCCATAATAACTAATGCAACATCATCGACCATACGACCTTTCTGTATTCCAATGTCAATTTCTACATTATCATTATTGTCGTACCTGGTCGTCGGGCGCTCAGTTTTGTCATTATAATCTACATCAACGCGTCTATATCTATAACATTTTTATCGCCCTTATCATCCACATAATTTTCATTATCCTCATTATTCCGTCCGCTTTCACAATTCCCCATTTGGCTTCATCATCATCATTACTTTTCTCGCCTTTACAACATGCTAACATTTATGCGCCCCAGCGCTATCTCCGTTTCTCTCGTTACCGTCGACCGCGACTTCATTACCGTCATCGCCGGTAGTAAACGAACAAAAAAGCACCGGCGAAAATAAAAGCAACCGACCCGTAAAAGTGCCTTAAATAACCCAAACGCGCCGTAAATATTGAATAAGCGCGAGAGGCCGCCGAACGAATACTCCGGAAGAGTGTTTCGCGATTCGCCGATGGATGGGCGGGTGGGTGGCGCGAAACAGCCCATGAAATCTTAAAAGCCACGTGGATACTATCGGGGGATTCGACGTCTGGGGACGAGGAAGGGGAGGGCGGGGGAGGAGAACTAAATCTTGGCTCGGTGGGCATCTGCAATGCAAGTGAGACCGTGCGGTAAGACGCCTACGACGCCCCGGAGAGGCGGCCCCGACGCCGGAGGGGGGATTCAATAAAATCAATTCCATCCAATTCCGGGAGGCGACAATACACGTTAAACCGGCCAGGAATTGCAAATAACGATAACGCGCCGCGGCGATCTGCTCCCCGCGGAGCGAATCGAGGCAAAAAACGGACCGGCGAGTCGATTATGCGAGCGAAGCCGTATATATTCGACGGGAAATCTGCCTACGGTCGAAATGCAGCGATCGACGGACCGAAGCGCCGACTTATTAGCGGCGCTTTGTCCCGCGGTGAATTTTCTGCTCGGTTGTGTAACGTGCGGCCGGCGCGGCCGAATCGCCGCGCGCTGGATTCGTTCGGACTTACCCGGAGGATCCACTGGGCCGAGCCATGATCGCCCGTTACTTTGACGGGCTTAAGCAAATAATGATTGATACGATGAGCGGAATTAATGGTCGCGGCCGGATTCCGAACTGAGGGCGAAGTTTCATCTCTGTTGTGGTATAATAATTTCGCGCGAAAATATTTAGGGCCGACGCAGTGACATAATGTCGCGGTGCTCGGATAGTATGTGGGTAACAAATTTGCGAGGGAAACAACGTTATACAATCAGTGATCATTTTAATAACCGCAAGGAAAATGACTGGAAATGCAATTTGTAATAAAAGTCCGAATATGTTTTGAGTTGTTTTTATTAGTTCTCTTTGTATGTATTTAACGAGTAGATTAATTTAAATTTTGTTGGTACATGAATATTTGTAATTAAAAAATGATTATAAAAATGTAAATATACAAAATTTAAAAAAAATGTGTAACATATAATTTTCCTACATATTACAAAGAATATTTACGTACTTGTGTACACAAGGCTGAGATTATTTTGCTTTTTCTCTGCGTACGCCCATATAATTTTTTGAAATTTTTACCTTTAATTACAAAATAACAAACAGGGTTTATATACTTTATTCCAACAAATTAATAAAAAAAATGAAACTCTACAGCAGAGAGCCGGATACCTACTTTGTAGAATATTCGAGCGTCGGAGCAAACAATATATCATGCAAATTGAAGCTGTGTGGGTTAGGTTAAAAAAATGATGCGAAATAGCGAGCATATGGTGGAGGGTATAAATAAAAAAAACTCGCTGAAAAAACAGTAATAGGTCGGATACTAAATGACGAAACTGAACGACTGACCCCCCCCCGCGGCGCGTTTGATAATTAAGTTTATATGAAATATCAACACGCGCTCCTCGCAGTGACCCAATTTGGCAGGGCGACGCGTAGCTCTATCTCGCGCACCTCATTCAATTCCGCTCGCGGATAAATTCATCCGGAGCAACAAAGCTTCGCGCGTTCCAGCCTGCCCCCCCGTGGCAATTCGATCTAAGCCGTTACATCACACGTCGCGCTTTCAAATCTCGATTTCCCGGAAAATCATCGGATACCCCTTGTACCACCGAACCCCCATTCGCTTATACAAAAATAAACGACTTCGGTCGATTAGCACCGGGGGTTTTCTCGTCGTCACGCGCGCGCCACTGCAGTCCGATCGTGATTCGAAGTGTGGGCGAAAATAAAGGAAAGCTTCTCCGCGGCCATCTGTCAGCGGCGCCGTAATCATCGGCATCATGGACTCCATTATGCGCGATCGATGCGGTAACGCGGCGTAAATATTCATCGGATCCCGCAACAAGCCGAGAAAAGGAGGATGGGGAAATAAAGCCGAGCGCGAGAAATTCGCATTATCCGGCCGTTCACTTCGCCCTTCCCCCCCCAGGCATTCGCCGATTCCACGCGCTGCATCGGACGGAGGTCGAAAGGGGGAGCAAAAAAAAGTCTTCCGCTCCCCGTGGAGAAGAATCGAGCGAAGGGGGAGGAGGAGAGACACTGGTCGATCGACGACAAGTGCACGCGCGCACGTAGGCGCGCGCGGAAAAACGGGGCGGCGGGAATGAGATAGGACCGGGGGGGAGACACGGGGGGGACTATCGGGAGAGATCGAGAGGGAGACGCAGCGAGCGAGGCATGAATTTTCATCGGACTCGCGCGAGCGCTCGGCTACGTATGCTCGGCCACGCGTGCGCGTGTGTGTGTGTGTGCGAGGGGCCGTCGCTGTCTCCCGCTGCCGCGGTGGACACCTAACAGGCGTTTCCGTGCGATTTGCATAAAATGAGGCCGTCGCGTCCCCACCCCGCCCAGGCGGAGAAAGCGCAGAGACCACCTGACACATACATATGCACGCACTCGGTATACGTCGCCCCGTATAATGTCCCACTGGCTTCTCCGGGCGACCATCCCCCCTGCCCCGGTCACGTTCCTCCGCGTGCGGTACACACAGCGGCCGGCGCGTCGAAAGGAGAGCCGCGGCGGGGGCGGGCGAAATCGCAGATCGAAGTGTACCGGCCGCGGCGGATTGCGTCCGTCCGTCAGCGGCCCGTCCGTGCTTTTTCTCCCGTCTCCTCTAAATTCACTATTCCGAATTCCCCCCCCGGCGCGTCGCTTTATTTTTCCAGGCCGCCCGTCAGATCCGCGCATTAATCCGCTTCCGTCCGCCCACGCGCTCGATCGGTCGGTATACCGCGCCTACTCGCCTTTCGGCTTCTTTTCGTTTTTTCTCCCTCTTTTTTTCCTTCTTTCCGCTTGCGGAGATTCTTGTTTTTTTCGTCGGCGCGCTTCCTTCCGCCGGCGCTATTTTATCCCCTTTAGCCCGGCCGCTATTTTCCCCCTTCGCTTTTATCGCCATCCATCCATATGCATTCCCCTTTCCGAGAACTCGGTTTTATTCTCACCCTGCTAATGCGCCTGTTTTTTCCCTTTTCTCGCGTATATATGCGTAAAAGTGCAGGCCACCGGGTTTCTCCGATCACGCCGGCCTGTCCCGGACGATATCTCGGGCTTGTTTACAGCTCACGGTATACGGGTAAGTAAGTGTTGCGATTTATCTATTCTGATTTACGGCGGTGTTTTTTTTTTAATGCGAGCCGCGAGCGATGCCTTCTGCCCTCTCGAATGATTTAAAATGCAAATTAACGTGACTTATGCTCGAATATACGCATTCTAATTTCGCCTTGTATAAGTATTGATTCCCGGTTTAGCATTTAATAAACGACTGCGGGAGTCTAGTTTTAAACGCGGGCTACGTATCCCAATGCCCATGAGAGTTTTACGTATTCCGGATTATTTGTAAAAGTTAATGTGTCCATTTATATGTAAATGGAATCTATTGTATATTTACGTTTTCTTAAAATTCAATTATAATAATTTCGACTTAGCCTTACAGTGTTTTAGTAAAAATCCAGTTTTATAATGTAACATTCCAAATCTAAAATTATAATTTTTATTGTCATTTTGAGAAAAGTGTAGCTTTCTTCAGTTTCCATTCCATCAATCAGATTTTATCACGCCAAATATCCGAGAGAAAAAGATTTCTTTTTATTAATGCGTGCCGCACTTTTTATTCATGAGCGACGGTATATCGTGGACTGTTCCAAAGATGTTTTATTTATTTAACTGCAAAATATCGAGGAAAATCATCGTCAAATAAATCGTATTGTTGTAATTAAAGTTACCTGTTAACCCGATATCGCGAATTTTGATTAAGCTACTATCTATTTTAAACCAATTCGGCAATTAGTGCCTGTGAAAACATAGACGAGTTATTTCAAGAAAGATGATACATTTCATTTGCAATTCACTGAACTTTCGTGCAAGATTTTTATTCTCAAACGCAGTGACATTACATTTGTAATCACTGCGTGCAATGGAGTGGAAAATCTAAAAAATTAAAAATTCTAGATTTTACTTTTTTTTTTCATATTTAATACGCTACAGGAAGTGGACTATGAATGTGCATTGTACAACAAACAATAAATTATTTTTCCATTTCCAATAGCAATTCTGCATTCAAATTTTTTTATAGAACCGAAGAATTCAATTGCAATGTAAAAATGGATCCAAAAAACTTGTTTAAAATTCATCTTAATTTTAAATATCTTTGACTCAAAGCCAATTTTGATATCGACACACTAAAATACTGCATTGATTTCCCGGTATTAATGTACGTTTAGTAGACTGATAAACCAAGGTAATAATCATAATATGCAAGCTATAATATTGCACTGGTAATGTCGAATGCCATGATGCGATTCGTAATAAAAAATTTATTACAGATTTCTGAGTTTTAATAAAAACACACGTATGGGTATTAACTTAATATATTTTTTAATTTGTATGACACTAAAAGAATCTCTAAATAAAATCCCAAAGCAGAGCCGAAAAAAATCTGAAACCTCCTTTCCGTTACGATTCCTCGGGCTCGAAAAAAGGAAAAACCGTGGGGTTATTCTTTAATAAGATTTCATATTCTGCCCCAGAGGAAAGATATTCCGCGGCTTTGTAGTTGGCGCGGCACTATTGTCATGACCTCGTTATCTAATAAAAACCTCCCGCCTTAGGCTGTTTCCTCTTTTAGCGGACCAAACAGATCGCGGCTGCGAGCGATAGATAATCATTCCGCCGATCCCCGCACCTTTCAGCCCGTAATTCAATAAAAATTCGCCCAAACCTCGTGTAATTTTCGCGCACACAGCCGCCGGAATGAGCGAGGCTCTCGCTAAGTCGTTTATTTTTACCTTCATTTACATTTAATTTTCGAACGGGTAAATATCATGAGCATAAAAAAAAGGGAGAACCGGTCGATCGCAGGGAGAGCGGACGTGCCTCGATTTGGCCGGGATTCAAATTAAAAAAAAAAAAATCTCGATTATTCCGTACGTCCATCCTGAAATATCCATTACGCGCTTAGAGCGGGGGCTTGAAAAAAAAGGAAGCTCGGCAATCAAACATCTCGCCATCGATCCTTTTAAAATCGAACCCGGCCGCTTTTGCTCTGGTCACCCGCGTAACCGAGCGCCCCACCCTCCATTCTCTCATCGCATATCAATCACATATTCGCTATCTCGCCTCTTCATCTCTCCGGTCGCTCTTCTTTTTACGTCGGCAGCGCGCTCCTTCGCTCGAAATTTCCACTCTCCCCGCGGCCGGCTCGGATTTTTCGTAGGTCGAATTTTCTTTTTTTTTTTTCGCCCTCCAGCGAAGGGTGTCCAGCTCCTCGCTCGTTTACTACCGCGCAACTCGTGTTTCGCTTTATCGGAGGACCGGGGATAATTCAGTCCCCGGGCGCCCGGCGCGTGTACTCCGGCAATGAGAGCAGAATAACGAAGTTTCTCTCGTTTTTTTTCGGGGGGAGGGGGGAAGCGACGCCACGTGTGCGCTTTGATCTGGGCGGAACTAATAAAAAGCGCCGCGCATTTTTACGCGATCGATCGATTGCCGGACGGTAATACAGTTTCATTTTATACGGCAATTTCTGTACTCCCCCCCGCTCTTTATTTCGCCGGCGACAAATGGAATTTTGACGAAGGGCTCGGGGGAGCGGCAAAACGCGAATGTTGATTTAGACGTTTTCGACGAACGAACAAAAAAAAAAGTCGTTATCTGTATTTGTTTCGCCCGGACCGTCGCTCGATTTTCATTCGAGTTCCTCCCGGATAATTTAACGAGGCGAGCGCGCGGGGCTCCGGCGCGCGAGCTGAAAAATTGCTCCGCGACGGCACACTTGAGCGTGCGCCTCGATAAAAAGTAATTCATTCGGAAGGCATTTGTTTGCGAAGCCGAAGAGAAATGTGCCCGAAATCAAGCTAAATCAGCAGTCCTTTGTACGATTTACGGGGCGGAATGAAGATCGTTAAATTTTCTTCGGCGAATGATCAATCCGGCGCTTTGTTCCGGATTTTCTAATTATTTAGTTTCCACGTAGCGCCGGTAAATCGCGAAAAAATAAAGTATCGATAATTGTAGGGAATATTTCAATTTCCGGATGCCCGTGCGTACTTTACTGCGTACGTGAGTCCGTGAAAGCGGAAAGTCCGAAGGAAAAAAACCCAAATGGCTTCGGTTAGTAACGGTTACGACTACCTGCTGAATAACAATGGATAGAATTTTGAGAATCATAAAGATAGCGACGGTTTTTAATTTTCTAGGTATTCATTGAAACTAGGAAGATATCCGATATTATACTCTGTGCTTTATTAAATTTTTATCATACTTTTGGAATATTTAATATTACGAGGTGTACACACAATTTTTAAACTGTTGGAATTTCCTGGAAGATTTTTTTCATATTTATTTGAATTTTAATAATGTATTTTTTGTAGGCATAAAAATCATCGATCTATAATAATTAATAATTGGCTTTTGTACGAATAATTACTTAATTAACGCATGTTTATTTGAATTTTCCAATTTTACAAGAGCATTTATCAGTATTGATAATTTTATTGATAAGAAGAATTGTAAACATTGGTTCCTTAAACGCATTATTTTATTTAATCAGTTTATTTGTGCAGAAGCTCAAAGTATACTGATATCTCTATTTACAAATATTTGTTTAAACTCTTTATAAAGCGAACAAACAGAAAGTTCACATGCAGCTATAAAATTGTTAAAGTTGAAAAACTAAATTTGAAATTGAATTTGTTTTTACACTTAAAAGTCAACATAAAAATGACCGAGTGTGTTTGATGCATCTATTTTGATAGCCATTGAAATGTTCGCTGTTTTGACACTGTAAAAAGTAATTTAACTTTTCATCGAATGAATAATCACTTTTAGCGCAGGTCGCGGTATTTTTACATCCCCCGCATAAGTTCCGCAGCTAATGTGTCCGTGAATAATGCCGTAAAAAAAGCCACATCGCCGCGCAATTTAATGGATGCGGTGACCGAAATTGTTTCGCAGTCGCAATGCAACTGTTCAATAATTGAACGGAAAATACGTTGAATAAAAGACGATCCGCGCGCTGATATAATCTCTCCCGGATGAGTTTTGGCCCTATGAATTTTTCAATTGGCCCGCATGGTTATTTATGACGGGCAAATTACCGAATGGGCGCGCGCCGCAAGATAAACCTCGGGATTCTTTGCATACAAATTGCGATCGTCGCGCGGGCGCGCGGGACGCACGCGCCCATCGATCCGGCCGCAATTTCTAACGCGACATCTCAATTTCATCGGGGCATACGCGAGGCGCCGCTCGAAACTTGCCTGCTCTCTGTAGCGCGCGCAAATAACCACGGCCGCGCGCACGCGCGGGCGAGGGAATCGAAATTCCCCGGCGCTGCCGCGTCCGGACTGTAATAACCAGGCGATAATATCAGTTTAAAGATTCGGCCAACTATTCGAGCGAGTGGGGAAAAGCCGGCAACAACTATTGCGCGGCGGTGATTAAGGCTCCCCCGGCCGTCCAATCACAAGACGTTTACGGCTGCGCCACGGACAAAGCTCTAAGCTGATGCGGGGCGGTAATTCGGCCGCCGGCGAGGCGAAGACTGACGCTTCGGTGGAACTCCGGAGAGCGGCTTTCGCTGTTGCCCTCCCATCGCAGACTGTTATTCCTTATAATTGCGGCGATGTCGATTTTAGCTCGAGCTCGTTAAGGGGCGCGGACGCTTTGTTATTTGTACTTTTCTTAGATAGTTATGATTGATTGCTGAAGTGCGATATATGTTAACGAGAATTCCTTTTGTCAATTGGGCGGAGTAGAACTTGGATTTTAACGTTTGGTTTATTGTATAAAGTTTGAGTATTATTATTACGATTTTTTCTCGATTTAATTGCGCCGTAATTAAATT
>JAXIUT010000021.1:214851-241958 GCA_035586675.1 Eurytoma californica | reverse complement strand
TTGGAACTCGATCCGCGGGGTCATTGCGAAGTGGGGGCGGCGATCGAGCCTCCCGGCGGCGCGAATGCCCCCCCCCCCCCCCCGAACTTTCTTCGCGCGCCGCGCGAAACTGTACGGTTCCGTGCACATACTTTCGCCGAACTTACATCCATCATATCGCCGGCGAAATCCGCAACACGTGCGATCGCGGCGGCTGTACCTGTGGTAGACGGGGTATATAGGGGGACACGTGCCTCCCGGGGCGCTGTTTGTTACCGGCGAGGGCCCGATGAGCCTGTTTGGACACTTTATTGCACCGGTCGGTTAGCGCTTGATTTAGGGGAGAAGTCCGAAGTGCAGGGCTGACTGGCGTTGTTATTTTATTTGAGGATAATTTCTCGCGGCGTTGGGGAATTCAACGTTTATATGTATAGTGGACTTTTCGTTTCTTTTAGCGACTTTGCCGAGTCTTATGAATACACTTGAGTAACCTTGAGGTGGCTTACATCTGGAGTAAGTGCACGTTTTATATTCAAAAAATTTTTATACTAAACATTCTCTTTATCGTCCTTTATATTCTGCTTATACTTTTAAATCTGGTGTTTTGTATAATAGCCTTTTTTAACATCGTATTTATACCAAAATCTGCACCCACCCCCGTTCTAAATTACGTTCGATTCGAGGTGAAGGGACTTCCGTAACCTCGAATAATAAACCACGATAATTTATTTGAAAATAAAATCCCGAAGAATCTTTACAGAATGACGTAAAACAGCGGCCGCACACTGCGGTATATTTTTTAAGTAGTGACGTCGGTTTATGGCCAGACGGGTGCGTTTTAATGCCGCAAAAAAAAACACAAAAAAAAATCCGCTCCCCATAGCTTAACCACGAAATATTCCCCAGAAAATATGCAAAGAGCAAACACATCCGCGAAGGCACAGTCGAGCATAGCCGAGAATTCAGGTGAGAACGCGGCAGCTTTTCGGCTCGGGAGGACCTCGATTATCGCCCCGGCGCGTTAAATCCCGTCCTCAAGAATCCCGGGGTCGCCGATGTAAATGCGAGCGATATTTTGCATGAATAACGCGCGAGCCGGTCCAGCTGCAGCCCCGTCCGGCGTAACTCGCCGCTATATGCGAGCTCCCGCGCAGCTGTGCGTGCAATTACCGGCGCGAGTCAACTCGGCCGCGCGCTCACACATCCCCGCGCGAGTGGCCGAGTCAACTCGGCCGGCCGGTCGTGTGCGTACGGGCACACCGATGGAGGGGGGGGGGGGCAAGTGCATCGAGTTCCGCGGCGCCGAAGAAGGAGAGAGGAGGGAGCGCAGAGGGCTGAGTGGCCAAATAACGGCGGCGAAGTAAATTTCCAGGGTGGCGGCCTCCGCGCCTAGTGGCGCGCCGCGCACCACCGGTACGTGATTTAGTGCTTTTATGAGGGCGCGCGCGCCGCCCGTCGAGGATAAACCCGCCGAGCTTGCTGGCTGCGACCTATCCCGGAGGCTCGCGGCGCTCCTCTATACGCCGGAAGCTCGTCAGACGTCACGTAAGCGTCTGCAGAGAGAAGCAAGTTGAATTATACGAGGAATGCACTATACACGCAAATGCCGCCGCCGGCTTTATTGAGGGAGATCGCGCCGCCGCACCCGCTGCGAACTTCCTCCCTCCCCGCACGACCCCCCCTCGCCGCTGCCTGCGTATGCCGGGGCGGAGCGCGTGGCTTTTATTTATTTTTCCTTTTTTTTTTCGGGTGCAATCTGCCCGCGCTTCCTTTTCCGCGGACGCGGGCTCGTTCGATCGCCGCTATTTTTCCGAGGCTCTTTCGTCGCGCCGCGCACTTATCGACTGAATGCCGCGAATCGCGAGCAGCCACCCGCCCAAGGCGGTGCCCTTGTAAGTGCCTTTTCACGAGGACGCTCTGAGCGCGGAATCTCGCTGAATTTTATTTTCGAGGGAGTTTCGCGGGGGAATCGGCCGAGCGGGGAGAAATATTGACTAGTCTGTATTTAAATGTTGGGTCACTGTGAAAAGGTCCTTTCTCGGATGAGGATGTCTGCGGAATTTTTCTTTTCTTTGCCGCGAAACTTTCTCTTTCTTTCGAAGAATATACGTTTCTTTTCTTTGTAGTCTGCGACTGTATTTTCTCAAAAAGCTCCCTGCGCTGTTTACGATTTTAACAGAGATATAAAAGAGCTGAAGTTTACACAAAAAGCTTGTTATTTTCTCTTTATGCTGTTATCTACAAATTACAGTTTTTTTTTTCTCATTGTGAATCTTATAAAAGGAAATATACCGTAATTAAAATTCCAAATGTAATGACTAAACATTCTCAGTTGTAATCGTAAGCTTGGATTTCTAAGAGGGCAAATTCGAACATTCTCATCGTCCTTTTTTTAATTAAAAATAATTTAAAAACAGTTGATGCTTTTCCTTGCCTGGAAATTTTCATTGTATCCGTTTGACAGAATATTGAAAAATAATCCACACGTATTTTTTCTTTTTTCAATTTAACGTCTATAAACAAAGGTATCGCACTTTGATAATGCCATAACTTTGCGAAGCCACCACGTATATATATCTAGATTGTGTAGCCTTAGTGTGGTCATGCAAATTTTCGAAGAACGGAAACTTTGCTAATAATTATAAAATTGAAAAAAGAAAAGATGCGTGTCGATTATTGTTTAATATTCTATCTGACGGATATATTGGAATAAAATAAATATTTTCATGTAAATTACCAACTGGTTAGAAATAAAATAATGGCAAAGTTAATTTGTGTGCAACTGAATATTGGGTACTTGCATCTACTGTGCATGAACATAAATAAACAATTTACTCAAAGTTTCAGGCTTTTACGTACTTATAATGTGCTTGTTTACTCATGCTATTGTGTTGCCGAGGTGAAGACACCATGTCTTCATACGACCGATGTACACTTGTGTAAATTAAAACGTGCTTATACCTAGATAACACAGCGCATAATATTACCTGATGCATATACCGTTAGGAGGACTCAGAGGCATTTCACCCTGTAATGGTTATGCTGTTCCGGTTTTATATATAAGCCACCTCAAGACCTGAGTGGCTAAGCGTCTGGAGTAGGCTATTTACTGCTGTACTACCATCTTAACTATGATTATTCTTTTACTGATTGTAATTGATTATAACCGATTATAACTGATAATCAGCAAAAATCCTGTAATGGTTATAAAAATCAATATTATTTTTTTGCAATGCACAATTTTTTAATCAAATATTATTAAAATTATAATTAAGATCCCGACATAAATTATTCTATAAAACTTTATGAACGCGCGAATCCTACTGCTAATACATAACCAACCATTCTATTTATAATGAAAACATCTTCATCCTCTTTTAGCTTGCAGTGTATCCCCACCCACAATCTAAACAAATGCAAAAAGAAAACTTATTTTAAGAAAAACAATACCCGCGTGCAAACTTTGCGTAAAGCTCATTAACAATAAAACATTTATTTAACGCCCGGCAGCGGTGGCAGCGAAGATAACCCGCGCGCCGCTCGGATAACAAGGCGCCGCGCCTGCACTGGGACAGTGGAGGAGGATCGCGGCCTCCTCGCCTTCACGGGCGCCTTGGGTACTTCCGAAAATAGGTCGGGAGACGCTCGACCGGGTGTCTTTACATTTTCCCCCTCTCGTTTACCATCGACTCCTCCCGCGGCGCGTCTTTTTTGCATGGAGCTGCGCGCCGCCGGCAAACTACCTGTGACGCGGCGGAAAACCGCCGGGAAAAGAGCGAGGGTCGGGATACGAGGGGGGGATGTCTTCGACCCGTCGAGATGGAGACGTCCCGGCCGCGTGCGCCAGCTGCCGTGCAATTTCAGCCGCGGCGCAATCGCGACGTCGCGTCACTCCTGGATGTTATTCGCCCGCCGCGTTTTCCAAATGAATTAAAAGATTTATCGATCGTACGTGCGCGCCCCTCGCAGCCGAGCTGCGCGTTCGAGCCCGAGTCGTCGAGATTCGCGATGCGACTTACTTGTATTGCGATTGGACATTTTTTCATTTTTTTGGCGAAAATTTGTTTTGATACAGCATTCTTACGAACTATTTGCGGACTAGTTTTAGTCTCTTTACTCGCTTCGCTCGAGCGATAAACTCACCCACTCGCGAGAATCAACTTTTACGCACTTGTATCGAAAATAACTATTTATGAAATTTAATTTTAGAAATTTGATTATGTGTATTCAGAAAATTTTGTCAAAAAGTGTTACAATGTTTTTTCATAAAGTTTGTTGAAAATATTTTATTGGATTGTCTTACTTGCAACCATCGTTGCAATATTTAATAAGCCAGTTACAGATTAAATCGTATAAAAAGTAATTTTCATTAATTTTAATACCCATGTTTCTGTTAAGATACCTATATGAAAATTCTGTGGAGTATCGGAGAAAATCGTATGTCAAGTTCCTTCTTTAGCTTTCAAAGGAACTCTGTTATTGTAGTTTCGACAGCTCCGGTATATATTCTTCAAGTTTCACTTACGACAAAATTATAACTTAGTTTATTATTAGTTTCGCCTTTTAAACCTGCAGTATTAACCGAAGGTACTTATATATGCTCGGAGTTGTTTCAACTTAGCAGAATTATAATTACATTTTAGAGAAAGTTTACAAACAGTCTGTTTTAGTTGTCGATGTAAGTAATTAACGTTTAATCCGCAGACAAAAATAACTCAACAATATTTTGCTGTATATGTAGTCGTTTCCGGCAAACTAGTTGCGGAATAAAAGCAACCGAACTTTCGTTTCGTTCAACCGAAACACGGGTATTTTTTGCAAGAAAATTGTAAAAGTTTATTTTTTTAAACGCGCAGCATGTTTAGCGCTCATAATAAAGAACAGTTATTTTTGTTCTTAAACCGAAGTTTTTTCCGGGTTTCGAGAGAGGCAAAAAAAAAGCTTAACTTACAGTTACTTCCTGCGGAGGCTCGTATTCTACATCCTTTGTCAAGCTGTCTCAATCTCTCTTACTTTATTCTTCATACGTTCTTTTTAGATAGCGCGAAGATAATTTACAGCTTGGAAGGTGCAACGCGATACATTTACGAGGACGCGATTTAAATTTAAATTAAAACTTCCGCGTTATTTATTGAAAAACCACCGGGAAAATTCGCGTGATTCGCCCCCGACCGACTAATTCCCGAGAGCAGTTCGCCCCCCCTCCGAGTGAATTTGCATGGGCAGCGTCACTCGGATCCACCTACAATATAAAAATTCATTATTCACGGTATAATTGGCAAAACAGCGGGACCGCATCCCCGGGGGAGTTTGCAAAACACACGCGAAGTAAATCGACGAAAAAGGTGCGTCAAAATGCGGCATCGGGTGGACCACCACCCCGACATCGCAATTACAATCACAAAGAGGTGAGGGGGGCGCATGCGGCACGGCGCAAGAGCGCAATCACCTTGAAGAGCGCCGAGACACCGGAGCTACACGACGCGCGTATACGCCCCCCATTAAAGCGACGTAAAGCGCGTCGACAAGTGCATTTAAATGCGGAGCCCCTTTCCCCCAAGCGCATGCGCACATTCCACCCCCTTCAAAGACTCGCGCTTATGAACGCGCGCCGCCGGTAAACTGCCAGTGGGTACGTCGTGCCGTATATTCCTCTTTTTTTCGGATACTTATTTCCGCGCTTTGCTTATTTCCGCGAGAAGGGGGAAAGGGGCCGATCGCAAAAATTGCTCGATCCGCATGCGCGCGGCTCCTTTGCCGGTGGTGGCTGCGCTTATTTGCGACTTCCCGTGCACCCGGGAGCTCGCGACTTTCCCCCCGTTGTTTTATGCCCGCGCGCTGCAACGACCTGGAGAAGGCGGAAAAGACGCGGGAGCTTTATTGCTCATTGCGCTTTTATTGCTCCGTGTATTGTACAAATTGACGTCGTTTCCAAAGGGGCTTCGACGACGGGGGCTGGCACGCTCATAAGTTTCAATGCCGCGCGGACGATTTTTTTCTTGCCGTTTTTACCGCGAACGGGGGGGAGGGGGTGAGCGCTTCTTGCTATCGGTACTTTTGACTCCGCGTGCTTTCGCCAAGTCGGAGATTCCGGGGGCCGCGAAAGTGCGCGGGTCTGCAGAAATAAGAGAGGATGTGGTAATATACTGTTATTAGCGCTATAAGAGCTATAATTACGGGAAAAAGGGTTGCTACACGTTGCTGCGTAAATATGTATGTATGAGGAAGCTAGATTAGTGCAGTAAGTACAGCTTTGAAAATCAGGGGATTGTATAAAAAAATTAATAATGTTTATAATAACATTTATTGTACAAGAAGGGATTTATGTAGAAAAGTAAAATTGCGAAAGTAAAAAATAAATAGAAATCGCCCTTTCTTTTTTTTGTTTCAAATCAATTTTTATATATTCTTCTTTTAGAAAAAAAGGAAAAATAAAAATACATGCAAATTTTACTTTTTTTTACTCTCGCTCGCAGATGCATTTCAAAGAATTTAATTGGATTCGTTCTTGCGAGAATTACGCAATCCACGGGAAATTTTTACAAAAATGACAAAAATGAAAATGGGTTTCTCGATTGTGTTGAAAAAAAATTTTCTTTTTAAAGAACTAAAAAAGCGCTACTTTTAATTTCGATACAACACAGTGACCACCTTGGCTCTCATACTTATCTACAAACTTTTATTGCTTTTTCAAATAGTTTCAAAAAAAAAAAAAAAAAAAAAAAAAAAAAAAAAAAAATAAAAAAAAAAAAAAAAAAAAATAACAAAAACAGAGAGGATCGCCCACTTTATCAAAACTTTTGTAAGATAATGTGTATATCTTCCGCACCTCCGGTATATTTCTTATTTCTGGTTTCTTCATTGATCGATTGGGAATGATGAGATTTTCTTTAGGTCCAATGTGTTCGCTTGTATGCTTTTCATGAAGACCTTTATTACTCTTCGGAAAGTAAGCGATCGTAAAAATTATATGGAATGATTGTTTGCCAGACAGAAATGGTTCAACTTTTTCCAGACCATAAAGTGTCCTTGTGATTTTGAGGTATGATCACTTTTTGAGTAACCGCGTCTCTTCTTCTTTCTTTTTTTACAACTTTCCGCAAAGTTTCTGATTCTCACGGGAGAGGCGAAACTTATCGTTCGATTACGAGAAAACTATATTTCTAATCAAGAAATATAATGGTCAAGAATTTCTCTACACAACTAATCTAATAACAAAAACTTCGATCTAATGATAAAAATCTTGTAATCATTAAATGTCGACAGTCTTATACATATATATAGATAAAAACTACAATTTTTTTTGTATTTTAATATATAAAAATTGAGTAAGGGATAAAAAACTGTTTGTTATAGTTATAGTGTTTATTATAAGAATGTATGTAACAGTACAGTATAGCGCGAAAGTCCACTATAAAGTTAAATTATTATTCAGATCAGGGAAAGTTGTTTGGGTAACGCGTAAAGCCATGAACGATGCAAATATTCGAGTACGACGCTTGGTGTAAGAGGTTTTAGGTTAAACTGCTGGATAAAATGGAATGAATTATGTCATTTGGGAGCGATTAGAGGAGAAGCTTGGCATTAAAAGCGCGACTGATTAGAGACAAAGCGATCGCGTTAGCGCATTTCTCGAAAATGCTTTAAGCGCAATTCTTCCCTGCAAATTAGTTAATTGTTTTATTTAAGTTTCATTAGTTTTTGTTTTAAAACACTTTTTCTACATTTAAATGCCATTAACTGGCTTAGAATATTGATAAATACAAATTTATATTCGATATATATAAAGAATATTTTAATTAGTAATCTTTGTTATTAGAAAAAGAGTATATATTTATTAAAATTTTTTAATCAAAGTACGGTAAGTAATTAATTTATAATCTCGTGTAATTAATATTTTCTTTTTGCATGCTCTAGTTATATCATTATTAGATTATTTTAATCTCTTAAGGAAAATTCTATTGTACCCCTACACAAGCCATATTCATTAATCTGCTGAAGACTTTGAAGAAGCAATATTGCGCTTACACTGGAGGAATAATTTTATACTTCAAAAAGCCAACAGACGTTTATAATATTTAGTGCAAACATCACTCAAAATTAACAAGCAGTTAATAACAAGTTTATAATGTTAAAATTTTATTCGCAAAAACATATTTCAAAAATACACTGTTTCCGTACAAACTAGCGAAGCAATTATTTAATTTAACAATTCTTTAGTTTGTACATACTTATAAATAACATTTATAACCGAATTTCTTTACATTAGCGAGTAGGTGATAATCACTCACGACCGAGAATCAATTACTCATGTATCCCGAACATGATTTTTTGATACAGTGTCTAAAACTAGTCCGCAAATAATTCGTAAGAATGCGTAAAAGTAGTTTACGCACTACTTTACGCCCGCTGTATCAAAAAAGTAATTATTTTCCCCAGGTGAAATTATTTATCGGGCGTAGACGAGAAAATTTTCGCCCCATTGAGACGCAGCCCCGGAACGTCTATCACCATCAAAATAATAGGTAGACGTGTAAATGGTTATACGACATTCCTGGCGGGGTGAGCAGCTGGAATGCAGGTTAATAAGAGATCTGTACCGTCGGCGCTACACACTGTACTGTATTAGTGCCGGGTTCGGTTAACTTTTTGACGGTAATGGGAATTTGCTCTTCCCTCTAGCCGGAGCGAGCGGAGCTCTCACCGGGAGAACGATACCGAGGGACGTCCCTAAGTTTGCCGGGGAAACGAGTCAAACGACGCCCCTTGTTATGGAGAACTTTGAAATCGTTCAGACCTGCTAATAAAATTTTAATTGTCCCGACGAAAAATACAAGAGGAAGGATTCCCCTTTTTTTAAATCCGATGTCTTTTAACATGCAAAATCGTATCGATATATTTTTATCGTTTAATAAATAAAAATTCTTAGCTTGTGGAATTACTGTTTAGGTAAAAAGTAGTACGCGAATCTTAAATTTTAAGTGTAAACAATAAAAAAAATTGTTTAGAAAATCTTTTTTACCCAGGGGCTATGTATACTGACAGTAGCAGTTTTTTGTTTATTAAATAAATTTTGAGATTATGCACAATTTCTATCTTTTATGGTAACGTTCTGGTGACAATAAAAATGATATAAAAAATATGGTTCATATAAAATTTAAGTGTATTACATTCAATATGCTTAGTTATGGCATAATTTCTATGGTTTTATAGGCTCAAAATAAACAAACCGTGGTCTAATTCCACCAGAACCTTAACAAGAATATGCCTGCAGCTGTGCATAAATATTGTCAGTGCATCAATATTGTTAGTAACTATGTGCAAAATTTTGAAATAATGCATCTCCTAAAGCTAATGTATACTTACTCTCTAAATTTGAATAATAAGTGAAATTTAGAGAGTACACTTTTGTATCATTCCTATTATGATAATTATTTTTGATACACCCGTCTTATTTCACTGGCTGACGTAGTAGTCATAATTTCCGGGAAAAGCTTTCCAAGCGACCGCGTTCCTGGAATCCTCCAAATAAGTGGAAAACAAGCCGCTCCGAAGTCGAACAAAGGCAAAAACAGTGCGGCGTCGAAAGGCCGCGCGGTGGCTGCAGCCGCCGCCGCGGGTGCATTTGCATTACAACGCGCGGGGCTGACGAGCTCCTCCGCGGGTGTCGCGCGGCGCACAAAGGGGCCCGGCCCCGGACGATAAACCCCGCGCGCGTAAAACTTAACGTTCATCGCGCGGGCATAATAATTCGTTCGCTCTCGCGGGGCGCGTCGTCGGAATTAGGAATGAGCGCAAAACTGCTGAGTGGCTCCGGGGCGCGATATCGATCTCCATCTTTTTCAGCTTCCGCGCCGAGGAGCTAGAAAAACATTTCGGAAGGGGGAGGGCGGAGAGTCCTCCGGCGAAAAAGTTACAGCGGCTCTGCGGTTGCCTCTCGCTTTTTCAAAGTTACAGCGCAGTATATTATACGAGTGGCCCCTAAGCCCCCTTCCGACCCCCGCGCTACCGCGACTGTCCCTTATCCTCTTCAAGCCGGCGATAACAGTTTGATTAACATCATATGAAGTAATGTAGGTATTCCAGCTGAGGAGAGTCCGGGGTTACCGACGCCGACGCTGGTCCTTATTTGTTTTTCGCTTTATTTCACCCTCCCTGGCCGTTCTATTTCACCTCGACCTCCCGAAATCCTCGGCACGGGCGCCTAGGTAAAATTTTATTTATCAAATTCAACGGAGCTTTGGCAAGCGGGTCCGTTATTTTTTCGCGGCAGCGATATGCGACTCCACGCTCGCAGTGGAGCTTCCGTGCATTTACAGTTTGTTATTTACAACAAACGCATCGAGAGAAAGGATGTGATATTGAAAATCGCTCTGGATGCGTACTCGAATATCTGACTAACATTATTTACTCTGTCTGAATGGTGAAATCCTGGAGGAGCTCTATTGACCAAGCGAGCATCCTTTACCGTCGGCGGTGCTACCTCCTCCGATCATCCCGGCACAATAAAAAGGCTTCAATTCCTGGAGTTTGAATAATGCATAGAAACCCGGTATACATTGTCAGTGACGTTCCTCGGGTATAGCTTCTTGCGACGAGATCATTTTTCTGAGTGTTGAAGTGTGTGTTTATCGCTATTTTTCTACGTACCCTTTTTTTTTCATTGCCTTTTATGACGGCGCAGGCAGCTCCGTCGGTGCTTCTTCAATTTTCGATTTATTCAACGTAAAAGATTCATCGCGCGTGCGTTTGTTTTCGAGGAAAAGATAACGCTATGAGTAAATTTGACTTGTTCGTGAAAACGAGATATCAATATGATTAACTGCGTGCGTGAAAAGAAGATAAACTGATGTATTGCATAGAATGTTTGGTATCGATAATAGCACCTGATTAATACATTCATTTAGGAAGCACATGACCTTGAATATTCAATGAGCAATAAATCACAGAGAAATCAGAAATTCATTTTTCGTGTACTGAATTATTATTTTAGTCTTTCATTAATTATTCATTCTTATATATAACGTTATGCATAAAATTTTGTGCTTAATACTTGACTTCAAAGAGAAACTTTGTTACGACAGCTAGTAAGTGATAAAAATCGTAGGATGTTGTGCAACAAAAAAAATCAATATTTTACGCTTACACACCAATCATAGAAATGTTCGCGATAATAACAATCAAACGAAATATATAGGCATAACAATATCATCAGGGCGATAATTCGGACAAATGTAAGCGCATATATCAGAAGAAAAAGAACGGTGCCAAGTCGAATAAAGAACTTTTTTCATTAGTTCAAATGAAATATTATCGCATTTAAAATGACACGACGATACAGTCATTACCGAGGCCGTAAAAACGCGCCAGAATTGCCCGACTCCGTCTGCTTAACCAGTACGCATCTGGGTTACTTGTATTTTAGCTTTTTATAGAATATTTTAACTGTTTTTTAAAAACTAATAAATCGAAACAACGTTATTATTTTGAAAAAATAATACAGTACTTGTGCAGTGCAAATAGTTTATGCTTAGAGAACTGCGCTGGCAGCTTTACTGGCCAGCAACAAACTTGGACATCGTGTAGTTATATCGACCAAATTAATTCTATAATAGAAGTTAAACGTCGGTCCCCTAAAGATTAATTAACTTTGACATTGCATTGTTGACAAACTAGAGGTAAGTAAAAAAAGGAAGAATCCCGAGAGAAAGACCATCGTCGAAATCGGAAGTATGAGAAATGTTCATTTCATCGGGAAACGCGAATCGGCCCGTCCGCGGCCGAGACTTCTCAATACCGTCACATTTCTCCCCAAGTCCCTGGTAATCTTTTCGAGTAGACCCGCTCCGAGCGGCCGGATCCATCCTCGATATAACGATAAATAAGGCTTGCGTGAGGGGCGTGCGGGGGCAAAAAACAGATATATACGCCGGAAAAGAGGCGTCGGGGCACGCGAGTTCTCAAGTGCGCCGGGGCAATTACTTCAATATTCCGAGCACATCAGCCCCCCCAGACCCCCGTAAAATCTCAAAGTCCGGTCAGCGCGCACCTATAGTGCCGGCGAGTTTGCGCGCGGCCCGGCCTCGACTGTCCGCGCGCTAGAACTTATGGTAATGGTCGTGGCATGAAAGTCAATAGCAAACGGTTATGGCGCTCGCCGCGGATAAACACCGTCCTGGCGCGCCCGGGCAAAAAGGCCGGCAAGAAGTGGAAGGTGCGAGAAATGGCGAGAGCGTCCGCGAGATTTTTCTCCGCTCCTCTTTCTTCCGCCGCTATGAGCTGCTTCGTTTTTTTTTCAAGCTGCCTTTCTCACTATCCGGCCGAGTGCTTGCTCGTATACCCCAGCCCCCCTTTTTTTTTATACCTGCGCGCTCCAATCGCCTTTATCTTGACTCCTTTAAGCGCCGCGATTCCTTTGAAGCTCTTCCTCAATTACCGGCACTCGTCTGTGGGCCAGACAATGCGATTTGATCGGCTGTTTATTAACGCTGTATTGTTTGATCGAGTTTGCTATAATGCGTTGCGCGCTTTTCAAAGAGCCGTTTGACTGCTCTTGTTTACAGTGCGTAAATAATAGGTATAATGGCGTAATAACGTCATTGGAATCGACAATAAATTAAAATATTAACTATAAAATAGGTTGCGTTATGTGAATGTAAATAATGCCATCTTTTATGGTGATGAATGTATTTTTAAAATTTTAAGTATGTGAAACTTTTAAAGTAAGAGAGTACTATTTTAATTTAAAAATAAATTTCTTTTTGTGATATACATTTTAACTTCTACATACATCTTAATAAAAAATAAACTTTTCTTTTAAAGAGAGTTTTCATCAGGATTTGAAAACTTTTTGAAATGTTTTCTGTTATACAGAAATGAAGAAGGTATGAAATAGAAACTCCGCAGCTTATTATTCTGCTAGTTGCATAAAACATTTTACAATATGTATTATTTTTTTTTTAATCAAGTCTGTTTCTACATAAGGCAACGATTTGTCACATCTCTTGTGCCAGAAGAGAAACAAATGTAACAGCATTTTGGAGAATATATAACTTTTTTAAAAAAAGGAATATTGAGTGGGAGAAGGATTGCGTGTTTTAGAATAAGAATTGCTATTTATTCATTAGAAGATGTTTCAAACGTGATTGTACTCTATTTGTCAAAATTGCTTATAAATCCACATTACATAACACTTTGATATAATTCACCGAAACATTAAAAATTTCAAACTTACATAACATTTTTGTAATTACATAAAGAAGCGAATACATTTTTAATTTACACAGGAATTAGAATTAACCAAAAGTCTTTTCCCAGAAAAAACAACACTAGCTTTATTTTGTTTTATTCAACTCAGCTGAAAACAAAAAATTTTAAATCTGAACATGCATTTTTAAGTACTTTAGAACACTCAAGTGTCTATGAATTCCTAGGGAAAAACCTGTTATTACATTTACTAGATTAATCACCATCGATTTTTATAATGCGGAATTCATTATATAATTACAATGAATCTTATGATGCACTAAACTATTCACTGGCTAATGTAATAATTAACATAAATGAATTTACAAAGTTTTTATTACTTCTATTTACTAATATATATTAATTTAATGATGAAAAGAACCTTTGCCATAAACATCTATTGCAACTAATGCAAATTAATACGTTATAGAATAATTAATAATATCTGAATATTATTAATTCGAATAAAAATGTTACGATTCCGATAAGCCATCCACTAAATACTATTATCATTAATAATTGTAAATTTACAGCTGCCTCAGAGATCGTGTCTTTTAAATTACGAATTTTAGTATTTTCAAATTTCCACAATCTCGAAATACCAGATTCTAATAGATACATTATATTTTTTTCAAACTTTTCGACAAAAGGTGATCCTTTCTCATAAAGAAACATAGTATGTTCGTATTCTAATTTTTTTTTCGCCAATTTAACTCTTGTTTGAGTAGCCAATTTATTAGAATATTTAGCTATTAAATATTCAGCTTCGTTTTCCAATAAAAAACAAATTGAATTTTTGGTTTTTATCAATAGTTTTAAGCAAGCTGAACTGTTGCTGATATTATGGATATTTTTATTAAAATCATCATATTCACTGTCATTTTTATTAATTTTTGCAGTCGAATATACAGGTATATTTGACTTCACAATATCATCTAAAGTGACAAAATTTAATTCGTTTTGTATTACATCTGTTAAACTCGAGTAAAAATATGTCGACATTTTTAAAGATATTAACACTATTGCAATGAAAATCCATCTGTCACAGTGTTTTTTGGGTTGCGAAATAGGTACACCGAAAACCATTTGGAAAATATGAAAAACTTCCCAGTACTTGGATTGAACATTGAAAAGTTGTTGTAATACAGAAACGCAAATAGCAGTGACTGCAACCATGAAAAACAGACTAGTTATAAACATTTTTTTCGATGAAAAATTGTAGGAAGTCGCTGGTAATACAGGTATCAGGAAACTGCCCCTATAGGTGTTGACTGCATTACCCATTAAGACTTTGTGTTCCTTAAATGTTTTGTACCTAAATGTCACTGGTGAAATATTTACAATGTTTGTTTCTAAACCGTTTAAATTATACATTATCAACCCTCTGAACGACATTTTTGATGAAGCTATCCATCGCAGATCTATTGTAAAATTTAATTTATCGGCAACAATTTTTACGAAGTTATAGACACCTCTAATAACTACTTCATCTGAACCGTTAACTTTTCTTGCTATAATATATGGTGGCGCATTGAACACGAACATACGCAAAGGATATTCGTTTACGTTGTTTAATTTATCGGGAAATAGTTGACTTACGTTATTAAAAAATCCTACATTGTATGTTTTTGTGAATGGATTGAAATGAAGGTAATTTGCGCCGAAGGTCTTATTTAGTTTAAGTATGGTAAAATCCAAAAATTTTAACAGCCAAGCATACTGAACGATGGATGTTTCTTCCTGGGTAAAAGAATTGTTGTCACTAAAGATTATTAATAAACACTTAGGTCTCGTGTACACTGGTGATATAAGAGAAATGGTGTTTAAAACATCAAAGATGTATTTCGAATTATTCCGATGCATCTCTTCTCTTAGCAATATAACGTAATTTAATGATTGTCGTGGATTCGTAAACAATGACATATTCTTCAAGTTACATTCATTTATGTCATTTTCTTCACTTAACTGAATAGTAATTGTTGGAATTGAATGTATAGCGTTTTTATATAGTAAATTAACTTGTTCATGGTTATAGTTATTCATTTGTCTGCTTTTAAAAATAATCAAATTCTTTGATGCAAGACTTTCGAAAATGATTGTATATGAAATTATAGATTTATGACTTTCACACATTAAGATTGTATTCAAATTATGTATATAAAGTAAAATAAAAGAAATATGCACGTTCATTTTTTTTTAAATTATTCAATTTCTGTGGCTAGTTCTAAATAGGAAATATTACAATTCCTTTACTCACTGCAGCGTTTGTGTACATTTGTAAACTAATTCTTTTCAGGACGTACGTAGAAACTAAAATATTTATAATCAATATAATGATTTCCTATAATTTTGTGAAAAAATAAAAGTTTATGGTCAATCTATTAGAAACATTAGAAACATTAGAAAATGACCTTCACCAACGTAATGCCATAAATTTACTACACGAAGATGATACATATTGAATACTAACAATCATTTTAATGATTTTAACATTGAAAGGACATAGTATTTCTAGTGCAAGTGCATTTATCGATTTAGGATGTCAGATCGATCTCTGACGATTGTAAAACATATTCTGCTGTAGCTCACATGATATTTCACTACATAATAAATATCAAAAATAAGATTATGAGTTGAAAACTTGTATAAGTAATGACTTTTCATTACTAGTAGTTTATTCGTCTGAATATAAATTAAGAAAGGATGGGTGTTTGCTAAATCGAAGTGCAGGTGAATTTCTCGATATCACCGTATTTAGATTACTCTAGTTTTTTCCGGACATACTGAAGTATTGATGTTTCTTCGTAGGTGATAGAATTGTTAGCACTAAAGATGATTAATAAACACTTAGGTCTCGTATGTACTGGCGAAATAAGAGAAATGTTCTTCAAGTTACATTTATTTATGCCATTTTCTTCACTTAACTGTAAAGTAACTGTTGGAATTAAACTTAAAGCTTGTTTGTATAGTAAATTAACTGGTTCGATGTAGTTACTTATTTGACTGTCTTCAAAAATAATCAAATTATTTGATTTGAGACTTTTGAAAACTATTTCGAAGGAAGACACAGAATGATATCTTTTACACGTTATGAGTGCATTCAAATAACACATATAAACTGTAGAAAAACAGAAATATGTACATTCATTTTTTTAAATTAATAGAACGTTCTAAGGCTATTTCAAATATTACTCGTTACTGTTTGGTTAACTTTTGCAAACTAATTCTTATTCTACAACTGTGAAGATAGTATGTTTCAAAATCAATATAATGATTATCTATTTGTAAGTAAGTACTTGCCTAATGGAGGTATTATCGTGTGCAATATTGTGTTGTTCGTCTTACGTCTTTAGCGATGTCCTTCATAAAAATAATTCCACGTGTTACAATCCTGGGCACAGTTCCAGACAATTTATTTACTGGATTATTTTTAAGCGTAACGACCCAATTTTTGATTTTAAATTTCTATTATAATTTTTTTTATCAATTTCTTTAAAAATACCGCATTTGTTGGCGATATTTGCTTTAGGTGCCCTAACATCGAAACCACCGTGAAATGAAATAAAATTCCTAGAACTAGAAACATGCATTTACAATAAGAGCGTATTACGCAAATCAAATTCTTCGATCGAATGTATTAATTAACGCTCGTTCGTATGCTAAATCGGTAATACGTCGAAGATTAAAAGTCCCCCGACGGGCTATGCAGCGTTTGCGTTAAAAAATTGAAATTCACGCCCGTGTAGCAATGGGCGTCCTCGAATTCGTACCCTTTTTTGTAGTCCTAATTCCCTGTACGTTTCCGCCGGGCTCTGATATATATTCCCGGTGCCTCCTTGCTCGGTCCCTCTCTACATCCACTTTTCCCGGCCGAATCCGGGAGTCGCTTGATAATTTATCGCCCGAAAATGCTCCTGAAAGCGCTTTACGAGCTTCTGCGGCTTAACCGAATTCCGATCGAAGCGGAGCCTATGAGTTTTCGAGTCGCCGCGGCGGGGTATCTCCTCCGCCCCCTCCCCCCTCCGAGGGGCTTGGAGACAACGCCGAAGAAGAAGAGAAAGAGGGGGAAGATTCTGGGTGACGGAGGTGCGAAAGGGAAATTTTCTCGTTTGAACCTCAAGGGGGGAGTGGTATAACTGCAGTGTCGCAGGCACATTTCCGGCCTTTATTGGTCATTTCGCACCTTTAGTGGGATGGAACGACAAGAACATATTTTCGGCACTTTGAACGCGAGCGGCTTGGATATCTATGGACTCTTATTTCGATAAATAAGTTTGTATTCGATATGTTGATTAATTTTAGGACGCGAAACTTTTCTACATAAATTGGTATAACGTAATAGATTAGGATTTGATAATTATAAGTTGCATAGATATTATCGATTCTTGAAAGATGCCTATAGCAAATAAAATACTAATTGTATACAAATTACGAAATGATAAAATGATCTGAATGTTTTTGATGTTGGCTGATCAAAACAGGTCTGATACTACTGAATAGTTATTATCTTTTTCGTTAGATTATTTATTTCCTTTTTGAAGTTACGAAATGGTAAGTTAAAAAGAGGTGATTTTTTTAGAAACTAAGGTGGCTGACTAAAATCGGTCTGTTACTACTGAGTAGCTATTATCTTTTTCGTTAGTTATTTTCTATTAGTATAATTAATTCTTTTTTGAAGTTATGAAATGATAAATTAAAATTATATGAATATTTTAGAAGTTGGCCGACTAAAATCGGTCTGTTACTACTGAACAGTTATTGTTTTATTCGTTGTATTATCTCATCTTTACTGAAGTTACGAGCAGATAAAATAAAACGACATGACTTTTTTAGAAACTACGATGGCCGACTAAAATCCGTCTGTTACTACTGAATAGTTATTGTTTTATTCGTTGTATTATCTCATCTTTACTGAAGTTACGAACAGATAAAATAAAACGACATGACTTGTTTAGAAACTACGATGGCCGACTAAAATCCGTCTGTTACTACTCAATAGTTATTGTTTGATTGGTTGAATTATTTAATCCTTTTTTGAAGTTACGAAAAGATAAGATAAAATAATTTGTCTGACTAGAATCGATCTGTTACTACTGAATATTTATAAATCCTTGTTCATTAGATTATTTAATGCATTTTTTGAACCTATACTTATATTGTATTTTTTTTTCTAATAAACCAACAAGTGTGGTATTTATTTAAAAAAAAGTTAAAATAATATAAAAAATTTATTTCTTATTCGTTATTAACCAAAAATGACGTATAAAAAATGGGAATCAAAAACACGCTTGAAAGTTTCATTTTGAATTTTTCAATATAAACAGAAGTTTGCAAATTCACGATTATCACAGAGCCCCATTGGTAGTAAAATACTTTATTACATAAACAAAATCTACGCAGGAAAATTAATAGCGAAACATAAAACATAATATTACTCGTCTCTCATTCATCGCGCATAAAAGGAAAGCAGGCGAATGTTCACTAAAACAGGAGACGGGTCTTTCTCCCTCCGTGCATTAGACGCGGGGCTTCCGCCTGTTTATACCCATTCGCATGTACGTTTGCGCCCGGGGATATTAGATCACGACGGACATTCAGCGAGCGCGTTTTTTGCGTCCTGTGATGAGGGCGCGTTAAGCCCTGGATCTCTGGTCAGACGGACGAGCCTTGATATTTTTACAAGAAAACACGGGCGCCACCGGCGGGTGCGACGCTCGTAAACGTCGAACGCGCGGGATTTAGCGCCCCGGGAAGTGTTTAGTATCCTGATTGAAAAAGAGAGGACAGAGAGAGAGCGAGCGCGCGCCGGGCCGACTGATTTAGGGGCCAAGTTTTCGGGCCACGGCTCTGATTAGCCGGTCCGCCGAAGGAGAGCGGATTTAAGTGCACTGCTGGCTCCCGAGAGTCGATGTTTTTCGCACTTGACGCTTCGAAGGGAAAAAAAGAGAGGAAAGGAGAAATTCGAGCGGCCCGAGGAGCCGCGCGCGGGATGTTTCTAAAAGTGCATTAGTTCCGGCCGCTCGAGCGGCGCTCTGTTGATGAAACTCGACGCATGAATTTTACATTCGCTTCGTGAATTTACAAGGCTTGTAAAATCCGGGTAAATCGATGGCTGGAGGGCAACTGTGGAAAAAAATTGTTGACACTGACTTATTTACGAAAGTATCTGATCCGACTTCATGAAGGAAATGATACATCAAAAAGATGAAGAGCGCTCCGGAGTGAATCTACCATCAAAGAAGTTTGCGGGAGAGTGGATTTTACAAGAATTCGAAATGTCGTAAAATATTCAGTGTATTGATTTTTTTTTTACGGTTGGGTAAAATTTTTTATGGCTTTTCGTAGTGGCTTGTTAAAATAACCGCTACAAGCTTGCTTACATTTTTTAACAAGCTATATAAATGTATTAACTTTCCACAGTTCAGTGATAAAATATTTGTTTTTTAAAATTTCAATGTGAATTAATCAACATTTTTTTGTTTTGATATTTTGTAAAATCGTAAAAAATATAGGATTATGATTATTTTATTATTTTAAACTATATAAAGTAATTGAAAATAATGAAGCGTATGATCTTTAAAAGTATTTTAGCACAAAACTCGTTCATTTACTGCAAAAATATGTATTAAGAAAGAGAGAGTGAGTAATAATCTTAATACAAAATTCAAAATCCCGTCTTTCTATTTTTTCACCAAACGACTCTGCTGTAAACCGTTTAATTTACTTCCATTAATGAAACGATTTTTCAGATATTTTTTCGTTCACTTAATGGCTCGTTTATAAGTAATGGCTATTAAAAAATTTTCGAAAAATCGTTTCAATTACGGCAAAAAATTTTGATGGGGAAACTAAACTGTAAAATAATCATAAATTCGTTAACGATTTTAAAGAAAAAACACCAAATTTAAATGAGAAAACGATTTAAAAAAATAGTAGGAGATCAAAAGCGGGCTATAAACCAACGCAGCACAAATCAGTCCCGAGTAAAAAAATTTCTCGTTCCCGAACGCTCATTCAGTAGTGTGTTAGGGGAGCTCGGTCCGCGAGCGGAACCGCGAAATTTCGCGTGCAAACACACGCGGCGACACAATTAAACGCGACCGGGCGCTCAAAATGAAGCAGATTTTCATTCGCGTACGTTAAACGAACGCGCGCGGAAGATTTAAGCGCTCGCCCGTTTAAATCCCGCGAGCGGCTGGCGGCCGTAACAAACTACGCGCGCGGCTGTAGGTCGTGGGGGAAGGCAGGGGGGGGAGGTGCCCGCGGGTCCGGGGGCTCCCGCGGCAATATAGCCTGGCCGGGGAGGCGCGCGCGAATCCCCGAAGTTATTGGCCGGGGCGAAATGGAGCGGCGGTCTCGGCCTTTGATCGCCAGCGCGACTTATCGGGGCGCCGCGGGGAGGTGGCGCGCGGGGGATCCTGGCGATTCCGGCTTCCCGCGAATTGACTTATCGGGGTTAGTCGGGGCGCCCTTTTAAATTCGCACTCGCGCGATGAGTATCCCCCCGGCTAATGCGCGCTGCTCCCTTCGGCCGGCCGATCGATGAACCACTTTTCACGTGCCTCTCGCTCGTTTAGCGGAAGCTGCTGCAATTTTTTTTCCGTCGAGATGCTCGCGAAAATAGAGAGGGAGGGGATCGATTATGGTAAAGTTGAGAGGGGACTTTGCGGTGATTTACAAGTTAAATTATCTTTTTTCGATGTCTTAGGCTATCGACAATGAAAAATGATGATAAAATTAAATAATTGGGGTTTTCGGTTTTAATTTGTTATTTAGATAAACTACTTAAATACTTAAATGTAAAGTTAAGAGATTACATAGTGGATGACAGGTTTGGTTGTTTACATTTTGATAGTAAAAGTAAAGATTTAAAATTTTAAACTTAATATTGGATCATTACTAATTGTAGATTTTGATAAATTGATGTAACTTTATGTAAGTGGAAAAATAAATACTTCATCTTTCATTTTTTCTTCTCAAACGTATACTGCATGAATGTGGTGGAACTCATCCGTACCTTTTCCACTTATTGGCACATCATCGATGCACCCTTTGAAAGGTGAAAGAGGCACTTGTGCGATCGCTATTTCTTTTCACCGTTATTATTTCCTGGTAATTAACGTGATCGCTGAAGTATTAAAAATTGCTAATTAATAAACAATTCATAACGATAATAATTAATAACAAGCTAAAGTACTTTTAAATAATGAATATAAATGATAAATGAATAATGACTATAAATTAAAACTTATTGGAACGATTTATGTACAATAAAAGTACGGAGAGAAATTTGATAATAATAATTTATAACTAAAGTAGGAAAAGTTACAATATTTTGTAGTAATGAGCATCGCAGTTTGGGTCTATCTTAAACTTTACAATGCGACGTCGGAAAAGTTAGTTCACTGTGCAATCGAAATTCCAATACATCGTAGCAAAAAATATAGTAATACTTTTGATTTTCAGGAAATTTCAACCCAGTACATCAATTTCTGTCAGAAGCATTGTAATTTCTTGTAGACCAATATTATCGAGAACAGTAATTTTCCAATACTATTCCTAAAATTGACTAAAAATTTCCTCTGCAAGATTTCGCGTAGAAAAATTCGCTCATCGAGCGAAATAATGACAGCCGTTGAAATTCGGCCCTCTAGTGCCGTCGTTAAAAGACGCGAGGTAAGGGGGGGCGTAGTTCGGCTCGTTACCCAACGAGCCCCGTTAATAACGTCACGTAGCGCTCGTATCTATTATTCAGCCGTAATTATACCATTTCGATTTCGACTATTAAGCCACGAGACGTCGCCGTCATCTCGGCGGGCTCTCCTTACTTTCCTTTCCGGCCCCGGCCCCGTGCCACGGAGCGCTCATCCGTCGAATTACCAAGTTCGCTCGAGCGGAGCCTCGATCCGGGCCGACCCTCCCGGGCCGCTCGCCCGAGGAGAACCGAGGGAAGAACGCGCAAGGAGCGGCTGCAGCGCGGCGCCGCTCCCGGAGGATACATCCGGGCCTGATATACAGCCGGGACGGTCAACCAATTCACTTGCACGCACGCCGGCGCTCAAAATCTCGAGGATCTTGCAGACGCTCGCTCGTCCCCGGCTGCTCCCTGAAGACGTATCCAGGCGACTCGGCGAGCTCTATACCCTCGCCCAATTCGCATTGTATTGCGCCGGAATAATTTACCGGAGGAAAAATGCCTGCCACTTTTAATTTCGGTATAAGGTTGATACCTAAAATTCATTTTTCTTCGTTGATAACTAATTCGATCAATTAATAGTTTGTCTATTGTAAACACTTTTAGTTTTACGTTAAGATGTAATGTCATTGAATCTAGTTTATTCGAAGAGTTTTTTAATAAAAAAAAAGTGTGTAGTGTATAATAAACTTATGAATTACAACATTAATTCTTAGATTTAGTGTGCAGTAAATTTTAATAGTAAAATATTTAAGGCTGTTGAGAAAATGAAGAAAATGTTACAAAAAACGATATTAGGATACTGCAATTGACGAAAACTTAATGTGGCGATTAAAGGGTAAGTTATTTAGTGATTAATGACTGTATTGCAATTTAAGGGTATTATTGGGCAATTTATCTTTGGGTAATAAATAGCGTTGAATTGGCACTTTATTTGTAGACAAAATTTAAGGAAGTGCACTTGAGAAATTTTATGTGCTTGAGCTTGCAAGATAGATTCCATTATGACATCTACAAAACAATGCGAAATTAAATGATCGTGAAAGGAAACGCTTATCTGAAATCAAATTAGCCAAGTCCTGCAAGACTGGCGATTCAGATTGCTCAGGGAGTATACTATACACGTCGGAGGTTATTATATTATCTCAAAATTTCATTAGCTTGTAAGATAAAGGTAGAAAGAAGAAACAAGATGTTTTATATATAACTTTTTAAATGCGTTTTAATGTTTTCCTATATCAATAAAAAGTATTTTATGGAGTATTTATACTAAAATGCCATAAATAAATATTGCATTCTAAAGATGAATTTTAATGGTATACGCCAAGCATGTTAATATGCACGAGCAATTCCACAAAAAGAAAAACAGTGACTGGACAGCAAAAGTGAAGGAATAAACTCAAAACGCCAAAAAGCTGCTAACGATCGCGCAACGTTGAATGACCCACTGTACGCTTTTTTGTACATCGGCTTAATTATTTCGGGGACACGCAATAAAAATTAAATTAAATTTTATACTGCAGCTCATCTTCATTAAACAGGCAAAATTTTGGTAAACGCATGAATTTATTAAAGTTGTCAAGTACACATCGTTAATGAATATGTACTCTTCGAACTTTAAATGCAATATATTACAATAAAAGTTAATTACCGTTGATTTGAGTGTCAGCTACCATCGCATAATGAAATTCTTCTTTTAACTAATATCGCATTATTACCCATTGCCATAATTAAAATTGAAATATTAAAATCGCTGTCAGAAGTTGAGTTTAATAAAGGATAAAGCGGTGGTTTGCTATAAATTAATTACCCGTTGTTATGGCCGCTGCACACTCAAAACTTGTTTCGCGCATCCGCTAAGTAAAGTTTAATCGATAAAAGCAACCTAAATATCTCCTTAATGGCCAATCGATTAAACAACAGATTTAATAATTTCCTTTTTCTCGCTAAATTTCATTACAATCCTCATTTTTAAAACTCAATGCTTCCGTAGTCTCACGCTCTTTAACCACTCACCCTTCATCGTGCATCCGATAAATCCGCCGCGAAGTCGAAGCCAATCCACCGATACTTCTTTAAATAAATTATTCAAACAATTCGCATCGGCGCCCGCGGAGGCGCGAGCTTTTTCCTCCGGCGTGCAGTTCGTACATCGCGAATATTTTTCCCACCCCCCCACCACCCCCCTCCCGGCCAATCAATTTGCGGGGGCCGCCGCGAAAACAGCGAGAAGCTCGCGAGGCTCATTCCGCGCGATGGTTTTGAATTCGAAATTTTCGCGGAGCTGCGAAAAAACGCCGCAGCAAAACAGCGGAGTAATCGACGTCGCCCGCGCTACTCGGCGATCAAATTTCATGAGGCGTCGAAAAATGCAAAACTCGGCGCGGGAGGGGGCGCGGCAGCTGCTACCGGAGGTACGCCCGCGGATTTCGGGCATCGCCTACATATACTTTTAGCCGGCAGCAGCCAGCAGAAAATCCCTGACTATTATTCCGAGCCGTTTGTTCGAGCGGCAATTCCGCGGGGCGTTTTTTGCTCTTATTACGCGGGCGGGCGAAGGAGGCAGCGGAAGAGGAGATGAGAGAGCAGATAGGAGCGAGAGAGAGAGAGAGAGGGGGGGGGGAGGGAGAGAGAGAGATCGGCGCTTGTTTCAGCCGCGTAAATCGAATCGAATTTCTTCGGAAAATAAACCCAGAAGTGCCCCCCGGCGCTTATCTGCCTTGCGCCGCGACTGTCGGGAGAGTATTCCGACGAGCGTTTTACGCGCGCCATGAATTCTCGCGTAATCGACGAATTCATTGTACAGGCCGATGGGACGTATGCGCGCCCGAGCTTTCAGCGACTTTGCCCGGATCCCCCGGGAGACCGTGTAAGAGCTTTAATAACGTTTTTATTAAGCCATTATAAATCGCTTTGCCGCCCCCCGTCTTCCTACAACTTTACCACCTCTTTTTTCCACCTCGGTTTTCGACTGATAAAAGCGCCTTCGCGCTCCGGTTTATGCAAGCTCGTTCGGGATTAGTTTTTAATAACGCAAATGAGATCGATTATTCATCGCCAAGTAAGGAGATCGACTTTACCCGAATTCGATGAGGTGTTACGTCTCTTAAATTTTGTGAAATATATTTCGATCTAAAATAAGTACGCGTTACAGGCAAATATTTAATCAATTATCGTTCATAAAATTATCATTAATAACTATCAATATTATTAATTATTTCCAATCAAATCAAGGTAACTTATTTGTTAAGCAATTATAATTTATTTACTTCTTCAAATATTCGTTAATGTTTACTGGACGTGAGTTAGAAATAATATCGCGCTGGGCGAATCAACAAAGTTTATTTATTTGTCCAAACATTGCTGGATCGCAATTGGTTCATTAAAATTTATTTTAATTACCAGTGATGTCGCGCGCGTATTTAAATTGCAATATACGAACTAAATCAACAATGTTTTCTGCTAAATGTACAAAGGCCCCGCTAATATGACGTGCATTTTCATGGTTAATTCACAAAACTTGTAATTGCATTAAGCTCGGAGCAAAGTAAACCGGCGAATGCATTTCGGCGGCAGCAAAAAGTCTTCAAATAATCGAATGCATTTAAATGAACAGAGGCTTTTTACATGCATTGCAAGCTCGAGCGAAAGTTTCACTAAAAGTTTGTTTGAGTCCCTTTTTTTTTGTTAATTTAGTATCGACTTAAATAAATAGAGAGAAAGAATGGCCGTAAAATTTAAAAACCAAAGGAGCAATGCAACCGTTATATACGGGGACTCTAATGCTTTATTTTTTTTTGTTCTGCCAGTTCGGCCGGATAAAGTTTGCAGAAAAACCAAGGATAAAATTCATTCATTTGGTTTTGTGTTTACATTGCCGTAGCCACTTCAGCATTTATTTCGCAATACGATACTAATTGAGTTAATACATTTTTTGCTGTATATATACTGTTACGTGTTTTCATTAAATCATACATATCATGCGATACAAGCTATTTTTATTCGATAAATGTTTTACTTTGATTTGTAATCTGCTGCGGGATATCTCGTCATGAAATGTACGCATTTTCCATATACTAAACGATCCTCAATTATTACATACGCAATTTTGTCTGACAAATTTAATACACTATTAGTCAGTAATTGACTCAAAGAAAGTTATAACCGATTAATTATTACATTTTCCAAGTGAATTTAAAACATTAATTAATAATGTCATGCAAGTGAATTGATATTAATTTGCACAGAATATATAAATGATTAAATATCATTATCGAAATTCATGGTTCAAGTTTATTATTTTATTTATGTAGGGTTACTAAACTGAAATAAAAATAAGCAATCGATCTCTTTCAAAGAAAAGCTCAAATTGCTTTTATTATCGATTTGCGCAACAATAGCGTAAAGCGAAATCGCATCGAATGTAACTAATCAATGGGCGAAGTTAATTTTATTTCTCGCACCGTTAACTAAATTTATAATCGAGCGCCGCTGAACGAGCAACACTTACTGGCCATGCAGTGGTCTGTGAGCCACCCCATCCGCGTTCGATTGCTCGCGATCCCCCGCAAAGGTCCTCAGAGGTTCGCTCCGCTTCGTAAGTAGTTCACTCTGCCTTGAGCCCTGCCCCCTCTCTCTCTCTATCCTCGATTTATTTTACCCCCCTCGACCATTTCCCGATTACCTCCTCGACTGCATATTTAGGGATCTCGAACCCGCATCGTTTAGCACAAGTGCGAAACACGGGATGTTGATTGGTTTTTATCATGATTGAAAGATACTTTAAAGGGTGCAGTACCGAAATGGAGATTTATCGCCGTTTCATTTGCGCGCTTCCTCGAGAAACAAATGTCGCTGTAGTGACATAAGTCACCGGCAATTAAGAGTAATCCAGGTTAATTGGTATTTAGTTTAATCGGACATCAGTAACGTCTTTCCAATTTCGCTTTACATTTAGAAGGACACTTTTATCAGTTTAAAACTATTTTGGCAATCCTTAAAGTGATACTGATAAACGATTTGCGTAAAAATTAGTCAAAATAAAAGTACTCTCTAAAGTTGAATTAGTGAAAAACCACTAAAATTAGTGGAACTTGCTCCACTAATTACTGGATTTAACAAAATTTCATTGAAACTACAGATATTTTGATTTAGTAGGTCTCAAGTTATAACTTTTACGTAATATTTT
>JAXIUT010000021.1:203455-214751 GCA_035586675.1 Eurytoma californica | reverse complement strand
TATTAAATTTTATTTTATTTATGAATTAGACATGTAATTAAATCTCCAGAATCCATCCAAGGTCTATATGTCTGCGGATAAAAAAATAAGGCCTATGGGATCTAACTAAATGTGCCGGTCTTCATTTTTAGGTACTAGAAAACTGTGTTCAAAGTTTCGAAGAGATTGGTAATCCGGAGGTATGACACTCTCCTGGTAAGTGTCATTTAAGTGCAGCCGGTGCACTAAAAGATAGTCCTTTTGAATCACTCTTGCACGTAGATTTTCCGGAGTTTTCCTGCTTAGTTTCTTGGGAATAAAGTAATGATGATTGAAATGTTTTTAAATCGATTTCATGCAAAAAATGGAAAATGGAAAATGTCTCGTTATAAAATTTACAATTACCCTCTAAAAATTATTACTTCTAATTTCCTGTGAATAACTTTTGTTTTCTCATAATGTAACAATGAAAAATGTTCTATTTGAGTATTCCACATCATGAGAGTAGTAAATGAATCAACTTTTGAAAGGAAACATTTAAAATGCCACGTAAGGGCTTGTTAGCATTACTGAAAAAGTTGCAACGATTAAAATTAGTAAACAAAATGTTAAAATAAACGAGGTCAAATGGGCCCACATGAATTTAAATGCATAATCCTTGTACAATTTTCAACAGTTAATTACATTTTTTACCCGGTAATATCAACAAATTACAAAGGTAGTTAACAGCAACACATTTTCCAGTGTAGGTAGAGAACGAGGTTGAATGCAAATGTACAATCATAAAACGTAGAGCGGACGCGAGGCAGTGACAAGCGAAAAACGTGCAACGAACAGCGGCACTGTGATAATTGCAAAAATTATAACGAAACGATCGAGGTCGACTGTAAACAACCGCCGTTCCGCGGCGGACAACCCGCGCCGCAGCCATTGTTCAGCCGGCGTGGCACCTCTTGAAACGAATTTCAAGGTTTCGACCACGCCTGCCCCCGTTTCGTCCGAAGATCCAATTTGTCCGCTGTCCGGCAACGCCGCGGCATCACAATTTCCCCGGGTGATCGATGCCAATTGCCGTAAGAGTGTATCGCGGCCGGGTTATACCTTGGTGGGCCGCGTGCGCCCGGCTTTAATGACGACAAACAAATAATCCATTTAATAAATCCGCTGTTTACGCCCGAGCCATTGTTAAGGCAGCCGCTGCAATCTGCAGCTAGCGAATTTATGGGCCGCGAGTGTTTGGCAAGCGTCAGGTAATTACTATTATGCGAGCCCATTGATTATGCCGGGATGCGAGCCCTACACCGTTCCCGCAGGCGATTTTGCATCGCTCCGGGCTTCTCTGTCTCTCTACCCACCCCACCCTCCCAGGTCGGCCTCCCTCTCTTTCTCTTGCCCCTCGTGGTTTTGCCTGCTCTCTGTCCCCTGCATTATTCGGGCCGGCTCATTCTCTGGCTCTCGGCTCGTCGTTTTTCTGGCGATGCCGTGCGTCGAGGTGAATCGCAAGATCCAACGGTTATCGCGCCGCGGGATGCAATTAGCTCTCGGCAGTTGAAAACTACTGGTGACCTACTTCAATTGGGGTACTTCAAGGAAATTACCTACTTCGACTCGGCGTATTTTATTTTGTACAATGAATGAAGCTTTGTAAAAATTTCTATTCTAATAACTTTGTATTTCTATTTTGTTTCGACATTGCCGTATGGAAAAAATGTAATTGCGAAAAAATGCATTGTTGAAATTCTTTGATTTAATTACTGTATTTATTTTAGAAAATAAGGTGGTTATTTATCCGAAAAAACTTTCTAATACAATGACTAACTGGTATTGGCTGTCCACGTGTATTACTTGTTTCGTGACGAACACAAACTTCGAAAATTTAAGTATTTATATGTAGAAACGGGTCTTCAACAAAGTAAGCCTTATAAATAAGAGATCATTCTTGAGACGCCATTTTTATAAATAAACAATCTTTCGTAAGACTTAAGTCTTATAAATAAATAATCTTTCCATCAAATGTTGCAGACAGCTACCGTTCCGAATTAAATAATTTAAGCTGGTTTATTAACAAAATCGATCTATTCAACCAAAAATTATTTTGCGAACACTAGACTAATAATTAGAAGCTTTTGCCTGAGTGCAATAATAATAGAATTTAATTTAAAACGTAATTTTCAAACGTTTTTTATTTCAGTATTAAAGTCCATACCAGTATGAATGAATAAAATGCTTTTAAATTATTGTACTATTGCATAAAATCATGCATGCGCTGTACATACGCTTGAACGCTTCAAAATGCATGGCAATTCAGAGATTCAGTGCGCAGGTGCATCATCGAACGAAATCGTCAAGGTTTCTAAAGTATTGTACCATCTTCATTCAATCGAATTTCTCCATTCATCTGTACTTTGATGTCGCATTTGGTGAAAGTAGAATGTATTTTGAACTTGCAAATAAATATTATAGATAAAAAAGTTTCATGTATTGATTATTACGAAAATATTATTTTTATATGTAAATATTGGAAGTTATATATTTTTAATTTAAATCTATCATTCAGTTTTTGGTGTTTAGATTTGAAATAAAGAAAAATACTAATAATATCAATAATTATTAATGTTTTTAGTTGTTTAATAAAATATATTGTGCCATTTTTAATATTACAAAATTTCTAATATTATATCTTTTGTTTAATGGCAGAACGAAGCATCTTGACGATGAATTTTTAATTTTAAACATTTTTTATCAATCTATTTAAATTGCTCTTTGTTTGAGATTAAAACCGAAATTTAATTTCATTTAGAATTCTAACGGTACCACTTGAATTTAAAAGTAAATTTTTTGTTAAATTTCGTTACAAAGTTTGCACAGTCTATACCTCATAATATTCACCATCTCTCTATCTTCTCATTATTCGCGACCTCTTGCTCTCATCGTTTTTGTCTGCTTCGTGCACTGAGGAAAATGTGTTTGCTGATGATTACTGTACGCGGGCAAACTCAAACTCCACAGTAAAAAGAAGATAATGAACAAATTGAATAATTTTCTAAAAAATTTTAATTTGAAATTCAACAGTAAATTGTTAATTAAATGTGTGTAACTGCATGAAATTCATTTTGTTCCAGTACATTAAATTCATAAATTATTAGCTTTGAAAACATTTTGAATTTAAATTGAAATTTACATAAAACAATAGTTCACAAAATAATACATTTAATAATTAACGAAATTGCTGAAAAATTTTTATATTACTGCGATCCGATTTTCCCAAAGGTTGCACACTGAAAATTCTTTAAAAATACAACGCAAGCACTACTGTGGCAGGAAAAGAGAAAAAAGAGTTTGCTTAAGGTACGGGAAGAATTTCAAGTATATCGCTACACTTCACGTGTAGTGCTTCGATTCTATCCAATCCTGTTTGTATTTGCGTACCTCTTACTGATTTTCAGATATTTGTACAAACCAAAATGACAGGAAGACATATCCATGGAGTTTTCCGGAAAGTGTATTCTCGATTTAGTTGCAGTAAGTTGAATAATATTGTTAAAACGTACCTTTTAAATGAAATGAAAATATACATTGTTTTCTATTCAATTAAAATAACGTCATAGTAAGAAAACTATTTTAAGCGAATAAAGTGCACTACATTTTTATAAAAACTAGTCCATTACATTTGAAGCTGCATGTAGCATTTGTTTTTACACCGACATTTGCACAATGAAATTGCCTACTTATTTTTCCACCTCAACCCCAGTTCTAAAGCAAGATGGCCCACGTTCGAGATGATTTGTTTACTCCCTTTTATAAATAGATGTACAAATGAATGTGCTTTGTGCATATGCATATTTTATAGTTTTTTTTATTAGGGGCAGAAATCAAAATCTTCCTTTATCTTATAAAGCTTTCGTTTTAACCGTCTACTGAGTTACGCGAATCAAGTGCACTGCAATATCTTGTAACCGTCTACTGAGTAGCGGGAGCTCAAAGTTACTTTACCGATAGAGAAGGGTGAGACTGAGTACCGGTATACGGTATAGACTTTCCTATCGTAGATATAAGGCTCACAAGGTATGGTGAATAATGTTTTGTACCATCATTTCTATACAATACTAAAATTTGCAAAAGATTTTCAACAAAATTAAATAGAAACGAGTTTTTTTTAAATATTTTTAAGTATATAATTATCTACTGTTAGTTAAACCCTGATTTTTGTTACCACCTATTTAAACTAAGGCCACTGCAGTATGTTCGCGAATTTATTCATAGAGGTCGTTAGGAATACATCTCCCTGATCTTAATTGATTTTAAAAAAATTATTAATATATTTTCCATGTTAATGACTTTTACGATTTTCCTGGAAGATAAATGTTAAATCTAAACACTAGAATTTGTGTTATTAATTGTAACTTATCAAAAAATTAAAAAAAAAAAAGTTTTTACAGCGTAGCGGACCAAAAATACAACTTTCCGACCTAGGCCGTTTTCGAAAAATTGTATTTTCGGCCTCCCTAGGCTGTAAAATAGTATACATACCTAGCCATGTATAATAAAAAAGCAGATCACATGTTTGTTTACCTCGGCTTCGATCAGAGACATTTCGTATTATACAGGACCAGGTACGTAATATACTATTAAACATATATTGTTATTTTATTAATTTTAATTCTTCGCGTTTTCAAAATAAATGATCGATATTGCTTTGAAACAATGATAAGCAATAAAATAAAGTTGGCATGTTTATACCTTTTTAATAGTATTTTAAAACTGCTGTTAGTTATTAAAAGAATACTTTATATCATCTTAGTCTGCAAATACACGTTGAATTGAGTTGAACTGCATAAAGCGGCTTAACGATGTGCCAGGTCCCTTTGACGTGCTTTTAATTGACCATCACTAACTCTACAGTTTAACGCAACTCCCTTTTTGCTCGAATTCATAATTGTATTGTACTATCAAGGCTTAAAGAAATATAAAAAGTTAAGACTTATAGAGTAATTAAATAAATTTTCATTTGAGACTAATTGTATTAAATATATACGTTTAGAAAGTTTTGATAGATTGAAACGAAGATACGTGTAAATACTATTTGAATTTTAAGTTTTAATAAACTGAAATTTAAAGAAATGTACGGAAATGTACAAAAAGTTTTCTTAAATAATTAATCAAAAAAAGATCTATCACAATTGTTGACACTCGAAATTAATTGTTATAGAATTGATTTTGTTCTCTGGAATAGGTAGTTTTGAATTTATTTAGCAAAAGAAAATTTTACACATTCAGATAACTTTCATAAACTTTTGATGGTGTTAAATTGTTATACAATGCATTATTTCAAAGTACCAAGTTTAAAATGAAGTTTGGATTAAGTTTAGAAACAGTGTACATATTACAGTGTACCAGTTCTTATTATGCATTCTAACGCAGAAACTTACCTCGATTTCGCGACATTAGTGCATTTGTAATCAAATACTTTATTTTATCATTATCTTAGTTTAATATTTAATTTTCTGTTAAGGAATTTAATGAAATTCGAAAATAGCTATTATTTTGTTTATTTGATGAGTTATATGAGCAATTTTGATCTTTAGAGAATTGGTAATAAATAATAAATATAGAGGACTACTAAAAATTTCAACATTGCATATAGATAAAAAAAAACTATTTTTAAATAAAAAAAAAATATAATATGTTTTTAAGAAAACTTGCAAAAATCACTATTACCAAAAGCTTGAGCTTCCTCACGGAGGAAAAATAAAAATTTTTTATATAAATCATTCGTCCATTACTTCCTTCATCTCATAAATATAGCAGATCCGACTCGAATCTTCCGCGGGAAACTTGGTTTTCCATAAAATTCACTAAGATAAATCAGAGAAAAACATTACCTTGCCCTATCGTGCCACATTGTCTTAAATTTAAAAAAAAATGTATCTGTTTTATTACGAACAGGGCGCCCGGTTGGTTAACATCTTATAACCTACTCGCTTCTCGCACTTAAACGTATTCATACATCGCCGTGGGGTTACTTTTCGCCTGGTGGAGATATAAATTCGGGGGTTATTTGTCCTTTATCGCACATGACCTAAACGCAATTCGCTCCGCGCCACCTTCCCACCGCGGAAACGGTAACAATTTCATTCTCGGGGCTTCATATTTTGCATAATAATGCTCGATGCTCCCTGGGAGCCGTTATATTTCACACGCTAACCCAGCGTACGTATGTATATGTATATAGGCGCGAGAGAATCAAACAGTGGACGGAAAGGAGAGAGAGAGTAGGAGAGGGCGCAAATTGCCCAAGTGCATTCTTTTCGGCTAAACGCGCGGGAGATGATAAAAAAGCCTCGAGAATGGGAAAATGCGAGAAACGAAGAATGAGGGGAAAGCGGCAGAATTAAGTTTAGGCTATGCCTGCGTAATGTGCCCATGAAATTTATGGTATTCGACGTAATTGGAATGTAAAATAGTTTTTTTTTTTAAGTAAACTGATTGGGTTCGCGATAAAGCAGTATGATCATAAAAGTATTCCTGACAGTTTGTCATGAAACGGGAGACGGTATATACGCGAGAGTGCTAATCTCGAGAGTACGTCTGACTATATTCGTTATATTCTACTTGTTTTGTTTATGCGTCTGTATGTCCTTCTAGAATAAGTCTGCTGATTGGATGGCATTCTCTCTTTGATTCGGAATCACTCCCGGATTATATCATACAAATTACAGACGTGAACCACAGAAAAAAATCATTTTTCATAAAAGCAGGATAAATAATTGTCGGCTAAGTAGCGACCGCTTTGTCGAGTCGACAGTCCAATTAAAAGACCATTTCACGGAAGCGAAGAGGGAAAAAAACGCAGGAAGAAAAATCAACATCGCTTCAGGAATTTTTTCCAGCGATGTGAGCGGACTCGCAAACCGGGGGCCTCAATGGAGGGCGCGCTAAAGAGAAAGCGGGGGAAGAAAAAAGGTAGTGGAGAGTCGGGAGGAAGGAGGCCATTTTCATTCATTGGAGAGTCCCCAAGAAAAATATAAATTATAAGAGCGCGCGAAGGCAGTGCGCCGGGCCGTGTATGTAGATGGCTAGGCTCGAAAGAGGGAGGTGGCTCGAGGGGGGCGAATTGGGCGAGAAAAGAATGAGCGGAACGCGCGTGAGGCGTCGGCGTAGGTATATAGCGCCAGGCTATTTCGGCCAGTCGTAACTCATATTTACGACCGATGGGAGTTACGCCAAGTTTAAGAGGCTGCATAATGAAAGCGGGTGGCAGCAGGGCTCGCTCTCGCTTTTTCCGCCCCTTTAGCGCGAGCTCACGTCACTGGCCCACTTCATCTTTGACGCCCTCCAGGGGCCGACTAACTGTGCGCTTGCCACCTACATCTCTCTCTCTCTCTCTCTCTCTCTCTCTCTCTCTCTCTCTCTCTCTCTCTCTCTCTCTCTTTCTCTCTCTTTTTTTCACGCTCTCCTTGCCTCTCGCTTTTTTCGATTTCAGGGCCGAGCGATTCAATTGAATTGGCTCGCCCTGGGCGCCGAGGTTCCTCGGGATTGGCTCTCTCTTGAGCTTTTATGAATTTCATTGCGGGAAAACATCATCGGTAGAGTGCAGATAAAATACCGATAGGGACACCACTTGCGGCTCTTGCCGGAATCTACTTTACTAGCTACTTGGCATTTTTTTTTTTATTCCAGGGAATGCGCGTGATGTCGATATTTCATGGCCCGGATTTCGAATATTTGCATGCAACGCGTGTGTAGGGCAACGAGAAAAAGAATAGGTAGGGAGATCGATCAGAGTGTCTAAGGATTTTTGTGAAGTAAATAAGGCATCATAGCGAATGTTGGTGTTTTAATAGCATGACGTATCAGCTTTTAAATAATATTACTACTACGTACATATTACTGTGGGTATGTTTGTTGTTTTGTATTATTATTGTTCAAGATTTTCTTCGGAGCTGGAAAATAGATATTATTAAGCAAATATTGAACTGTAAAAATAAAAAATTTCAATATCATCATGAGCTTTTCTCGGAAATGCATGACCATCGTTAAAATAGCTCTTTCCACAAATACACACTTTTAATCTGAAAGCACACAAAAAATACTCTGAAGAATAACGTACGCCGCAGATAAAAGCCTTTTCAATTTCGTTACAGAGAACGTTGAGAGTAAGCCAACATAAAAAGCTGTAAAATTCAAAAAATAAAATAGTTCCAACTGTACACACGTTTTCACAGGTGCTTTAACTTTAACCAAAGTTTTAATCATTCCACTAGAGGATGCAATGAAATAATTAAAATAATTAAAATAACTCAATAGATTTTTTTGAAAAAATGTATTCAGCGTATAAATGATGTTCAAGGGGAATTTTCTTGTCTCATATTTTAGATTCTTCCAAGCAATTTTAAACTTTTTTAATTATCCGAAGTTTATTTTTTTATCAGAATTATGCGACTAAAAAACGTTCAACCTACTGGTTGAATGACTATTTTGCAGGATTTTGAAGGAAACTCAAAGGTATCGAAAACACCTCACATACGCGACCGTTTAAATAAAAAAAAGGTTATCCTTTCCAATAATTGCAAAATGCGATACACGAAAGAAAGTAAAAAAGAACGCGTTAAAAAAAAAAAAAAAAAAAAAAAAACCCGCTTAGGAATCAACGGTTCATTGGCGACTGCGCCCGAAGGAGATTCGACCGGCGCACCTGAGCAGTCGAGTATCCGACGCCATCAGCAGGTGGCGAAGACCAGCGGCCGCGGCCGTAAACTCAATAATCCCTATTTACGTGGTAGCGACGCCCCGATAAAATATTATTGCTTCTGGCCGGGAGATGTGTCCGGGCGAGCGCGGGCGCGGACCGTGAACGAGACGGTCTCGTTCAGGGATCGCGGGGGGCTATACGTTATCTCGCGGTCACGTTTCTTCCCCCGCGCTACGGCCAGAAATCGAGCAGCGCTAGAACAAAAGAGCAACGCCGAGCACGCGTGTGGGTTTACGTGTGCGCGCACACATCCCCCCCCCCCCCCCCCGGCCGCGCTTGTATCGGCCCGCGCGTACGCGAGGGGGTGAAGAGGAAACACGAGCAACTCCGCGGGCAACATAACTCAACCATTTTCCCAGGGCTATCCCTTCGAGAAATCATTCCGAGACTGCGCGTTTGCGGAACAAGAAGGAAGCCGGCGGTCGGACCGGGGGTGGAGCGGTACGCCCCGAGAATTCTGTCCGTCTCTTTCTTGCGATGGATGTTTTTCAACGCTACGCTTGCCCGATATCTTTGCCCGCTCGTTTTATCTTCCTCCTTCGGCATTTAATTTCTGCTTCCTTTTTTTTATACTTTTTACAATTCAAGAATGTTATTCGGCGCAAATAAGACCTTTCGTTTTATTTTCGCGAGGAAATTTCATTTATCAAATTAATCTTTGCAATTTAAAGGGATTCTTTGTTGTTATAATGAAACTGATGATTATTTTGTGTTTTTTTTTGTTTTTTTTTAATGAAACGGAGAATTTTGTAAATGAATTTTATAACAAAACTTTTTATTTATTTAAGCAGGCAGTTCTGGCGTAGTAAATGAATCGTATTGTTCGACGTGAAAGCTCAAGTTACTCAAAGCAAACAACAGAATATAATACTGGAGGTATACACAACCAGTATGCGTAAAAGCTTATTTATATTGGATGTGTTTCACAAACTTCCAATAATACATATTGAAATGAATAAATACGAAGAATGACAAATAAGTGCATCTCTTCAAGTGAATATCTCTTGAATTAGACTAGAATAGTTCTCAACCAATATAGTAAATCCCGTTAGAATAAGTTTATCAAATCAAGAATATCTAGCTTTATTTTTAGTTTTATTATGAAAACATAAGATAAGTATTATAATTAATCTGTCGATTGAATTTAGACTGGTAAAGATTTTCTAGTAAAAATTACAATACTCTACAAGAATATGGATACAGATTGACATTTTGAAAAATGACCATACTTTCTAATAAAATTTACGTGTAACATAATTTACTACGCATGAAGCCCTTATCAAAATGTCCTGCAGGATTCCTGCAGGTTATCCTGTCGGTCCTGCATGATGTTCGCGCTTTTCCTGTAGGAACGATTTCCTGTAGGATAGTCCTGCAGGTATGCCCTGCAGGAAATTATGTCTTGAGATCTGACACATTTTTCTGTAGGACGATCCTGCAGGAAAATCCTACAGGAAATAATTCCTGCAGAAAGAACGCGAATATCATGCAGTATCGACAGAATATCCTGCAGGAGTCCTGCAGGACATTTCGATAAGGAAGAAAAGTTTACTATACCATATAGTGATTTTTCGTCAAAATATCAGTCACTGACCACTTATTTACACTTTATAGTAATTTTGACTAGAATTTTCTCTCAGTGTACCAGAAATTTGCAATCTCGGAATACGAAACAATAAACAGCTAGAACACATCCTGCAAGGTCACGTCAATGCATTCTCCGGCGCGCCTCTCATCTGCTTCCCCCCCGTGACTGAAAAAGGGTCAAAGGGAAATTTCCCCGTTCTCGCGCGCGCGCGTTCACCTCCCTCGACAATGCGCGGTTTCGAAACAATGAGGAGGATGGAAGGCCGCCTTGATTTCTCTCGCATTGTTTTCGCCGCCGCGGCTTTCTCCGCTCGTGTTTTTTGCGAGCCGGGGTCCTTTTTGCCGCGCCGGCGCCCTCGCCTTTCCCGCGACGCCGAAAATGAATTACTTGACGCCGGGAATTCTTTCTCTTTCATAAACAGACGGACTTATTTATCTCGGCCATCGCGCGGCGCCCTCGTTTGGGTCGCGGGCAACGCCGGGAGTTGCGGATGGCATTTTGCCGATTCGCCTGCCCTTTCTTTTCTAACTCGCGGATAGAAAGCGTCGCGGCTTTGTTCGGAAGCGAGACGAGCAGCGAGGCAAGTACGCCATTGTTCCAGCTACGTTTATTAATTTTCACCGGGTTCTTTTTTTTATCTCTCTCTCTTTCTTTCGCTAGCGCGGATCCGCTAGTTGCTGCTAATTGGCGTTGCATAAATCGCGGGGGCCATTTGACTTGTACGATGTATATTGTGAATTTATGGTAATTGAGTAACTTTGTTGTTTTTTTTTTGCGAGCTAAATGAGAAATCGTTTTGATAACAGTTTTTCTAAAATATTTGTAAAAAATTTGAAAATAAAATATTATAGTTGTAAGGACTCGAACGTTCGTTTTTTTATACTAAGGATGGTTGATGGGCTCGAATGATCTGGACGAACACAATTTTGAATAATCATTTTATTCTTAGCTAACGTTTCGGCACTTGTGTTAGTGCC
>JAXIUT010000021.1:163647-190647 GCA_035586675.1 Eurytoma californica | reverse complement strand
CCTTCGACTCGTACTGCAAACTCCACACTCGGTCTAAAAAGACCCACTTTACGCCCTAGGTACATAATATACTATTAAATACTCATTTTGAAACTTGTACAAAAATTGCTGAATAGATTGAATAAGCATAATCGTCTGATAAGAAATTGGGGATAAAAAAAAGCTTCGCAGCTTTGCATAATCAATTCATTTTAAAGTCTAATTTCAAGAAGTACAACAAAATAATCAATAGATTAAAATGAACAAATAAATTTGGAATGTTACAATTTAAAAGTGCAGTGACAATTTCGCTCGACATTGAAGAAGATCCTAGACTAACGGTAATGGTAACTACCATTAATTGGATCCACGACGACCGTTCTGAGAGCGTAAGCTTCGCTCAACAATAACTTATTTGTACTTACTCTAGAGCTTTCCATCAATTACACGGATCACGTCATTACGCCAAAACCCTCCCGCGCCGGCGATATTAATGCTCCTACACTCGTGTACCCGCGGAATTCCCCGGACAAATTTGAATAAATCAAATCGAGCTTTTCCGTTCGCCGCCGCTCCTCCCCCGCTTTGCGTTAGCATTATTTGCTTGTTCTTCTTGTTATTTCGCCCGCGCGATAATAGAATGTGTACGCAGTGCCTGCAAAAACAGGTTGCAGCCTCAGTTTTATCGGGCCATTGTGCGCATGCCGAAAGGCCCGCGCGTATGCATAGCCTCCGGCGCCGCGTATACGAGTCGCGCATGAAAGCGTATATATTTCACGCATGCGCGCGGTATGGCCGTAGGTGCCGCACGCACACCCGAGCTGCATTTTTCCATTCGCATTTTAGGAGCTTTTCCTCTGCTTGGAAAATAGCGCCTTTGAGGCTCGATTTTGCGCGATTCGGGGATCAAATGCTGACTCCTAGTTTAAAAGATAAATCGTTTGAATTTGATTAAGTCAATATCAAAAGATAGCTTTTCAATATCCACAAGTTTCATATTCTACTTCGCGTTTTTATGCTTTATAAACTGGCATTCTTAATTTTGTAATAAAAATTTTAATAGTTTAATCGATTTCAATCGTGATTTTTCTGTGATTTAGAAAGGGATGATGTGTATCACTCCCACGATATACCCTAGCAGAAACTATTGAACAAGAACTACTAAAACAGCTGCTGTGAATTACTAAAAATTACTAATGAAGTGTAAAACTCCACTATTTAATTGTCTAATAACTAATAACTGAGTACTATTGACTATATTGGAAGTATGCCTAATTAGTTTACGCGAAGTGTTCCTATAGTTGCAATTTACGATTGTAATTAAGTATAAGTTCATTAGTAGTTTATGCAGTACTTTCGTAAATAGTTATTTCAGTAGTTTTTTCGTAAGGGTTACGTAACAGTTCGCTTTTTAAATTATTTACATTCTGTTACTTTTAAACCATTTCACAGAAGACATATTTTTTGTTAATTTTTCTACTAACTTTAGTGTGTTCCTATAATTATTATTGACCCTAATACTAATACTCTTCCTTAATGCGTTTAATTATTAATTGAATTAGCTAATAGTAGTTGCTATCTCACGAACTTGACAATTAACGAAATCTTAAATCTCTTTGCAGTATCCGATCAAATAACAGGTCATCTCTCGGGAATAATATAAATTTATCAAGGTGATTCGTCCGTACAAACGACTCGATACTTGGTAACTGCACTTGAGCCGAGGGGCATCGCGGTGTGCACATAAGCCGGCGTGTATACGATGCCGAGGCGGGTGCATATCTGCGCTCACTATCGGGGCCACTGTACTGGCGGAGCGGCTACATCAGCCGGCTCGCGCGTCGAATAGCCTCGTTAATGGCTCGGCGAACTGCGGCTTCAAATTTCATTTCCGTGTCCTCGCTGGGGCGCGAGGCCGCAGGGTTTCAGTTGGGGCCGGCCCAATCGGCCCGTGATAACTCCTCCGATAACCTCTCGGGCTCCCCCGCCTCCCCTTCCGCGTGCATCCTCCGGGTCTCTTGATCTTCCACCGAGGCCAACGGCCAAACACACTGATCGGATGCCACGCCGCTGTTTTCGCAGATCAGAACGCGCGTTCTGACCTCTCGCCCGCTGCGATCGTTTAGCGTTTTGCCAGCTGCGACGATGTTGCTCGTAACTGGTGTGATTAATTACTCCTGCGCGCATTTCCTGTCGATTTTCCTGCAAACAATTGGTTTTACGAGTAATTCGCAATTTCGACTCGTAATAAACTATTGATCGATGACCAATTTAATTAATTTGAATTCTTTTTGCTTATCGTTAGTACTTTTAATAAAAGATCTAAACTTGAACACTAATAAAGTTAATAAACTCGAAGGCATAAAAACTTTATTCAATATATTATGCAGACAAATGAATAAAGATTAATACTAACCAACCATCTTTATTCAGTTAGTACTTTGTATAGCGTACTGTATTTGTTATTTAGTCTGCTAAACCACCAGCAATTTGTGATTTTTATGAACTTTTGCGCGTTTCGGACGAATAGGGAAGAAAAGGAACGACTATTAATAACGAGGATAGGTTACAAAATTGCCAGAGGGAGTACAGCTCCCATGTGTAAGCGGTAAAAGAATTCCAGGCAACAAAAACTTGCGCACTGGTAATTGCGCTGTGCATGGAGGGTCTGCTTCTCACTTTTATTGTCTTATCAAAGTCTATTATGACAAGATAATACAACATAATTATATAAGACTTGTGATTAGTACTAAGATCTTAGGTCTTAGAATTTACTAAGAAAAATTACTGTAAAATTAAAATTTTAAAAGGCATTGCTTATACGGAGTAATAAATAAGGATGTTATTTAAATCTTAAAGAAATTATTTTTAAGTTTTATACCATTCTATTGCCATTAATTTTAAATTACAGAGTCATTAGCGATCGATAAATTCTGTTCGTGTACGTGTTCCCTCATCAAATTACTTTGTCGATTCAAAAGCTCACTTGATCCAAACGTTTCATAACGTAATCAATGGCTTTCCCTAGGTAAACTCCAAGTCCCTTACTGATACACGTACTTTCCCTCGCGTCGTTCAAGTTCCGGACCCCCTCGAGGTCCACCTCAATCCCAGAAGTACCTAAACACCCTATGCCACACGGTTCGTCTCATTCGCGTGGTCCGCCGCTCTGCAGACTCGAATTACGCAAGGCTATTTCCGCGAACCTCAAGGGCCGCTTTTCGCTTAAATAATTTATGTCTTATTTATTCACGTGTGTCCTTGAAGCAAAAATCAGAAATAACTTTGTTTTGACAAAGGTAACATTTTCCAATGATTATTAAATTAGGACAGCTGAAGCACTTTATCACAATTTTGAATTTATAAAACAGACATGATCTCTCTATTGGTCGTGGATGAAAATCCTTTGATTTTAGCTGGTTTTTGTTGGATGAGGCCGACTGGTAAAATGGAAGGACTCATAGTTTTTATTCAATGGTGTATATGTACAACACTATTTTTCCTGATTATGCAAAAGTAAGAGAAAATGTTATGAGATTGTATAACTACACTTTTTTGCAATCCAGGCTTGCGCTGGAAATTTTCCGCAAATTCTTTTAAATCTGAAAAGAAGCTGTTATTCTAGCTAAGGTGGGAATTTCCAAGAATTAATTATTGACCATATAAAATTTTAAATTTTTTGGCTCAAAATCTGCATAATAGAAGTTTATTGCGCTAATTCAAACCATTTGCTTCGTGGTAGGTATATTTCATTCCAGGTAGACGATCGCCCAATCGATATGTGCATAATATGTAATTTTACAAAAAGAAATCATTTTCGTCCATTTCAAGAAGAATAAAATAAATTTACATTTACTAATTTGAAGATTATGCAAGTATTACCACTTCTAGTTATAAGTTGATAGAATATAGTTAGTAGGATAGAGCTAATCTTCTGTTCAGTTATTCGTTAGTAGCACTATTTAACAAATAATAAACTTTGCAAATGCTTATAAATATTTCCCTTTTAATCTCCACTTTCTTATAATGCTCAGACAATTTTAATTTTCCAAAAGTAGATAATAAGGTATTTTAAAATTGATAACAATTACAATACTTAAAATAAGTACATGAGAAAAATTTACTTTTATAAATTAGTCACTATAGATATTGAAAGCAAGTATAAATTCACATAATGTGAAATTTTGTTAAATATTATAAAAATACAAAGATTTGAAAAAAGCTTAGTTCTTGCAACTCGCCAATTTCCAGTAAAAAGAAAATTGCAATACTGTTTGCACCAAAGCCACAATCCTAAAACGTGATGCTCGAGGAAACCCCCACTGCTATTCTACTGTAAATCTCCTTACTCGAAATGCGCAAGTACTTCTTTCACGTATATATCAGGTAACATAAGCTCGTCAAGCGAGTAGAAATATATATATTCGTACAATCACAAAGTATTTCGTTAAACGTGAAATTCAAGAAAAAATGTTGAAGATTTGTACTTTTTTGTTAAATAGATTTACTAGTTTAAAAAATTGTTTAAAAAATTGTGGTAATGTTTTTAAATATTTTTTAAACAACGTAAGTTAACTTACAGAAAAATTGAATATTACCTACCCAAGAGAAACGTCTAAATGGCAGTAATCGCCTTACTATCACATGCTTTTTCTTAATTACACGTTAAATGGCGCAAGTGTTTCCTAGTGAATCCGATTGTTCAACTTTTCCATTAAAAGCGTAAGTATACTTAACACTTTCAGTGACAACACATGCCGTGCCAATTCTATTTTCGGCCAGTAGGGTAATTGTCGCTACTCTCAAATCCAGAAATTTCAACTTTTTCTTTATCCCCTATCTTTGTCTCTGAAATACGCTGAAAGACTTTATACTATAATTACCTTTAACATTCGTCGCTCAATAATCGATAAAATGCACGTAGCACTATTCGCGAGACATTTGCTATACTTTTTGTTCTGCTTTTCACGACTCATTTACATTTCCTCTATTTCCTCTATTTTCTCTTTGCCTTCGACATTAGCCTTCATCTATTCGATGCTTCCATTTAACAGAGCCGCCTCTTTACTCCACTCCTCTTACACTTGTTCATTTTATCATGTAATCTATTTCTGACTGCAGCACGAAGTAGTCACGGTTCATAAATGCTCTTTCCTCATTCATCACCGTAACTTAAAACTGTATCATTTCTGAATTAAAAGCAATGTCATTTTTGAAAGCCCTTTTACATTTTTAATTTTTTATTTCAATTTTCACAAAATTAAATTTTATAAATCTAAGTTTATTGCTGCAATTTAATAGGATTTATTAATAGAGGATAAACCAATCTTTTAATAGCTTCAAGTAAAACTGCTTTTAAAAACTCTATTAAAAAGCATTGTAAAGATGTGAATGGAAAAAGGTTTTCAAATACTAAATTAGATGGCGGTTGTCTTGTTAGTAAACTCGAAAGTACCTCGCGGCAAAGTATGATTTAGTTGTCTAAAGCACAGACACATCAAAGGGTCGAACTCTTGTAAGTTACCCCTAAGTTGCAAAGCTACTTGATTTCTCCGTTTCAGAAGATAATTATCTACAAATCATGGCGCATTTAAGGATTCACTTAATCAAAAAGCATTGAAAGTGAAAAAATAATAATCCATGGACAATTAATATTTTCTTGTAAACGCAACATTTATTTTTAGGCGATCTCCTATATTGAGTTCGTAGCACCCCAGTTACAAATATAACACAAGGTCAAGAGATGTACGAGGTAGGTCGTCGACTTGTCATTCTGCTCAATGTCTTGAACGTTCAATGTGAGAAGTGACAAGTGTACTGTAGTCAAGAGCTTCCCTTTCGTGACTGAATGTATGCAGCAAATGAGAAACAGAAAATAGCATCGCATTCTCATTCCGCTTTTCTTCTGTCGAGATGCAAACAGACGCGTCTAGTTTATACCCTTGACACCGTACTATTTATTATCAAAATAACATTAACAAAGAGTGCTTTTCTTAAAAGGAAAACTTACTTTTATAAACAGGGTATCTAAAAAATACTAGAAAAGAATATGACTGAAAATTCGAGATTTGTAAAAACTGTGTTCGGAATCTTCTCTACATCTTGGATTTTACCTTAGATGATGACCTGCAATGTTATAAGGATTAACTTTGTTTTACAAATAGGAACTCCAATTTTTTACTTCAGATTCAAAACAGTCAAAACAGCTGTAAAAATTGAGCTATGTTAGCTAAACCATGTTAGCTAAACAGTGATTCTGACTCTTATGGAAGTCCTACCTTGACTTCTGTTTAAGATAAATTTCAAATTTGAACGTAAAGTTTGAAATAAAAGATAAGAATTCCTGTTTGATAAAACAATGTCGACCTTCAAATGACAGGACATTTTTAAACTCAAATTCAAGATATCCGATAAGCTGGAAAAGATCGTGAAACTTGGATTTTGCTTTCCAAATTTTCCAAATGTGCTCCTCAGAAACTTTTCGAATACCTCGTATAGTATAAGATACACAACTAGTTGGTAATCTGTTGAATAAATTTTACTGAACATTAGATGTAAATTAAAAACAAATGGTTTGTCTCATTTGATTTCTAGATGTCCAAAAATTTCGTGCTCATCAACGAAAGCAATAAATAAATTTTGGAGAGCCAAGCAACCTCTAATGAACTGAAAATTACGAATATTAGCGTTTGCATAGCAGCGAGCACTCGCGGAGAAGTGGAGCCGGCGACAGATAGTGGGTCAAACGCAGCCTGCGAAGATCCGGAGCGGCTCGGTCCGCGCGAGAGCCGGGGGGGAGGAGGAGTAGGGTCGGGAGCGCAGCCTCGCGGTGGCGCGCGCGCATGTGTTCGCCAGATGTGGGAGCCGGCGCTTCGCCGGCTCTCTGGACCGCCAGTGTTCCGGCGGGCCGCTGCGCGCTCAGTCGCTGTTCCGCCGCGGCGCCGAATCGACGTCCCCGTGCACACGGTGCGCCTGCGGCATGGAACCGCGCGATCGCGAGTGATCGCCACCGGTTCAACGGCCGATCCCCGAGCGAGGGCCAGTGCGCGCGCCGACCCCCGCGCTGTATGGGATGAGCGGGCCGACGGTCACGGCGAAGTGCGCGCGTTTCATATTTCCAACGGGGAGTCGCTGTTCGGAGGGGCCGGGGGGCAGCCTGAGCGAGCGCGCGAGACGCGCCTCGCCGCAGCCACGCGCGCGGTATTTTCGTACCGCGCCGAGGCTATTTTCGGCCGGACGCGTATAGTGCAGTCGCGCGCTGCCTTTTCCCTCCTCGCGGGGCCGGACGCAGTTCTCTCGGCCGAGGCAGCGGCGCGATACGCTCGCGGCGACAGCGAGGCAGCATTTGCGCGCTACTTTTTTCCTCTTTTCTTTTTACCCACGCCTGCTCGTCGGCACCACGAGACGTAAGTGCGGAAGTTTTTCGCTGCGCGTTCGTCGGACTTTACTCTAGATTCTTGCCAATTGGAATGTTTTAAAAAGTAAGATGCTCTCCTGGTTTCATTTTCGAGCTTTAATTTATAAATCAAATTTTGCATTTAATAATTCTGCTTCCTTTAAAAGTTTACTGTGTTTTAAGCTGCAGATAAAAAAGACTTTTTGTTCTGGTTAATTTACAAAACTTTTAATTCGAAAAGAACACAAAAGACTGAAACTTAGTTCTTCGAACTTTGAACTTGAATACAGAATAGCTAATTTCGAACTTTCACGGTATTACGACATTTAATTGTTTAATCTTCCGAGAATATTATAAAAATATCGCAAAAGTTCGGGGAGCATCGATTTGGCTCCACCATTACAAGTTCACTTGCTTCTCTCGCAATTTCTTCCGTGCCATTAGCATCAATCAGAGAAAATCCATCGATCGCCGGGTTTTTTTTTCATGCATTGAGGAAGCATTGAATAGCAAATCATTCGTCTCTCTCAAGTGCCCCTGTACAGCGTCTCGAGCGAGGAGGCAGAGAAGGAGCCGTGGGAAAAAAATGAGTCGCCACTGGGCGAGGAAGACGACGTCCGGCACGTCGCCGATTGAGCGACGATAGTGACTTTCTGTCGGGGCGCGCGAGCGAGGCTTAAAAACGCGAGCACAAAGGGAGAGAACAAGTGCGAGGAAAAAGTGCCCGGACACGGCCGATGAGATGACAGGTCTCTGCATCTTCTGGGTGATCCTGTCCACGCTGGCCTCGATACTTGCCTGCACCGGTTTTTATCTGCCTTACTGGATTCAGGTGAGATCCGATTGAATTTTCACGTATTTGATAAGCTTCCTTTGCTCTCAAGAGACTGTACCACGAGAAAACGGGTACCTGCATGCGTGGATAGCTAAACCCAGTTAGTTACTATTTTAACACCTTTTTTTCAGGTGCAATTAGATTATTTGTTAGGATAATCACAATGCGATCTAATCAAGAAATTTGGGTCGTGTTTTAGCGCATTAATTAGTAGTTTTAACATTCGATGATCGATGTTTAAAGGATGGAAAGGAAATTTTTTACGAATTCTTTTGCACTTTTATAATCAAATTATTTTTCCGAACAGGGAATGCTTTTTTAAACAAATTTTTCATTAAGCAAGCTTCAACGGAAATTATTTTTTATAATTGAAATTTTGAAGTTTTATTTTGAAGTATGATATTACTTATATCGTAATTATATAAAAATTTTAATATTTTAACTTTATAATTATTGATTTTAAATTAAATTGAAACACTATTTTAGTACACGGACGTAAATTTTAACGTAATATTATATCCAAGTGTTCTTAAAGACTACATATTCGAAACTAATTTAACGGGTTTGAGTTTGAATTTGTTTTCAAACATTACTAAATAAGCTATATTAACTGTATTAAAATCTACATTCAAACTAGTTATTTTCAGTTAAGAAATTTAATTCACGGATGTTGGAATATTTTATATCAACAATTTATAAAACAAATTTATAATACTAATAAAAAATAAATCTCTAGAACATATTCATATTTTTAAAAAGTGATATCTGAGTTCTAAATTCTATTTTTTTTATTTTTTGTCAAAAAAAAAACATTTGCGAGTACATTGGCCTAGAAAAGTTATGCAACCAAACAAAAAATTTGATCCTCTTACACTTCGGTAAAGTTAAAAAAATGTTATCAAAGTTCACATATGAAAAACGGTATCAATATATATCTTCGGTGTGTTTTGCATTTTAAAAATTTACAAAAGTTGGCCATTATTTAAATAACTAAAAACACAAAACTTAACTTTTGTTACATTCAACAAAAATTTAATCTTACTTAAAAAAAGTTGTGTCGACAACAATTCGTATTATCTTACTCATAAATTTGAAAAATCCGCAGCATAAAAGTTTCGAGAAAAAAAGGAAAAACTTTCTGGAGTTTTATTAGATTATTCCTTTCCATTAATTTGTCCGTTCTTGCCCACCCACTACAAAACTTGTTTCTTAAATTATTAAAGCTGCAATGGCCGTTCACGCCGGATGCAGGTCTGTTTGCTTCCCGGATCCCGCCGAGAGCTTTATTTTCGATGACCCCCCGCACTACAGCCAACGTTTTATTTTACCACGAGCCGCACCCTCTTTGGACATTTTCAAGAGAAACTCTCTTTTACTAGATCAATGCGATCCTACTCCCGTTATCGTTACCCAAGTTCAAACAATAAAGAATACACATAAAAATAATGAGTCTTATTATTACTTCATGTCTGCTTGTTCTCAGTACTGCTATAAAATTTTTCCGCAGTACGAGACTACAGTTAAACGATACTGAAAAGAAAGGAGACAAACATTTTATTTCTCTTCGAGTCGAACGAACGAGTGACTCCGCGAATTTTGCCTAATCTAATCCACAGGGAAATAGAGCGATGTCAAAATGGCTCAATCTTGAAAATCAGCATTCACAGGCGCGTAAAAAAAGTCGGATCCATCAAAAGTTGCCTGCGAATAGCGTAAAAGTTTGCACGCACGCTTCCCGCGAGCGAGCGGGCGGTGGCGAAGTTCCCCGAGGGGTTGAGAATTTCAGTCACGTCGGTCGCGTTCGCATACGCAAAAAAAGGCGGCGCGACGACAAAAACGTTGGCGCATCTTGCGCGAGGCAAATGCGGCCAATTAGTCCGCGTGGCCATTGCGCTTGAAAGACAACGTGACGACTGTTAAAAATATCGCGATTACGCATGAATAGTTTTTACGTAAAACTTAAACATGGTTGAATGAGAATCGATCTAATAGCAATAAAGGTCATTGAGAAAATTTGCAGAATTAATTTAAGATCAGTAAATAATTAATGCAAATACTTGTAGTATATGCGGAATAAATTTTTTAATATAATTAACTCCATAAACGGTCCATAATCGTCTTTAAATCTTTCCTTTTAAAATTATCTGAAAAATAAATACCAATTGTTAGAAATTTGTAAAAATAATATTCTCAATGCATATGAAATTTGTGATCAAATTTATGATAAAGGAGGGACCTATCCCCCTCCAAAAGTTTCTAAATGTGTGCAAAGATATGAGCTTTCCTAATATTTGGCATTGCTTCAACCTACAGGACCAGGAACTTAATGGACTTTGATGGGATTGGTCTTAAATTGTTGGTATTTTATGTGATTTCCGGTTGAAGGCTCTAAATTATTAATTTATTTTATTTTACACTTTAAAATAAATAATCTCCACTTGAATTTTTTAGAAAACAATAACTAGTAAATTACATAATCAAATAGAATATAATATAATGTAATTATAAAATAAAACCGGGTCTCTTAAAATTCCTCATGTATATTAGTAATATTCACGAATTTTGGAAAGTAATTATTCATGATTAAATTGAAATTGTGCATAAAGACTTGAATAAATTGATATTACGTTAACGAGATGCTGATGTGACATCTGTTATTCATCAGAAAATAATTGTAATAATTTTGACTACACATAGGTATTTTCAAACATTTGCTATCTACGCTGCGCCCGGTGCAGTTGAAAATGCTGCAAATTACTGGATGAAATTGCGGCCGTAGCGCTGCGTGCCTTTGTTCGTAGGGCGTTTAATGAGCCGAACGAAGAATCAATCGAACACAGTTTGAACAGTGATTTCAGCCGTTCGCGGATGCAGTGGATAAATTGCGAGTCCCATAATTAATTGGACTTGACCGAGCTTTAGATCTGCTTTGAGCAGTTAATCTCAAGCGGCGTCATACGAAGCGATAAGTGCGAATTAATGGGATCATTAGTTAACTCCCTCCCTTCTCTCATCGTCGACGGATCGCTCGGTAGCAGTTTGAAAGCCTAGCTCGAACGGGAACTTTGAAACCCTTTGTATCGTTCAAAATAATATTTCAATTATCTATTTTTGACGTGACCATTTTCAGCGAGGGCGGGGCTCGCGAGCCCAATAAACGACATATTTTTCTAATAAGTTGGCAATGCTCGAATTAAAATGTCATATGCGCGTTGGGGAATACAATAACTGCCATCGAGGTTTATTAATTTTTGTCGATATAATGTGACGCCGAGTTAATTGTTTGAAAATTAAATTAAATTTTAAAATAAATCATTAGGTCGAAATTCATGAGCGAACTTTAGCGGAACGATAGAGAAAAAGAAAAAGGATGCTTTTTAATTACCTCGTAAAAGTGATTCACAGCTCAACTGAAAACCTTATAACTAAGGTCAACATTGTTACTCTATAGGAAAATATAAATGGTAAATCAAGTTTATATGTAATTAAACAAATTGAAATTTAATTAAAACTTGTTTATATAATATATAATTTTCCATAAGAGAATAAAATTCAATTTTTCTCAAAAAAAGAGTACTAAAATAGGTTTAATCGTAAAAAATTTTTACGAAGTTGAACATAATTGTTGTAAATGACAAAATAATTTATAAGAATACCGAAACTTAATCCAGAAGATTACATTTTTTAAGATTAGCTGTACTTTATTAATGTCTCCGCAATAAGGTCGTGCCCCGGCGATACGGACACTTAATAACCGACGTTAGCACCAGCTTTCATGCAGCCTTATATTTATTATTCATTTGATTTCCTAAGTTTTTGACATTACCTAACTATAAGATCAGATAAAAAAAAATTAAAAAAGTTCCTATTTAATCAATCTTTTAAATGAAATCAAATCATAATTATCCCGATAAAGTATGAAAATTCAGCATAAAAAGTTTCCATCATGAGCAACTCGCTATATCCGGCTGAACTTTTCGTCGTCCCCAAACCCCCGCGTAGAAATATAATCCAACGGCCCGACTTAGGGGCTGGAATTCGCGCGCGCTCCCGAAACTCAGTGGAAATTCAAATTTTCCCGCCAACTTTTCGGCGACGCAACGTACGCGCCCGTAGGTGCACCGTGCGAGGCGCTATCGAACCGCCACGCTGCCCCTCCCCTCCGGTCCGAAATTCAGCACCGCGAATAAACGGTTATTAGCCGCGGCGCGCAGACACAAACGAGCGGCAAAGGGAGTGGGTGGGGGCGCGGGTGTAAGCCCCTCACTCGACGTTATGCAAATTTTCGGGAGGCTGTTACGGCAAAGCCCGCGACATCACTCGTAATTAATACGTTCCGAGGCCTCGGGCTTAATCCGAGTTCACGCGCGCAAGCACCGAATTTGCGGCTCAAGTGCCGCGCAGCTGCCGTCGCCGCGACGAATATAAGGATAACAGATGGAGAAAGGCGAGAGCTCGTGAATTGCCCGGGTGGCGCCTTCTTGGCACCGGCGATATGCCGCATTGTCGAAACAGCCTTTGGCAGTCTTACATCGGGGGCTAATTAGTTACTACTCGACGGCATCGAGATTGCTCCGTTGTAAATAAAGTACCTCTCAAAGCGCACCTCTCGGAACGTTTAAGAGCATTAACTACGAGCTCTCGAGTGTTTATTTCGTTTTATTTCATCCTTTCTGAATTTAATTATTGCGATGACTTTAACAAAATAATATCTCGTTATAAAAGATTAAAAATTTAAACAGCAGGACTGTAAAGCAACATTTTCAATAGAAGGGGGTGTCTACGTATTCCACTTCTGCAGTTTTTTTTTTCACTGAAAATTTCAGAATGCACTTCCATTTCACTGATAAGTACATCGGGTACTTATACACATAATTGTATTTTATATTGCCTGATATAACTTGTCAACACTTTAATTATTTAATTTAAAATACCCATATGAGAATTTAATTAATTTGAATAAACCAAATTATGTAATTTTGTAAGAGGATTATCCATCAGATTGCTCTTCATGTACCAATAAGCAATAATTAATTACTTTACGTTGTTGGTATGAACATTTTATATAGGAAAAGCTCCCTTATTTTTACAGGAAAAACTCCTTTATTTTTACAGGAAAAGCTTCCTAATTTTTATACAAAAAAATCTAAAATGTTTAATGAGCTTTTCATATAAGAATTTCCATTACGATCAATTGCCCAAGATTTAGATAGAAATTACTGTCTCACGAAAGTTTTACGGTGAGATGCACCGTTATTTTTACGAGTAATTTCTCTCACTGCATATATTTTTCGAGGAGTAAAATACCTAAGCAACGTTTTTAATTAAATCTATAAACTCTAATAAAAGACTACTGCTTGTATATCGGTGGTTTTCTCATTTTTTTCGTGCTCGGCATGTGCACGATGCGCAAAAAAGTTTTCCCGTTGAACAAACGAAAAGAGAAAACGGCCAAAATAAATAAGCCTGCTTCTGGCCCTGTCGCAAGTAGGACGGAAAATGCCGCTAACTCTCAAGAAACTACGAAATTTTTCTCCCGGGCGCCGCATAAAAAATGCAAGAGTTCCCCTAAGCGCACATCCTTGACGATATCCGCGAGAAACTGTGAAAAAGAAAGTTGCGCCAAGCCGGAGGAGTGCACCGGCGGATGCCGCGAATACCGTTGCGGAAGAAAAAACGCGAATAAGTTGGCCCTTGTAAAAAAGCTCGACCGTTGGCGTACATAAAGCTCGACTCGGATCTAAAGGCTACAAGGAAAAACGCTAAACTCTCGAGAACCGTTTCAGCCGTTATACTCCCAATTTACTTCCCTAACCCTTTTGAGCCAGCTATGAACCGCATTTGCTACATTACGATTTTTCGATGTTATTTTATTCTTATATGTAGCAAATTACAAATACGATAAATAAAAACGTGGAGATCAAATTTAAAGTTAAATATTTTGCATAACTGTTTCATAACAAAAGCGAAAAATATATATTACTTTAGAAATAAAGTTAGTAATAGTATACAATCATCTCTGATTTTTCAGAATTTTAATTGGCAATATTTAAATTGAGGAGACAGTAATGTTATAATTCAAGTTCATTATTTTCATAAAAAAATAGCAGCGAGTTTCCATTAAACTCTTTTGTTTGAAAGGATCAATCAAGCAATTAATCTATAAATTAAGAATTCTTATTGAAATCGAAAGTTTTAATTTAAATTCTCAAATGAAGTCTTCGTTAAAGAAGAAATTCTCATTTAGCGATGAAATTGAAATCGCAATTGAAGCAGCAGTACCATTTTTCCGCGCTCGAAGCATAAAGCCGATCTTATAAAATGTAGCGCGCGCGTGAAAAAAAAAAAGGATAAATAAACGTTTAACCCGCTCGCTCTGAAGGCTGAAAAATAAAATTGAACTCGATTCGATCAGCAGAAAACAGCTCAATCGACGATAACTATAATTTCCTGTCTTCGAAAAGCAATGAAATTCGCAATCGCAATCTGCGATAAGAAAAGCGCGAGCGAGCGGAGCGCGTTTCGCTGCGGAAGGTCCCCCGGACAAGATAAGCGCGGCGAGTCCCCGACTCGAAGGATCGGAGGACGATAAGGGCGCCGTGACGCGTAGGGACGCCGGTTGAAAGCCAACTGAAGTAATTATTCGAAAACGATTGGCAAAGGCATTCCGCGCGCATCGCGCGCTCGAGCGCTGTTCGGCTAATGCGGCCTCCCAGAAATGCCTGGTAATTGCAGAAATCGAATGGGGAGCGAATCAAACTTGACAATGGCGCGCGGGCGCCCGGAAGACGCCTGGGTGCTCCGGCAGACTACAAAAGAACGCCGGCGCGACGGCAAGGCTGCGGAATGGAATTTTGCAGATTTAATTAATAGTAGAGCTGCGATCTCGAGGGTTCTAGACGAGTTTCTTTGGCGCAACTCTTAAGTTATTTATTTTTCGTCAAAAATATTGAAATTTTATGAACAAAATATAATTATAATATTATATAACTCCCTGATAGTTATAGTTTAAAATGACTAAAGGACTATATGGCGCTTCACGCAAAATAAATTTGTTTCTTGAACATTTATTTTCAAATTCCCGGGCACAATTATAAACCAGTGAATTTAGTGCTGACCAGATGGCGCTTTGATTAATTTTTAAAAGGTATTTTTTCAAATTCCTCTTAAAACTGTCCATCAATGAATTTTGTGCTGTTAAAATGACGTCATGACTTTTTAAAAGACCTGATAAAAAGAAGGAGTCATATTTGGGAATTCCATTCAAAAATACACCAACCAATCTATTTCATGCTGACATGATAATTTTTTAAAAGAAAGAGACGTTTTTCTCAAAACTAAGTATCGTTCCATGAATTTTGTGCTGACAAGATGGCGACATGACTTTTTTAAGGAAGGATAGCGAGGTAAAAAACGAATAAAGGCGAAATCACTGTGACCTAGTAAAATATATCGTCTAGGGCCAGCGGAGTTCTTTAAAGTAAATCAATACACAGTACAGGATGTAAAATAAAAATAAACAGACGACTACGCTTGTTAAACAAATGAAATTCTAGTAAGACTGCAGAATAGGATACACCCGGATAGACGGTGGAAGACGCCAGCCGGGTGGGGGACAAAGATGAGTTAAGAAGAGGTCTTAGAGGAGTAAGACGAGCGCGAAAGCCAGGACAATGCCTTCGAACAATGTGGAGAAAGAACGGCGCAAAGGCCGGGGGAATGCGCTCCGCGCGTCGCCCTTAATACGACGTAAGAGTCCCCGGCTCCGGCGCGCACTCGAGATTCGCGCAGTCATTTCGCCGAGTTTTGCAATTAGTTGTAAATACGACTTCTGCCGGGAGGTAGGGAGGGTATAACCGTTACCGAGTCCTCCAGGGGTTATTACGCGAGCGGCGCGCGGACACGAGGCGCCCCCTGTATTTTTCCCCCGATTGTTTCAACTGCATTAGTCGGGCGGGGGCCGGTAGCGGCGAATGTGAGCTTCGAGCCGTCCGCGAAGAGGTCGATGAAACTTTTTGAATAATCGCGAACGAGAGAGGGGACGGCAATGGGATGGGCGCCGCCGAGAGTTTTAATTATCGACAAGTGATTCTAGTGGCCACTTGGCGGCTCATAATTAGGTCGACGGAATGGAATTTCTTTCGGGGAATGCGGATTCTTTTCGTAACGGTGGTTTCGAATGGCGCAGCTACGATTGAATGGATATAAACTATTTCTAGATGCGATTTATTCGATTGGACTGTAAAATATTGTTTTAAAAGTGTCAGGTCAGTGTCGGTTTAATGTTTCGTTAAGCGAAGGGCAGTTATTTAAAAATTAAAACGGAGGCGAACTTTAGTTAAAAGTCGAAAGGAAAAATTTAAAGAAGATCTCCAGGGGTTTTATGGACACTGGAGTTGTGCCAAATACGACATTCATCCGGTCTTTTCGTTCCATTGTAGAGAAGACTTTTAAGATTTTAGTCGGATTCTAAATTTAAACTGGTTAGTTAAGTTTTCTATTACACTAAGATCCATGAATAAATATTATTTATATTTGCATTAAAAAAGAAATGATTTTATTGCAATCTTAAAAGAACGCAAATAAAACAATAAATAAAAAAAGCAATAAAATAATAAACTGCAGTGTACGATGTTCACAAAAGTAGGAGACATTCAATACGAAATGTCACCCTTGACAGTTTTCCACTTTAAATGGAAACAAATCCTATTCCCAATCTGTATGGAAGCCTTTACTTCGCTGAAAAACAATTTAGAATTTTTACTGTCAAAAATATGATACCGATAGTTGAAAAATATCTGGAAATAACGAAGTTCCGGTAACGTCATAGAGTCGTCGAAGCATTTGTTATACCTACGATACAACCGCCACCGGCACCGCTAACAAGCGGCAACCGCCGCTGCAGAGGTTACGGGAGATGCGGCAAAGCCGACGAGGTATTAGCCGATGTGCAGCTCGCGTTGCTGAAACCGGGGGGAGCAACATCTGCCAGTCAAATCAAATTATCGTAACGATCAAGCCGCTTGCGTAACGCACAGTTCGGCCGCTTTCGATAAAAATATTGCCCGATAATATAGTAATGTAGTTATAGCCAGTGAAGAAAAAATTGTTTTAACATTATGCATCGTCGGAATTTCATAGAAAAATCAATAAATGCATAAATGTTAAAAAAAACAAACTTTCAAATATCAGTAAGCAGTTTCATTACAAAGTTCTAAATGAAAGCAGTCTGTATCGAATTACATTGTGAATTATACATTCAACTATACACGGTGTCCCAAAAAGATCCGAACCCCCTGATAACTTTGCAGGGTGAAATCCTATAAAAAAATGTTAAATAGAAAAGTTATAAGATTTCAAAAAACGAATTCAGCGGTGGCCATACTTTTGACCTTATTTTTGAAATCCTACAACTTTTCTATTTAACTTTTGTTGATAGTATTTCACCCTGCAAACTTATCGGGGGGTTCGGGTATTTTTGGGACACCTTGTATATTTCGAAGCAGTAGTGTACATTTTTATGCCGAAATATTACGATAGTGCTACAAAAACTTGAACTTAAACATTTTGAAATATTCTTTTTCTTTAAAAGAAAGAGAATATTTTTCATTTTTTTACAAAGAAAAGTACAATTTAAATTTACCGCGAAGAAAATAGGTTTTTACATGATTTCATATGGGAACGAAAACACTTCTGGTAAATTTCCCGCAAAAAGCACTTTTAGGGATCCCTCAAAATGTGCTTTTTTTCGCGAAAATCTCGCGATATGTACTTTTGTTCTGGGAATCCAAGATACGTGTCTTTGTCTTTAAGAGGTACGATTTATGCACACCGTAGTTTTTAGCTGAAAGTTCCTTAACAACGGGGTGATAGTCATCATTCGCCTGGACAAAAGAGAAACTCCAATGCGAATTCTCAAGACGCAGATTGTCAATCGCGCGTTATAGCGACGCGTCCCTGAGCTCGAGCCTCATAATTGGCCCAATTAACGCGTTGTTTGCCTAATCTCTGCGGCGTTCACCCACTCCTTACGTTCTCTCCATTCAATTCACCAAGGCATTTCTTGGTACTTGCGTAGGGAGGTCTCGCTGTGGAAATGTATAATACATGTGTGTTGGTAATTAAGAACGATACATGTGTGTTGGTAATTAAGAACGATACATGTGTATTGGTAATTAAGATTAAGAACGCTGCGTTTGCTAAATCATCTTTACTGCAAAATTACACATACTCGCCCGTATAAAAAATACTTCATTTTACGGAAAGTTTATAAAACTTTTGCATTTGACTACGAAAAATTTGTCATTAAGTTGATGAACATTCCATACAAAGAAAAGAACTTTACTACTTTATTTATCAACAACTAATTATGCTGATATAATAAAAAAATAAACATAAATAAGGAAAATGTACTTGAACACAGGTATCAGGATTTTTTCCTATTTTTAATAAACTTGAAGTGTCAACTCGAAAATGCATGCAATAATTAATGAATGCAAAGCCCGTTCATCTGTGATCTGGATATTCATGAGCGTTTTCGCGGCCCAACTATTTCCTAGTTGCGCGCATTTCAAAACGCCGGCAAAGGCTACAATTCACCCGATAATTAGAATTGACGAGGCGAATTGTTCGCGAACTTTTGCGTCTCGCGGTGCCGCCCCAGGCCGCGGCCGCGCCGCACAAAAGCGCGAAATCAACGTACGGCCCCGGTGGCGGCCGCGCGTCACGCTTTCAGGAATCATTTCCGAAGATAAGGTCGGCTTTTCGCCGCCGCTCGACACCTCAATGAATAACCCATGAATCATATTGAATAATTCGATTTGCGACGGTGACTAAGTGCATAATGAATGATAATGTCAGGCTGCGCTCAAACTCGATGCTTATACGTTGTATTAACCAACGTAAATGTATACATATTAAGATCGCGAGCGCGTGCCTGGTACACGGTTAAATTTTCCAAAACGGATTTATAATGTATGATGGCTGGTTACTTAACCGAACGAAATACATTTACTTGCATAACTGAGATTGCAAATTACATTACGACTGGGTACCTAGCAGTAATTGAATTTACTGTTAAACATGTTACATATAGTAGCCACTAAATACTGCATTATTGATGCAATCAATATTGCGACTAACGAGATGTAATCATTAAACAAACTTTGAGCTGCATATTTATACAAATAAGTAGAACTACATTTTTTTTTTTATTTTCAAAAAAATAGATTCAGGCAATAAAACAGTGAATGATTGTACCTTATTACATTCAAAAATAATATAATAAAAATAGTTGCCAGTATACATGGTTGGTCAAATTTACTTTTCATTTAATTTTCCATCGTTAATTTTTAAAACAAAGAAGTTAAAATATCACGCCCAAAGTAAAATATTTGCAAAGGTCCTCTCAGATTCTCCGGGAACTTGAGAAAGCGAAAAAGAGAGGAGGAGTTATCTCGGAGGAAAAAAGGAGAAAATTATCCCTCGAAAAACAGACTCTGCCCGCAAGTTCACTCGGAGGCGCCGCATCCTCGGCGGGTCCCTCTCAAGAATCGCGGCAAAGAAAACGTGAGGGGGGGAGGAGAGGCGTGTATTTAAAAACACTCGGGCGCCGGGGCGCTTTTCTCCTCGCCGGGCAAACGAGAATGAATAAATGCATAAGCGTGAAATTTACATTCGTCCGAGTCTGCATCGGTGCGCTGCAACAAAAACCCTCCTACTACTGGCGCTGTGATGTATGCGCAGCCGCGCAATCGTCGGCGGTATTAACGGGAGTAAAACGAGCCAATTTATAACAAACAACCCGGCCCGAGAGATGAGCGGTTTTCATATACACCGTAAAGAAAGCTCCGCTCTTTTCTTCGTTTTTTTTTTGCAACAGCTTTTTGCTTTCCTCTCTTCTTTGGTTTTTTGTTCCCGCCATGCGCGACATTCGCCACCCGACACAAAAGCTACTCACAAATGGGGAAATGCAAATTATGAATATTAATGAAAAAAATGAAGAGGGGAGGTAAAAAATAATAATTGATTGAATTATTGTGTTAATTAAAGTCTAAAAAGGATAAAATATTAACAATTGTTCATTATCGAGCATTAAAGAAAGACTTATTTTTATAAAAGGGATTTTATAAAAAAATTGTATTTACTGAGCTGCACAAAGAAATGTTATAATTACCTCGTTATTTTATTCAGAGAGAAAATTTTGATGTGTTTTTTTTTTTTTAAATTAAAAACTACGCAAAGTATTAAAATAATTCATATTCTTTCAGCAAATCCGTTATTATAACATGCGCATAATGAATTTGCAGATGACTGCACTGTTTTAATAAAAAATTTATTTAAAATCAGTCCGTATTTACGAATTATGCGTATATTTTCCATTCCGGAGCGCGAGTAAAATGACATCTTAATACCTTTTTCGAGTGTATTCACACTCGCAGAATCCCTCTCATACGCAGCTTTTACGTGCATTACATTTCGCCAGTAAAAAAAGGTGCGCCACAAGTGAGGCTCACCATTTTCGCGGATTCGCGGAAAGTTTGAATCGAATGCCTGGCAGCTCGGCGTGTAACCGTAATCGCATTATAATTCGCGCTAGCTCGAGTCGCAGCCCCCCCTCCCCCCTCCCTCCCAACCGCGCTTCCTCCTTAAGCTCATTTGCGTGCAGCGAGCCTATATATAGAAATATAACAGATTGCGTGAATTCCCGTCCCTTTCTTGGTTGCAGGGAAAGCTCCTGGGCAAAGCGGATGCTTACTTCAGTTCCTTTCGCCGCTGCAATTATCCGAGAATGCGGGCGCCGCATACCGCCCCCGAGATAGTCTACGAGTGCGCCAGGTACTCGAGGTAAGTTCCATTTTCTTGGACAATATTTTCTTTTCTCTCTTTCTCTCTCTCTCGCAGGCGTTTTCTCTCCTTCTCATTCGAGTGACGTCGGGCAATCAAAAAACGAGATTTCGCCGCGCTAATGAAAATATTCCGGGGGATTACGCGGTGCACCGAGTTGTCGAGGGGAAGGAGTTGATGTTCAATTACCGCATAAAATTGAGATTGCTTTTAAACAAATAAACTTAAATGAATTAGTCTTGTTAAGCATTAGCCACCGTGATGCAGTTAATACAATCATTTTGTCTAAAAATTATAGTACTTACTTAAGTTTGTATGAATTTTCCTCATTTTAAAAATAATAGTAAAAGAATGCCTTCTTGATGAGTACAAATGAGCAGGTGCGCGGATGGACTTTGAATTTTTACAAAAATTCACACAATATATAAAATGAATTCCACATATTTTACTTTTATTATATTTCATCACTGAAGTAAATACTCCAGATTTAATCCAGCTTAATGCGTTATATGCATATCGAATGAGAAAAGATTACTTTTAAGCGTGCATAATTTTATCAGTTTATTATTTAGCAAGCAATAGAATATTTAAAATTTAATGCTTGAAAGTGCAAAGTGTGAAATAAAACATGTCACAGAAAGGCTTTTCGGAATATCCACGCGCAATCGGCGTCGCAAGTCACAAACGTACATAAAATTTAATTTTTAAAATCCAGGTAGCCGAACTACCCGAACTCGTTAATACTAATCAGAGATAGCAAAAATAAAAAATAAAAAATACACGACAAACTCCCTAAAGCATCGACAAAATTTACGGCTGGATAAATCCATAGCACCGTAAAAGAATTAACTCTGCAAAAGAACGGATCTTCGTTGGCGCTTTTGATTCATTCGCTCATTTGATCGAGAAAAGATAAACCAATGATTTCTCGGTCGGCGCAAAAATGCCGTCGACGACGACTGTCACAGCGCGGAAAATGAGGACATTCAATTACGCGCGCCGAGCGCGAGCCTGCATCTGGTCCGAAGAATTTTCCCGCTATAAATCTAGTCGCTCATTTTTCCATCGTCGCGCATTCCAGTCAAGATTCTCCACCTATAAATCGTTTATCGCTGTCCTCTACCGCGCTGCTATTATTCTCTCTCCCTTTTTTTCCCTCCCCTTGACTCTCTGTTTTGAATAGTAGGGTATGAAAGAAAAAAAGCACAAATTCTTTGAATATTATGCATAACAGAAATTGAAAGGATTTCATTATTTATCTCCGATAATAATATGCATATCTTCTTTATTTTTAATATTCATTACAGAAGCTATAAAATTACCAATAATTAAAATTTATCACACCTTTCATGGAATTCAAATCATCTGCATCTATAAATGTTGGAATCGAATCTTAATCTTCATCCACCTTCTTTCAAATTTCAAACAGCGTGGGATTTTTCATTTTGTTTTATTGACATTTGATTGCAGTGATTGCAAGAAGTCAATCGATTTTTTCATCGATTATATATGATTATTTTTATAATCAGTTATAATCATTTAAATGTTAGAGCACTAGTAACTTTTTTCAACGCCTATCCTTTCAGGTCTAAAGGAGGTATATATAAACCTATGCCTGCAGACTCATTAGTGAGAAACATGACTCAGAAAAAGCAAAGCTTGAATGCGTTTTCATTTAAATGAGTTCACATTGATTGAAATACTTGAATGTTCAGAAAATGACAAAAAAAGACCTTTGAAAATCTTATTTTTTTTATCAAAAGTTAATCAATGATTACTCCAAGAAATTACAATTATGATTCAATAATCATTTAGATTACTGGTAGATTTTTTATTTAAAAATCATATTAATTTACTAATTTTTCGAGAATGGCTTTGTTTATTATTGATTATTATGGGTTAGTGGAATATAAATTAACGTCAGATTAACGAAAGAGTGATTGCGAAGTCAGTTATTTAAAAGTGGTTTTGTGATTACACGGGATGAATGTAATCCCTCGACAAACAGCTCACCACAACTTCCAGGGAATTATCCGGAACACCTGCGAAGGCAGTAATTATTTTTTACGAATAACTCAATTCCGCTCTAACCGTAAAACATATTCCCTCAATCGCTTTGTTATTTCGCTGTTTATCAGCGAGCAAATGGGCTGCTCTAGTTTAAACGCGGCGCTTTGATCATCCGCGCGGCCACAATTCCGCAGGCATCGACAAAACCGCAGAAACTCCATACGGAAAATAATTACCCGGAGATCGAAGAGTCGCGTTGGCCGTACGAACTTTTTGACAAACCCGCAAATTCTTTTTTAACGTTCGCCACCGCAGCGCGAAGCGCGATGAAATCTCTTCCCCGCTCGCGCGCGCGACTATACCCCCGGCTGTATACTTTCGAATCGTTCGCCCCGTCCGTCGCTCGCGTTCGCTCGGCGAATTGAGGTAGCGCAATCGATGCCTCTGATGGACTTCCTAGGCCGGGCGGATGAATGACGAGCGTCGGCCCGGACAAACATAAAACCCGACGGATCGGCCGATGAGCGGCCGAGCGAAGATCGACGCCGCGCCCGAAAAACCGTGGCCGCTGACAAATCCGCGCCAGCCCGTTATCAAACAAAGCCGCGAGCGGAAATTTATATCAGCCGCGATTGTTTTTTACGACTGCTCGCCGGCTGATCTTTGTTTATTTACACTTAGCGGATATTTCACGGTTCAATGAGAAGTGGCGGCATACAAATTTAAACGATTTTTTTTTATCGGTTTTTTTTGTCATGCATATTTAATAAATATGCGTGGCACATCAAATTTGGGGAATGAATTAAATAAGTTGAACGATTTCCAATAACATTTTCAAATTAAATGGTAGACTGAGCCGTTGGAAAGTCGTCGTTATGATTATTTGCAGTTGAATTGCAACAATTCATGGAAATTATTATTAATTATACTTTACAGGCTGCACATTTAATTCATTTCAAATTTTCATATAAATTCCCGAAATTGTACATTTATTATAAACATTTTGAATAACAAAATTTCCGCACATAATTTAGTATGTACAGTATTCAATGAAATCAATCTATTTTTAATGATGGTCTTTGTAACCTTTATACCTATAAGTGTAATGAAATATTGAAGATAATTTATGTACTGCCATTCAACTTATCAATCAGCTATAATTAAATTAAAAAGTATTCCAGTTCCAAATTGTTGTACATCATTTTTGAATGAAATGTACCCAATACCTGTTAGTAAGGTAGGCAGCTTACAATTTTGTGAAGGGACTGTTCAATAGGTCTCTTCTCTCGTCTCTATAAAAAGTGCCATTAATAACTTTTTCAACTGAGGAATTGAGCTGACAACGTTTTCTTTTAAAAGAGTGAGGTAGATATATTAATTCATGGTGTAAATAAAATAATAATCATAATTTAGGCTTCGCTTTAAATTAAACGTAAACGCAAGTATTATTCTTATTGAATAACGCAGCTTTGGGTAATTTCTAAGTCGATTTACTCTTTCACCTACGTACTAGAACATTGGGAGTCAAATAGTTAACAAACTTTTAGCGACTTTAAAAAAGGAAAAAAATTCTAAAAGTGCCACTGTCGTTTCCACTAGACTAAAAGCGTCATGACTTTTATGCGATGTTTCCAGAATTTAAACGGATCACGTAATCCAATTAACTGTGCATCCTGCTATCTGCTCGAAGCTCTTCTCTAGTTTCTGTTAGCCCCCGGCACTTCATAACTGTCGTACGATACAATTTTTACAGATCATAAAACATGCCTCAATTTTTTGCACAATTAAGTGCACTTGTGATTGCGTATGCGCCACGCGCCAAAAAATAACGAGATTATCATTCGAATAGTCCGCCGACGTATCAACTTTATGCAATCAAAATTTTATTTTGGACAATTAACGGACACTTGTGCGAGAGATCATTCGGCGCGAAAAAAAGCCCGAGGCGCCGATGAAAAGTATCGGTGCTCGACGAGTGCTAACGAAAAAGCTTTTCAGTATATTACCTTTTTTTTCAATTCCGGCTAAACTAGAGACGAGCGCATTTGCCCCGGCGCCGAGTGCCGCGCCATCGGCTTTTGAAATCCTACGCGCCAATTAGAGCCGGTCGGATCGAACGGATTCCGCTCGTGTGCGCGGGGATTGGGAACAAAAATTTTTACGCCCTCGAGCTGCAAAAATTGTTTGCGAGGATAAAAATTCCGCGGACGAACAGTGCGCGCGCCAAAAAAAGGCGCGCCTTCGCGCGCTGCAGTATAGGCGGAGGCACGGTCGAAAAACACGGAAACACGCTGCATGACGGACGCGCGGCACGAGAGGAGGTACGCGGCTATGTGCGATTTTGGACACCAAGTCTATCGCCACTTTTTGCTGCGTGTTCTTTGTGTCTTCGTGCTTGTTCGGCGGTCTTCTTTATTTTATTTTGACGCGGTTTTTATTTTAAGGGTGAAATGCACTGGCACTTTTTTACTTGTTGCAGAGATTGATTGAATAACTTATTGTTCTGTTCTATTGTATTTGATGTAAAAAAAAATACAACGCTTCCTCTGGGAGGCAGCAAAAGTATTCAATACAATTCTAAGTGAAGATTTTATGAATTTGTTGTTGCTTTATAAATAAAAATGTAAACATTTTCTTCAAAGTCAAAGAACTTTAAATTTTCCGTGCACTTTTCAAATTCTTTGAATATGAAACACAAAAATGCACCCGGATTTTTTGAAAACGATGAAATAATGTTAAAGAATCACACGAATTTCAAATGAATTCTTTAATTTTACTTAATAAATCTACGAAGGCATGAGTAGTCAAGCAGAAAGCTCCGCAATTAGTCGAAAGTACTAAAATAAAAAAAACTGATAAAAAAAAAATAAAATAGAAACAAGCAATCGAACGGCCATAAAATCCTGGAATCTCGAATTTCTCGTCGATTCGAGCATTCGTGCCCATTCTCCTTCCCGTCGGCACTCAAAGTAATTGGAATCGGCTCGTGGTACCGTCGCTTTTGTCAGACGTCGGGGATATCAGCATCCTCGCGCGGCCCCGTCCAAGCATGTGGCCTCGATTCTCGGCGTGCGGTAAAAGTCGGGATAAGAGACCGGACCGTGGGATCGGAAGGAGAGAAATCGTAGAGGCGTCGTGTGCGAGCCCGAAGCCGTAGCGTATGTGAAACGACGACAATCGGAATTGCAGCTTCTGGGACATACCGAGCCCCTGGTGGCAGGCGAGCACGGTGACTATCAGCTTCGGCCTGGCCATCGCCGTGATTGGGGCACTCACCATCCTCGCCGCCGCCTCCTCCTTCTTGCCTCACGTGCTCAAGACGCCCAAGCACACGAGGCTCCTCGGCTCTATGCAGCTCCTCGCCGGTGAGTCCATTTTCTCTTTTACTCGCTTTCGCCTGCCCGCTTCTTTGAGCGCTTTTTTTTCTTTTCTTTTTTTTTTGTTGCTTTTTTTCGAGCTCAGCGACCAGCACCAAGACGACTCCTTCGAGTGAACCTTTTTTCACTGGCGGAGAATCGATCGGGCGGTCTTGTTGCATGCGAGATCCGCCGGAGCGATAATTGCTTTTGTCCGAGTTTGGAGGTGTTACTGTTGCATTGCTTCTTCGAAGCTTATCTGATTAATCGAATTATTATATAATTTGTGTGCTAATAAAATATTTTTGATAATTTATTCTCTAAAATCCAATCAGTGAAATTTTCACTGATTATTACAGTGAAGTAAAAACTCCAGTTTTCACTGGTTGGTAGGTGAAAAACTACTGTTTTTTTCAGTGAAAAATTTTCTTTTTTACGAAATAGTGAAATTTTACAGTGAACAGTGTCCTCTCTACCTACCATGTATAATTGCACTAAATATTATTGTTACCGATGCTTGCGTAGCGCAGTGACTAGCGTGCTCGGTTATTAAACCGCAGGTCGCGGGTTCGAATCGC
>JAXIUT010000021.1:144807-157672 GCA_035586675.1 Eurytoma californica | reverse complement strand
CTTGGAGCTTATAGTAATATCACAGATAGGTTTGGTATTACAGCTATTAAAAATGACTAGTTAACAACTTTGTATAAGTAAAACTATTCAGTCAATGTATAAAATAAAGTAAATAAAATATAACTATAAAATAAACGAAACATTCATAATTTACATTCATTCATAATAAATAAATAGGTGTATATATGGGACGATACAATAATAAATTAACATTTATCATCATTATAATATATAACGTAAATTTTACCTTCAAATTTAGAGTCGAATTTACAATTGAATCTTGTCATTAACTTGAGGTATAGTCATATAGCAAAAACTTTTGAAAATGATTGATTCGACGAAATCATTAAAGTTTCCTTCCTCTAGTTATTTCAACAAAGAAAATTCAGGGCATATTAGGTTTACACAGTTTTCGGTATTTACTTTTTGTTTCGCGCAAAAGGACGAGGATCACAGTTCGCGCTCCGTGTAAGGAAATCCGGTGTAAGTTTGAAGCAAAATATAACTTAGATCGCGCATAGCCGGGAAGTTCAATAACTCCATTTGCCTCAGTCCAGTGTTTCTTTGTCCGCGGGCGCCCTGCGAGAAGCCAAAAAAGAAGCGGCGCGAAGAAAAACGGCGCGCGAGCGGGGAAAAAGATTCAGTCGTCTCTCGGCTTCTTCCTTCCGATGTCTCCTTCCTCCGCGGGCAAGAAGAGCGCGAAAGTCAAGATAAGCTCTTCCTCTCTTTCCAGCCGAGCACAAAGGCGCGCCGTTCGATTTTTCTTTTCAATCTTACGTCAGGGAGAATCGGAGCATTTAAATATTTTCGAAGGGAGGGAGATATTTACGAGCTTCCCCCGCGCGTCCGCGGATGAGACTGCGTTTCACTTTTGCGAATTCATCCTCTCGCTGTAAACTTTGGGCAAGGGAATATTTTCGGCTCCGCGCTTCCCTGCGAATCTTGGTTTTTCGCTTACTCTTAGGAAAATTTTGGTAACGGTGAAAATAAGATTAGGATATAAATCTGGTATGTGCTTTTCGTTTAAATAATTTTTCTTTCGTTATTTTGATTCGATTCTCTGCCGATAACTTCTAGAGTAATTATGCACTAACAATTAAGTGCGCTACAACAGTAACTAGATAATTTTGCAGTTAAATAATGCAAAATACGTGTATAAAGCTAATTTGTTTCAATTTTTCAAACCCGCAGTAAATTTTTAACAAATATGAAAGTGTAATACTCAGGAAGGTTCAATAAAATTATCAGTCTTATTTACTACGCACTTCATTGCCAAGCTTAAACCTACTGATGGGCTCTTGAATAGTTTTCCCTCTCTTCTGAACGTCATAAAACAGTCTTCTTTAAGAACGTATAATAAATCGAGAAGTAAGTCTGGTGCTTTCGGACTTGGAACAATGCCCCGCGACTTACGAATATCAGAGGAATAAACTGTCGTTAACTTTGTGTCCCACGTCGAGGATATGGTCGGTCGGCGCGTTCCTTCTGCATATCAACGTATTTTATTAGCGGCTCTAAATGTAACGAGGTAGTCTGATCTTCAGACGAGATAAACCCGCATTGAAATTGCAGGTCTAATGAAGACTTTGATGGGTCGGCCGCGAAACCGCTGAAACGCGGGCTCCACAAATTCGCTTTTGAAAGCGAGTTTCAAAGTTTTTTCATACCTCAGAAACCCGCATTCTCTCACTTCCTTGGCGTAAGTGAAATCGGCCGGTGTAAAAAAGTAATGTCAGTATGCGGAAAGTATTATAGAGCAAATGCTCAAGCATGATAGCCAAGCGTGAGACACGGGCAATTGGGATTAAAAATCTTTTTTAATAGCTGCCAATTTTCCCCAAATTTTTAGTAGTCGCCATATTAATTGCTTTATAAAAACTCAAACTGTGCAAATAGTTTCTGTACCTATATAAACAGAACAGACAGATAAAAGATAATTATGTGATAATGGAATTTTTGTTAAATAATCTGGTTACTTTTTCAATACCATTATGTACGTGATATAAAAAACAAGGTGCATTGAATAATCTGATTATTTTTTCAGTACCATTATGCACGTCATGTAAAACTCAAGGTGTGTTTGCTTCGCTTATTTGTTTTTTACTTTGTCTGCACTGAACCGGTATTATCGTGCTTATTGAAACAATTTTTTTATACGATAAAATGCCTTTTGATCAGTGAATGTTGCAAAAATTGAAATGAAAATATCAAATAAGCGTATCAAGTATTTTTTTAATTTTCAATGACTCTGGGGAAATTTATGTAAAATGAATTGGCTTTAGTATGAATAATCGGCATCTTTTAATGATTCAACGCAACAAAGGAAAGTGATTCCACAATCCCATTGGTAAATTCAGTAGCGTTTCGTTGCACACATCTTGTCCTGTTACATCATGGTACCGTTAAAGGTTTAAATGATAATAGTGGATTCTTCTGGGACTTTCTGGAAAAATGACAATTGTTGCTTGAAAATTTCGAGGTCCTAGACGTTCTAGACTGTCGACTGAACATAAAAGGTGCAAAAAGTGGACATTTTTTTAATAAGTTCCACAAAATTTCACCTTCGAATGTACGTACCACTACTGTTCGAGTGTAAACACATCGAGAACAAAACGACCTTTTGATTAACAACTTTTCATTAATCCTTCTCCATTCGCATTCAAAGGGTACATTTTTTAAATCAAGTCCTTTTCATTCGAGCAGAAATCCGTTAAAAATTTCAACAGGCACATTTCGAATCTCCAGTGTAATTAACCAAGCATTGTTTCCATTCACAGGTAGGTGCTCCGTGTCGTGGTCGAGCTACCTGCTGGTGGGCGCCGTGGCGCTCCTGATGCTGTGCTTCGGGCTGAGCTTCTGCGCGGCGCGACACAAGCCGAGCCACGGGCACGACGACCCGCTGCGCATCTGACAATCGAGAAAGTCGATCGACGCCTACTCGACGACGCCCAAACAGACGACGGCCAAAGAGACGACGAAGCTGTCCATAGTCACGGTTTGTTGATCGCGAGGCGCTCGCGCGACCCGCGGGTTCGCGCGGCGCCTCAGCAGCCTCCTCGGGCGCGCCCTCGGCCCGCTCGGGCTCCTTCTCCACCGTCTGCTCCTTCGACTTGCGAAATGTTACTACCACTGCCGGCGTCGCCGGCGCCGGCGCGGCCGTCGCGTCGGTCCGGCCCGGCGACGCTTTTGATTGACCGCCTGTACTGTTCCACGCGAAGCTCCGCGCGATCGTTTCCTTGCTCGCTCGGTCGAGCTCCAATCGACGTTGTTTCTTTACTCTACTGGAAATTTTAGTCAATTTCGTTAGAGAAACGAATTGTTGGCTTTAACAGTGACACGTTTAATTGACTGTCAACATGGAGCTTCGCTTAGATTCTCAATCGTTCGCTATTTTTTTTATGTCAATCAGAATTATCTTTGTCAAGTAAAGATTGAAAATTTTTATCTAAATTTATTGCGAAGTTAAAGATTATTAAGAATTGTTTTGGAAATTGTTGATGATATGATTGAAACTTACATTTTTAATGAATAATTGACAATATCGATTTTGTCGTTATTCGATAAAATACGAAGGCATAAGACACAAAATGGTTAATCGTTTTCAAATATTTATAAGTTTTTTATAATTTTTTTAATTTTTCATCGAAGAGCATCGTTTGGTAAAGAATGACACCACCTTCAAATACATTTACTTATGTTACGATCAATTCATAAACTTTCTTTTTTCTGAACGTCAGCTACTAATTATTGTCAAAATTTTAGAATTGTTAATGCAGTGAATCATAGGGTAAATACATTGATGCAAGTGGTCTCTGCATATCTACAATGCTATTTTAAGCTGGTTTCATTCGAAATCCAAATAAATATTATTAATTAAAATAAATTTTTATATTTTAAGCACATTCGATAATTCTACCCATTTATGTATTAACGTTATACGAATAGCTAATATTTTTTAATATGAATATTTTTATATCTTAATTACGGTTATGATGTAAAGGCAATATGTGTTACACAATTTATGATTAACATTTTTTCAATTTGTATGGTAATATAAAAAATAATTGCAAATTTACATCTATAAATGACGTTTTTTATTATTCAAGAAGTATATGTACACTACCCAAATTTTTTTAAATTTCTCGACTATAAGTTGTTATCCAAAATAAAATGCAGTCTGAAAATGCAATGGAAAATTTAAATTCATCCTAGAATTGATGAAAAGCGAAAAAGCCATTGCAATTCAGTGATCTCCATGACAAAGTCAAAACACAGAAAATCTTTTGATCGATGCTTCCGCGTACACAATAACACTTTTAGGTCTTTTGATCAAAATTCAAAAATAATCAATTCTTCAATATTCATATCCACTTCTACACTCACGTATTCATCAAAAAGTGTATTGCACTTCAATTTGAGAAATTCCGAATGAATTTTAAATTCAAAAAAAGCTAACTGAGTAACCACTTCGAAAATAATTAAAATCTTCCAACTACCCAGGCAAGCTCTTTCTCGAAAACTCGTAATTCTCCGGCGAATCATTTTTTCCCAAAAAACGGGAAAACCACGAAGAATACGTGATAATCAACTCGCTCCACCCGGTGCTACCACTGCCGGAAAAATCTCGAACGACCGGACCATAGAGTCGGAGCCAGCCGAGTTAGACAGCAAAAAAAAATCGTCGCAACGAGACTCGGTTGCACGGAAAAGTGCCGAATGAAAAAAAAAAGAAACGAAAGACCCACGGGAGAAGCCGGGCAAATCGAACGGGGACTTCCGCTTTAATCGAGCCGAGAGCCAAGGACATTAATTTTGTCGCTTGGCTCTCGCTCTTTTTTTCGGCGTCGTTTGCACATCTGGGAAAAACTCCGCCGATGCCCAATGAATTTCGCTCCCGGCATTATTTCTCCCTTTACACGGGGTGGCGCTGCAGGAAAAAGACCAAAAGTTAAACCCAACCGAGGGATGCAGCGAGAATATTTGCTCGGCAATGCTTTTCTTACCGGCCATCTTTTTTCCCCGCAGCCACGCGTTGCATCGATATCACTTTTATTAATACTCACGATACAGAGAATGGCTAACCAAAGTCTCCTCTGATGAAAATTGCCGTGTTTTTGTTCAGTTAATATTTTCTACTTTTTTTATGTAATAAAACATTGGCCGATGATTTTCATTTTCGAAATTTGCTCTTTTGCGAAAATAAACAATACTTGCCCAATAATATTCAACTGAAAAGGTACAATGTGATTTTTCATAAAACTAAAAGCAATATTTGTTATTCGATATTTGTTAGCATTAAATGAAAATATAATATAGTTTCCTTTTTCGATTTTAATTTTGTTTTTTTATAAAATAAACAACATTTTGATGAAATGTGTTAGGATCAAACTTGTTCACACAGAGGAGGTAGGCACGTCCCGTAAAAACCGTAAACCGGTAATACGGAAAAGCTATATTGACAATTCTTAAAGCAAGTAAAATTAAAAACGATAATACATTTTGGCATTAAATGAATTTTATTTCTTTACATAATAAAATTGCCGATGATTTTCATTTTTATTTTCTCTGTTTACAAAATATACTCCACTCACTCTACTTTTCAATTGAAAATTTACAAAATTAAAAATAATATTTTTTAACATTAAACGAAAAGTTAAAATTTACGCTAAATAAATAACAAAAAGTCATTAAATATTCCACAGCAATGTTTACAAACGCAATCATGATTATTCAAAGTAGCTTCGCGGAATAGAAATTTTCGATTTACATAGTGCAATCTAAACGAAGCAAAATTCATCTCCGCCCTGTAATCAAAATACGCACACGCGGGCGATCTCGGGAATGCATCGCAAACAGAGCGTACCCGCAATTGGGGTAAACATCGCGAAAACGTCTTTCACTCTATTTGGGACGGAGGCCGCATTATTTGTTTGTAATGTCAGTCGCGATGTCTGATTTATAAATTTCAATCAGCGGAAAGTGCAGCGGCGCACTCGGACCGTGCGCGCGCATCGAATATGTATAATGCGGCGTCGGTGCCAAAAATTACGCGCGCCTACGCTGATTTTCACGCGCGAATTTCCGCTGCAATCGACAAAGTGTCACGCCGTTCCCAGTTTCCAATGATTGAGATGCGAAGAGCAACTTTTGAAGCATCTGGTGCGCATTTTTAGTCCTTCCGTCATTGGTTAAATAAAGTAAAATAAATAACAAAATTATTAATTCAAAATTAAAACTGCAGTATTGATAAAAAAAGAGAAAAAAATTAAATAAATCAATTCTAATTTCGTTTTAACTAGGCAATACCCAGAATCACGTACTCGCCATCCACGACCTAGATAAACATCAGCTGAAAATTTCATCGGAGCCCCGGCGCCGAGATTTGGAATTGGCTGTAGCAATCTGAAATCCTCGGCGGCTGGAAAAACTTGAAAGAGAAAACTCTCAATGAATACGCGAATATCAATTATCGAAAAAGTTGCGGAGCCGTGAAATTTCGAATTCTCCGGCGAACTGTCGGCGAGCGACACGCGGGCACGCACTCGTGAAACCTATTGAAATTCCTCCACCCTCTTCTCACCCCCCGCCCTCCTGGAAAAAAAAAGGAAGAGCGCGCCGCATGCGAACGAAAAAATCCATCCCCCCGCGCGCGAACGACCGGCCGAATTGACGCAAAGGTCGATCACGCGACACGAGTTGAACGGAGGGGGGGGGGGAGGGTTAACCGTAGAGGGAGAGAGAGGGAGAGGGGATGGAAGTACCGACGAGGCGATTTCTCTGCAGCGTCGGCGTCAGCGCCCGCGGTCACGTAGGATTTTAATAAATCCCACGAGCGCGTGCGGCGAACGCCCGACGAACGCGGATAAAAAAAAAAGGAAATATAGAGCTGCCAGGAATTCTCCATAGCGAGAAAGAACGAGAGGGCTTTCAAGCTAATATAAGTGAATTCCCATTTCTGGCCTTTTTTTTCATCCGCCGGTTCTTTGAACTGGACTTGCTTTTTCAATGATTTCATTCATTATTGAATTTGAATTATTGGCCTTTGATTATTTTCAGATTTTTTTTCCTCCCCCGATGCCAAGGCAAATATTGAAAATTCTTGCTGCGTACGCGACTTTATTTTGTTTATTTTAATTGGATCGCAGAGAATTCGGTTGAAAACAAGGAATCGCGTTCAATTAGTTCGAACAAACGAGAAGTTCCAGAAAATGGTTCTTGAAAAAAATTTTCACTAGGCAAACGTGTTACGCAAAGCAATCAACTTAAAAAAAAAAAGACCGCGGGAAGTACGTTTCCAGCCCGGCCAGGCTCTCGTTTTAAACCAGCCCGTCGTCGTCTCCCGGCGGATAGATCAGCATTCGATTCCCCCAGAAATCTCGATCCGAGCGATGCGGCCCGCGCATGACGCACGCCGTCTCGGTGATATCGAGCCGCCGCCGGGTGGAATCGCCTCGCGGCAGCCACTCCAGCGGCTCGAAAGCTCGGCCGTGCGCGCCTCCCTGATTCACGGCGTACGAATGCCGATGCCGCGCGAGTTAATGTGCTGGAAGCTCGTTTCGCCAGTCGGCCGCCGCCAAGTTAACTCCCCGGCGGTGTACCGTCGACGCCTGCATGCAACGATGAGCGCCGCTTCTTTTTTTTCTCGAGGGGGTAAAGGAGAAAGGGCAAATTGTCGCCGACGACAAGTGTTTGCGCAGTCGGGGACGCGAGTTTTGGCGCGGTGATTCCGAGTTCGTTAGGGGACTCCCGTCGCGGTGGAACCGGTTATGGAATTATTTGGATGTAAAATGTTTTTGAAGTATTAAACACTTACGAAGAAAGCTACTTCGTTATGCTCCGATTGGTTTAAAATTTTACAGGTGATTAAAGGAAAAAGAAATTTCGAAAAGATCCGTCATGAAATACTTAATTCTGATTAACTGTTGACAATATGTCGTCATACGAAAAGATATGGATTAAATATTTTGTTCATACTCGTACAGTTTCATCAAAATCAGCGGAGGATCTTAATAAGTCGATTATGAAAGTAAACTTCTTGAATTAAATAATACAAAATTGTGTAACACAAGTATAGTAAAACGTGAATCATCAAGGAAAAATATTCATATTAAGTAAATACTTAATTTAGTGTAATACTTTAAGTTTTAGTTGTATTTATGCAAATGCATTCTTAAAAATATATTTAGTATTTTATAATTTTTGGAGAATATATTTTTGAATTCATTATCTAAGACTTGATATACTCAAAGAGTTTTAATTTTATATAATTTAAACAATAAACGTTTGATACTTTTTGTACTTTTCATAAGTTACATGTCATTACCGAAAGTTTTAAGTCATAGTTTTTACAATATTATTGATCAAGATAATTCACCATTTATTAAAATAATATTTCTTTCAATAAAATTAATTTTCTTTAAAAATAGGTGGGTTGACAAAAATCGCATTTTGAAGAAAATCTGATATGAGAAGGAGATTATTTTTGGGTGATTTATCGAATAGTCGTCAATCGACTCAGTGGAGATGAAAAAAACAAAATGAAATATCTCCATGTTCGACGGCACTGTTTGTTCATATGTGCAAAAAGTAAGAGTTATCGTGACGAATGTGCAACGATCACGAGAAATTTATCAAAATTATTAGGGGTTAACGCAATCAAAACCTGTAAAAAATGAACGAAAAATTTTTGTTTTCACTCAAAATATAACATACCACATATTCAGAAAAATACTGTTGAAGTCATAACTATTAACCTAGGGGCACAGTGTGAATCAAATGCAAACATCAATTATTAGGAAAATGTAAAATACTAGGTTGTAAAAAATGTGTATTATTACCTAATTTCTAAGAACGTGATTAAGGAATTGGGCATGAACCACACGTAGTCCACATAAATATTCAGATTACATCAGTACATTTCCACCCAATTCCTTAATTGAAAATCTTTGTTATAAATTTTCCAAAAGGAGAAAAATAAGAAAAACAAAACTTCAGAATTTTCTTTAACAATAACTACACAAAATACAAGAATTTTATTATAAGCCTCGGTAAACATTTTATCTCTTTTTATTTAAATAAAATTGTAAATTACATTAATTCTACGCCTTGACGCCGCAGTACCAACAATTCAACGCCAATTGAATTTACGCGCTTAAAATTTCTCTCAAACGAAGCAAAAAGCAGCGACTCGAATTTCCCGAGTCCCGGCGAAAGTGGCTCAAACGCTCGTATTACCGTCTGTGACCCCTGACAAACAGGGTCGACCATCGGTCGGAACAAGGGTGTCCTTTTTTTTAACCCGGTGCCTGCAGCCGCACGCACGGCACGAGGCGGAACGGGCACCGCGTCACTCGCTTCGTAAACGCGATAATCAAACCGCCAATCACATCAGGCCACATTTCAAAGGGCTCTCGTCGTCGTCACCAATAAACGCATCCCGCTGGCCTACGGTCATTGTCGGACTCGCGCTCCCTCACCGCAAGTTGAGCGTTTGAGTTTCGCGATCGGATTGCGAAATGCGCGAGTCTGATGGATCAGTCCATCGGCGTTTCGTCACTTCATCGTGGCAAAGGTCGAATTTTCTTTCTAATCGTCTGTTTTACCGCAATAAGGAGAGCGCGATCGTGGAAATCGTGGTCAAAGTTTCGGCAGTATATCAGTTGACTGATTTCATTCACGACTTGCAAGGAAAAATCCAGACGGTCTTCGCAGATTTTAATGATTTTGAAATATGATGGAGTACTTCGAAAAAAAAAAGATATTTTTGTGTCCTCTAAAAAACATTAATGTGAATTAATTAATTAATTAATGCGAATCTGCCCTTAGAATTCTTCTTCTTCTTCAAAAAAAATATTTTTTTTAAATATTTTATTAAAGAAAAAGTTATTTCAATAAAATGAATGCCGACATTTTTAGAATAATAAGTTAACAAACCGCATAAATTTGTTTGAACAAATTTCTATTTATTAACCAGTTGATTCGTTAATTACTGCGTGAATGTCCGAGTCACAACGAGATTACTCTGCTTTATCTCTTCTTTTAGTTATTCGCGTTGCTATCTCGGTATTTCAAAATTCTGATTAAAAGCGTATCAAAATGCATTCTCTTCTAACAGTGAGAAATTTAAACATTGAAAATAAATGGAATTTAAATTTACTTTAAAAATAATACGAAATCCATTATTTTGTGAATTTTTAAACATTAAAACATAAACTATGTAATATTTTAAACTAAAATTTTTAGTTATAACTCGAAAAAATGGATTTCACACCCCGCTCGATTGTAACGAGGTACATCTACCTTTTGACACTCTAGTCGAACTGCAGAAGGTCTGCAAACTCCATTTCGATCTTTGATGTCCCTATTCCGCTCTGATTTCCATTTGGATTACGAAAGAATTTTGTTCAATACGTATATGTACAATCATAAAAATTCAAATCTCTTTTTCTCTTATTGGAAGCGAAAAAATATTCTAATATTCGAGCAAAAGTAATACGTTGCATATTGTATTTCAACTTTGTCTATATTTTTGTAACAAAATTATTAAAAAAATTGCTGGTGTTATTAACAATTCAATTTTGAAGATTGAAGCAACGAGAAATATTAATCGCTTGAAAATTAATGTAGCCTTTGACAAAAATTAATAATTATATACGTCTTTAGTTTAATTAAAATCTTGATAAAACAATTTTCATTAGTTAAACATTGCAGGTCTATCTAAAAACCTAGTTCAATCAGATATACCACAAACGTATCGAAGTAGAGTCATAACGAGCGTGAGAATCGCGAAAGAAGGCACGCACTCGCACAAGGAAGTCGTCGAGTATACACGCGTATATGCGAGTCGCCAAACGATCCACCGTCTCTGTCGGTGGCCATTGTGGTGGTTAGCGCGCCGGTAATTAGCTTGCGGAGTCATGAATTTACGAGAGGAAGACCGCTGCCGCGAACGGGCCTTCATAATAAAGGACTCGACTCAGCCGCAGCCTGCAGCGTAATTGGAAAAGAGCGTCGATGGGCCGCACCGTCGGCCTCGAGTAGGCCTTTATAAGGTGATGACGACGCCGGTGGAAACCCGTCGCTCGGCGGCCGACAAAGGCCAGTCGATAACTTCCAACTTCTCCGCGCGGTCGTTCATTAATTTCGATGTCCTTCATTTTTATATGTCGTATTGTTGCACAAATTAATCTTGACATTTTTTGTGAAATTAAAATGAAAAAATTGCTCGAGTTTTTTTTTTAATAATTGAATCCTGTCAACGTCGGTGTAAATAAATCAATACCGAGGCTTAAAAGTACAAATTCGAGTGTAATTAAATGAATTTTATTGGCTTGGAAACTGCAGAGCGAAATTGTAAAACAATACGAGCGAGGGTAACTTCATGGAACTCGAAATTAAGCAGAATAATTGAAACAGTTGCAGTAGCTGCCAGAATTAACATAAGTATTAGAAAACTATTTCGACTCTATCGCGAAATTGGAAAACAAGTTTTCCCACATTTCGCAATTAAAATAAAAGGGGGATTATTCAATTACGCGCCAGCGAAGCACCGTACTTTGCGATCATCAAAAGTTATCGGCTCTGCAGCCGTACATTCAAATAAATGAAACAGCGAGTGTGCATTTTTTCGCGAAAACTGGGCGCACCGGCTGTATTTTTTTTTTTCTCGTCGATAATAAACTATGTATATAGCGAGAGTTGAACTTACGAGCAATATTGCAACAGTGTTGAGGAATGAAGTTAAAAAAAAAGGGGAGAAGAGTGAGCGCCGCGAAAGAAAGGTCTCGAACCCGAGCGTGTGCGATTTCATAGTCGTCGTAAATCCCTTGAAGCTGGCACGAATACGAAAATGGCGCTACTGAACTGACATTTATGATTTCACCACATGTCGTCCTTACGTATATACGTGGCGTTTCAGCCCTACGGCGAAACCGATTCTATCTCGCGGGTCATGACAGCGGGATTTTCATAGTTAGACGAGGAAAGTATGCCTGCCACTTGCATATATACCTTGGCACTGTCCTAGTTGAACTAGACATTCTATCGGTTCCTTCGCCGACTTTGTTTCTCAAAGCCTTTTCCCTATTGTTGCGGTATTCTCTAAAGGATATTGAAAATATTGATTTTTCTTAATAAGGTCAAAGTATTATTAACAACGATGTAAAAAAATGAAAAAAATCGCATTATTTTGTTAAAATTGTTCTTAATGAAGAGGGTGCAAATTTTGAAGTTTATATCATGTATAAAAAGAGCAAATATTGCGTTAAACGAAGCAAAAACAAAAAGTTAATCAAATTGTATTCTTTTCATTTCAAATCGTACAATAATGCAAACAAATTGTAAAGACGCAATCAATCAATTGTTGACATTAGTTGCATTCATTTTTATGTAAACGGCTATTGTTATATCTGGTATGAATCATACAATAGTTGCCATTAATGCCACAAGCAATGTTTCACATTAAAAAGTTTATTTAGCTGTTAAAAATTTCTCGAAAAAAAATTCAAAACTTTTTTATCCTTTCAGAGACCATATTTTTATTAAAATTCTTTTTCCGGGAAAGTTTGTTTAAGGTGTAATAATTAAAAAAGAAAATGAAGAGGCAAACATTCTGCATGAGTTTAAAAAATAATTACATTTTTAATTAACGATGTATTTATATTAACGTGGGTTTCAACATTATAGCACGTGTACATTACGATCTTTTTTTTATAAAAATTGTATATGGGAAAGTCGTTAAATTTTGTAAATAATTTTTAATTAATTTTTTAAACTCGTAGTAGGTGCAGTTTATTTCAGTATTTGCATCGAGCAAACGTTAACCCCTAATTGAAAGTCGTATGCTTGTGGTAAAAACAAATTCCGA
>JAXIUT010000021.1:114887-128820 GCA_035586675.1 Eurytoma californica | reverse complement strand
GGCCACGTCCCCGAAATTAATTTATAGTAGTTTCCGAGGTAAAGGAAAGCATTAAATCTGACGCGTAAGTTATTACGGGGCAAGAGTGGTCCTAAATTATTCACTTACACCGGAATAAAAACAAATTGCTGAAGACCCACAAGTAAAATCTGTCTCCACATATCCTCCCCAAAAACTAAGCTCCGGGTGACAAGAGGCATTCTCGCTCCTCGTAAAACATCAACATCGAGCCGTCCTCCCGTCTCTTTTTCTCTTCCATGCGCTAATATACGTTAGAGGGATCAGCGGGGCTCTTTCAGCGTTTCATCGCTCGATCCATTAAGCGGATGTTAACATCAGCCCTTCGCCGTGTGGCCGTCGTGTATATAACGTGTAGATGGCGCGGCGGATAGAAAAAAAGGACGGAGAACCGGGGGAAGGGGGGCGGGAACTCTCCACCGTGGAAAAGGAGGATATGACACCCAACGTTGCGGGTTATAAGTGTTAAGTTGCTTTAGGGACAGTTTTATAAGGCCGGGAAAAAGGTTTTTGTTAACGTAACGATGATAATTCCTGACGCGAGGGCGGGTATCAATTTTAAGACACAGTAAAAGTGTTCCTCTAATCAAAATAATGGATTTTTTTAATTAAACATACCGACAAATTAAAACACGCAGATTCTTGAAAAGAATTTTTATGCATTAATTTTTTTTTAATACAAATTCATTTGTACATATAATAAAAACTTTTGTGGATTAATTTCTAAATATTTTCACGTACGGATTCAAAAGTAAAAAAGTAACGCGACAAATTGAAAGCGGGGGCAAAAGCTCTTTTGAGATCGAACTTTTAAAAGATCATTAAAAGAAGTCGGAGCGAGCAGCTTGATGCAAACGACAACATGACGAACTGCAAAGTCGGCAGCGTCGGCAATTGACACGTGTATGTGAGCCCCTCCGACGTCGGAAAAAAAAGACGCAGCCTCAAAGTACGGGATTTAGCGGAGACGTGCGACTAGGACGAGCCGCTCGGCCGGCGCTGGAGAAAGAAAGGGACGAAAAACAAGAGTATGGAGGAGGAGGCGGAGGAAAAGCTTCATCGATCTCGTTAAAGCTCGCCGCCGCCGCAGCGGCGTTTGCTCCCTTTGCTCGCGTCCGTGATGTCCTCCTCTTCGACGCCTCCTCTCGCCTCCTTTTTTCTTTCTTCTTCTTCGCTTCTTCTTCTCCTAGGATCTACCACCCTCTCGCTTCCTCCCTCTCTGGAGATACCTAGGTGCTCGCTTCTCGTCCCGCGCAGCCTTAGATTACACCCACGGGATAAATTTCTGCCTTTCTCAGCCGCGCGTTTTCCATCAGCGGCTATCTTATTTAACTTTCCGAGGAGTCGCTCTTACTTTTTTCCCCGCCTTTTTTTTTCTCGCCTTCGCATTCGTCTTCCTTCCTCTAGTTCTACACTCGGCGGGCCGATATTTGGAGGGGCGGGAATAAAATTATATCCTCCGCGGGTCAGAACGTGATCGAACGGAAAAGTGCCGAGATTCATCCCTCGCCTTTAAAGCGGAGCAATTTTACAATGAAAGGAAAACCATTCTTTTCCCGCGGTCCAGGGCGCTTTATTTTCCACCGCGACGGATGATTACGAGTGAAATTTCAACTCAAATATTGAATGGAAACGTGTACGCCGAGCGTTAAAAAAAAAAAATAATAAGGAAGAGGAGGAAACCGAAGGAGAAAATAGAATCTTTCCCTCTCGTTTCCTATTCACGTTTAACGCACGCTCCGGCACCAATATTTTTCATCTCCGCCGCTATAGTTCCGCGGCGCTTCGTCCTTGCCCCCCTTCGGTCTTCATCATGCTCTCTCTCCGTTCCAGCCCCGGCTTCCAGCTGGAGGCTCTCGTATCGCGATCCCTGCAAAGTGCGCGATTTGATTCCTCTCTCGCTCCGCGCCGTCCTTCTCCCTCTTTATCTCCGATATTCGTCTGGCCGAGCTCTTCTTCCCTCGGAAGCGCGAAAGCAAACGCCAACAGCGAGAAATGCCGGCTTTCAAGTCTCCCGACCCCCCCTCTCCCGGTCGCCTTTGAGATATATCGCCGCCGATAAATAGGAAAGCGACTCGTCTATGCGGCACCTCCGACACGCGCATCCGCGCCCGTGTGTTCGTGCAGCGGGGTAGGGAACATCAGTCGAATGGACGGCCCGCGAGCGATACTCGTATATTTCCGCAGTCCGGCCGAGGCACATACGCGCGCGTCCAATAGACCGGGCTATTTCAGGGCCGATCTTCCGCTTTTTATTCCAGTCATCTTTTTTTTCCATGTTTTTTTTTATTTTAGTGTACCACGGCTGCCTCGCGCTTTCCATTGAAAAGAACTTCCGACGGAGATTCCGCACGCGCCCACCGCACGCGTACTGTTTCCAGTCAATTTGCTTCGCCGGCCGAAGTGGCCTCTTAATCCTTTTATGCGCGATGAATGCGCGCGCATGTACTTTCCGGGGGCCGGATGCGCGATGCTGCAAATTGGTTAAACACAAAGATAAAAGGCGCGCGGGGGTAGCGCCCGCCGGATTATTGTTGCGAATTCGTTGCCGGCGAAATGTCTGAAATGAACTTTGCGCGGAAATTTGAATGGATAATTTTTCAAACGAGATCCGAACGAGAACGTAAATGGAAATACTCGCGAAAAAGTTTATTGTCGGGGCCGCGCGGGCTTTTATGCAAAAAGTTTCCCGCGGTTATAAAATTGCCGGGGACGGCTAAATGAAAATTGACGTGTAATGCACAATGCACCCGTTTACATCGTTAGTCTACCTGCGAAAAGTGAATCGTGTTCTCTTTTTCTTCTCTTTCTGCTGATACAGTATGCGGAACCGTATAATTCGCGGCATGCGAAAAACTAAGACAATTAATCTTAGTCAATTATATACATATATGCTTTTTTACGATTTATTTCTTCACTATGCCGGTTGTCGTCCTTTTTATATGCACTTTCTATGTTTTCCTTAACAGCGTTGGAAGTTTGCATTTATTTTGATGTCTGAGATAATTAATAATTGCTTCTTCGTTATCAGAAATTAACACTTTGATTCAATATTATTGACATTAATTTCGAGTCGCGTGAAATTATTTTCCTTTCTTAAACATATGGTTTATTTTACACAATAAATACATGAATTTCCGAATTTGTTATCATTTTTCAGTGAAATCTGAGAATATTATTTCTTCAGTGCAGTTTTTTATTTCCGTAATAAAAAAGTATATGAAAACTTTTTGAAACTTCATTAGACTTATAGTGCGTAATCGTAACTGATACATTAACTAAAAACGCGTAACTAACGGAACGCAGGTATAAAAATGCAATACTCCCACTGCGTATCTGTAACTGCGCTTTTATTTCTCAGGATCTACTCCGTGAAGCCGTTAGAAATGAGAACTTCGAAGATCCATTCCTTTGGGGATCACCAATTACGCATAAAAAACGCCCCTCGTAAAGCGACTTTTCATTCAGCCACTGGGGAATCATTTCCGCCGGTCGAAACGCGTGTAAAGTCTGAAAATCACGATAACAGCCTTCTTCCTTCCTGCGCCTTGATTCTTCGTATCTCGATGTACGAAAAAAATCCTATTACTCAAGTAAGTTATTACATTAAAAGCCGGATTTTTTAATTAAATTGCAAATTTTTTATCTCACCCCAGCTTCGATTACTTTTTCGCGAAACATCGTACGTGCGCAATCGGGGCGGCAAATGAAATTGGAGCAGACGAAGCTTTTTTTTTGACGGGCTTCGCGAAAAATTGGTGCGCGCACAATGCAAAGGGAGAAAGGAAGCCGGAAGGTTCGGCGAGTAAAATCAAAACATCCGCTTACGGCGACTAGCGGCGCAGGAAAAACTGCAGAAATTGTTGACAAACAAAGCAGCCCGCGGAGCGAAAACAAGTTTGCCCCGGGGACGCGCGCGGTAATTGCTGAAATGCTCTCGCGCTCCAATGGATCAAGGAGCAAAAAATCCGCTAACCCCCCTCTCCAAGAAGGGGGGGGGGATACAACGAGCGCCTTCGCGGTGAAGTGCGCGTACGTGTGTAGGTGCTCGACGGCGGCGGGGACGACGTGCTTTAAGAAGGCAAACGCGCGAAATGGAGCTTGTAAAAATGATACTCGTGGTTGTCTCGAGAGCCAGCCCTCCCTTGAGTTATATGTTTGCACGAGAGCCGCGTACCGGCGATTTGACTTAAAGAGGCTAAAGGCGCCGAGATTTCACGCCTCTTAAAGATGATGGGTCGCTTTGCTAGAGCAAAACAATCACTACTTCCGGGGCAATCACTCGTGCCGACATTGTGAGCTTTACAATTAATCAAATTTTCAATTGCTTGTGAAATTCTTATGTTATTTTTAAAGAACAATAAGTGAAGAATTTATAAGAATGATAATGACTTTTTAAGTCAATTGCACTATAGTTTTTTCGATCGTTAATTTATCGCATTAAACATAACAATAATTTTGCCACTATAAATCTACATTTTTTATCGCAAATTCAATTCTTAATTTAAATGAGTAATGAAATTTTGAAAAATATACTTCAGTATGCTTGACGCTTTTATTGTTTCTTTCAGGAGAGATTAAAAAATTTGAATGAAAAATATCAATTGTTTTAAAATAAACTTTAGCAGCTAAAATCCTATAAATATGCCAAAACTAAATTGACAGTAAGACGCTTTTCGTGGACAACACTGCGAAAACAGTCCACTAGATTTTTTGCCCGCGCGTTTCCATCGGACAGATGTTGCGCGAAACTCTTACCGACGAAGAAAAGTAGTCGCGCCGTCGGAAAAACAGCGCGCTCTCTTCACTCATAAGCGAAAGCGAGACGCGACTCCCGGTAAGTTCGCTGTGCTTTTTGTCTCGCCCCCGGCGCGTCCGCGCAACATTACTCATAGTTAGCCAAAGCCGAATTATCGAAAGGCACTATATCTATACACTCGATCGGGGGGAAGAAAAGCCCCGGGCGAAGTTTTCGCGAGTGCAATATACACACGGGGGAAGAGCCAGAGTGGTAGGGGTGAGACAAAAGAATACGGCCGATCCATTTCCGTGGCGGAAAAAAGTCCGCGATCGAGTGACGCCGGAACTTCGGATGTAAGTTAATTTCGCTAGCGCTCGAGTTGCGAGGTGGCGCCCGGCTCCTTTTTGCCGGGCCAAGCAGTTACTTTGCCCTCGGCCGAGAGCATCGAGCTTTACTTTGCGTTTACACGTCGGTGTAGAAGCGCCGGTTACGGCCGATAAATAAATGACGTCGGTTGCTCTTCTTGGCATCTTCAATCACGTATAGCTCGTCTTGAAAAGTTTAACGAAGTTTAACGCAAATATCGACGTTTAAATTTCCTATGACGTGATTTATTTATCGGTAGGCGCTCATTTTTCGTAGGAGCGTTTTTTCCTTCTTTGTTTCCCGTTACTTTTTCTTGTATTAAAAAATAAAAGTTTCGAAGAAGGGGCATCTCGGAAAGCACACTTTGACTTAGGGAAGTGCTGCCTTTCATTTTTCTTCCTTTTATATTCAGTGTATTTTTCTTTCCTTCTCCTAAATCTTTAGTTTTTCCCTCAATTTTTCTTTCTCTTTGTCAGCGCTCACGACACTTGAACTTATAAATAAGATTGGCCCTTTTTCGAAGAATTCCTGGCCAGACACCAAACCTATCAACTCCAACACTTGACTGAAACTCACAAAAGGAATCATTTATTTATGTAGTTAATACCTATCATGATGACCTTCCATTTTCTTTTTATGATATTGAAAACTACTTCCATTGTTTTCTTTTTTTTTTTTTTTTTTTTTTAAAGATTTACAATTGTTTTCTAATTCAAATAAGAAGTTGAAATACGTAATTGAATGTTAAAATGTTTATATCTTTGTTGAAATATTTACATATTTCTTGACTGAATAGAAAATAAAATGAAATAAATATGTCACATACGCTTTGATTATCATCAGTTGAAATACGTGCTGAAGATTTTCCAGATTCCGAATGAGGACGTTTTCAAAGAAGGAATGTTCATACAGCCCGGACAGGTAGATATTACTAACTCTTGTCATGTGCTCGTTTCTTTTTTTCTTTCTTCTATAGTTCCGCCAATCTTCTCTGCCTGAAATTGCAGCATATGGTTTTGATCTTGATTATATAAATTATCTTTCGCTGCTTATCCAGTAAACGCCACGGGTTTATTGTGTAAACACTGTAGGAGTACTACCGAGACTGACTTACTGAATTCGAGAAAAATAATAAATGTGGCACAAGTTGCGGTGGTAGTGGTGGCATCGCATGAAAGCCGTGCATTCGCTCGGGGCATTGTGAGATAAAATTTCGTGTAAAGCGAAAACCCAGTTACCGGAATAAAAAGGAGTGAAAAGTATTGTGAAGAATGTATACAAGAAGATGGATTTTTAAATATTTCGCAGTAGTGTCAGTCAATTATAGTCAGACGCATGTCACTTTATACGAAAGGATTATTAATTAAATGGCTGCGAGTTATTGAAAAATTTTAATATTTATAGGTACAACAGATATTAAGAAATGGTATTCATTTAACAAATTTAATTAAATTCATGCAATTGATTTTATTAAAGTTAGATTGTTAATTTTATTATAATAAATTTTCTACTATATAGATTCGAGTTAGAATATTTACTATGAAAACTAAGATATTGACATTGCAGCTAAACTTCGAACCTTCGAATTTTCTGCGTCGATACAATACTTCCAATGTTGATTCTCGAGTTTCGGTGTTGACACTGCTGTACATAGACGTTCCGCATAGCATGTCACCTCGCTCTATTGACAAAAATGCTTAGTAAACACTAAATTCGCAGGCAAGCACGGAACCTGCCGAAAACCGAAGAGGCCCGGAGTTCGAATACGGGACGACCCAGCAGTAGGCTAGTACAGCCTCCAAAAGCAATTGCAGCTGAATTTTATTTTCCGAAAAACTCGCAGCAGAGGCGATTACAAATTTTTTCCGCATTAATGTCGGAAACCAAAAAAAAAAATAGAGCAGGCGGAGATGAAGACTCCGGGGGGAAAAATCGCAGCCAAATAGTTTTGCGTGAGGGTCGAAACCGCAGGGCAGGAGCGCGCGTTGGCGCCGCCGGAGAAAAAGTTCGGACGCGCGTACGCGCACGCAATTAATTTCTTCAGCAAGAAAACGTGCCGACAGTTATTGGACAAACGCAGCTTAAACGCCCGGAGTTTCGAAGGGTAAAAAGCACCCCGCGAGTTGTAGAGAGAGGGCGAGGGGCGCGGGGGTAGAAATAAAGCAGAGTCCGGGCGCGAAAAATTCGCGGAGGGGCAAATGTGTCAATTTGTCATTTTCACCCCTTTGCGCGAGCTTACTTTCGAACTCTCTCCTGTTTCTCTTTTACCCCCCTCCTCTTAATCTCTTTTCGGTCAGGCTTCCTCTCTCTCCCTCTCCCCCTCTCTTTTTCTCCGCCGCTTCTTCCCTCACCGCCGAACTTTTTCCTATCAACCTGTCCCCGTCGCCTTTTTATCTTTCTCCCACGGACGCGGCACATCCATCGTCCATTCCAGGCTCACGCTCCGACGCACTCGGACTATAACTTTCTTTTTACGCTCGAAGGAAACCGAAGATTTGTTTCAATTTACGCAAGTGAAGGTAATTCGCGCACCGCCTTTCTTGTTCTCTCCTCTGCCTCGCGCCGTAATGAATGATCCTTCGGTTTCGAAACTCGCCGCATGGCCAGGGGGGGAAAGAAGAAAAGGAGGGGGGCGGGGGGGAATTTTTAAGTAGAGGATGAAGCGAGAAGAAAAAGGTCGCCGTGATTGATCGTCGATCGAAGGGAAAACGCGAGAGTCTTGATTTTTGCCGCGGCGCTTCCTTAATTAATTTCAAATGATGAATCACGCGCTTCTCCGGACTACTTTCTCGCAGAAAAACATAAAGTTCTCATTAGCACGGAGGAAGAAGTAGATTGACGTAAAGCTTGTTTACCATTTGCTTCTTATACCGTAGCTTCATTAAGATCTCGGTTCTCGGCTTTTTTTCCTACGCTAACAAGTTCGATAAGAAAAGATGTATTCAACTAAGTTCTTCGCGATTGTTATAAATATTACGCCAAACGTGCGAAGAACAAAAATAAAACATAAAAGTTTAAGTCATTTTAAATTTTGTTACATAAATTTCTTCGGATAAAGGGTCGTAAAATAAAGAAGTACTTTAGCATCTGATTTTTGTGCAAATATTTAAAATAAATCTCATGTAAGAAGATCAAACGAAAAGGCAGGGGTACATTATCATATTGAAAAGATATTTCGCTGGAACAGAGTTTCGACGGCCAGCAGAGTAACTTGGCTTTGCGAGGGTTAACGTCAAATTGAATCAGATTGATCCCTTTGATGGGAAAGTGAAACTGTAAAAGTTGAACGCGATAACACCGTGCATTCAGGGACTTATCGCGACACAAAAGCAAGGACCTAATCCTCGCTTGCAAAAGGTCATTTAAAAAACAAAGGGTTTTATGCAAATTTCTTTTCATGAATATTTTTATCTTACGATTGTTTTATGTCCAGATATGCTCCAAATGACTCAACATTTTTAATTAGCTTTGCTATTTTTTTCATGTTTAATAAACTATTTTTGGAAATATTTTTATAACTCTACAGACGAAAGAATGTAGCACACAATTAAGCTCCATAAAATCGTATACATTTTAATGAAAACCCAACGGATGTTTCTCGGAAGCTATTATTTCAATTCAAGGTTCGAGATAAAATGTATGCATCAAAAGAGCGTCGCACTATTCCTTAATGAAATCTCTAGTCTTGGATCATTGCAGTACGTGTCAATACATCAGGAGCCTCGGCAAATACAGGTATTCTTCATCCAAACATTCATCGTTTCCTATCTCAATAAACATTTCTTAAAGTCAAGACATCGGATTATTCTAGTTCTCCCTGCAGATCCGGCGACTCGCTTCCTCCCCCCTCCGCTCGACTCTTCTCCAGCACTGCCTCCGAAAGACAATTTCACGGCGGAGCGCCGTGAACAAGTGAATATTCCTTTGCAGAAATGAGTTTCTTCGCACTCGCGGACGTAGCCTGTTGCGATTACGTAAATACCGGGGCGCCCGCGCAAATGCAAACGAGTCCGCTATTTACCGAAGCTCCCGGCCGCCAAAGCTAACGTCGAAATATTGTTTTATTTCCTCGGGGTCTCACGGCGAGGAGAGAAAAGGGAGAGAAGATGGGAAGTAAAGTGGGACGTTTGTTGCTGGCGCTGCAGCGGCGTCGAGATGGAGGGAAAAAAAAATAAGGAGAAAAGGAAGAGAGCTAAGTATAATAAAAGCAAGGTTCGCTTGTCCCCCGGCACCGACGTGAGGTGCATTCAAATTGGCCGCGGCGAGCTTTTAAGGATGCATTGGCCGTGCGCCGGCGGCCAGAAGTCGCTTGGACGTGAAATTCTCTTTGAATATGGATACCGCGCCGAGTATCCCCGACTGCCTTGTTTTCGATCCACCTGAGTTTATAAATGCAACGCTTCCTTTCATACCCCGGCGGTGAAGGACGCGATTGCTCCATCGATCTAAGTGATTACAAAAGAAATTAGGACTTTAAGGTGCTTATAAACATTCGGAACAAAATGCTTTTTAAAAAAACGTGAAATAAAAATTTGGAAAAAGGTCTGTTGTTGAGAAGAATCCTGAAAATGTTCTGTTGTGCCCATTCGACAGAATATCGAAAAATGATCGGCATATTATTTTTCAATTTAATATTTATGGAAAAAGATATTGCTACTATAATGTATTGTGATCGAAACCTCACCTTAGAATAGTATACCTACATAATGATATGCGAAGTGAAATTTCAACTAAAAACTGAACTAAAGAAAGAAAAAATACTCGTCGATTATACTTCTACATTTTATCTAGAAATGGATCTCGTGAAATTCTTCATGTAAACTAGCCAATTTTAATTTAAACTTTAAATTTAAAATTTATATTTTAATTTTTAATGTTTAGTGCATACGTAATCATCGAATGCTAATTTTAAGTAGTGTCATGACCCTCGATTCCAGTCGATCCCGTAGTAGACCCTAAAAGGTGACTCGCCCTAAACGAATCAAGGCTCGCTCGCCGAAATGAATAGTCAAAGCACTTATTTCGCAAGATTCTTTCGAAGAGGCGCGCGCAGTTCCCGGGGCTGAAAATTCCACGAGTTTCCGAGACGACAAAATTGAATCGACCCCCGAGGGAAATGTTTCCGGCGCTCCCCACCCTCTATCGCTATCTCGTTTTATCTACGTACCGAGCCTCGCGGCGCTCGTTCGGGAAGACTTGATTACCAAATAAATACACTCCGCTCGAAGTGCGCTGAGCTTTTCGCTTTTTCTTATGAGCCGCCCTCCTTTCGTCAACTTTCTGCTCGGAATGCGTCCAAAACGCCCGTTTTATCCTCTCATCGCTTACTTAGAAATGCTTCGCGCGCCTTACTCGTATATTTTTATAGACAATGCAACGAACTTTTGTTTTTTCACCGTTTTGATCGTCCCGATTGGTATTTTTCACAAGACAATGAACTTTTCGTACTACTTCAATTACTCAGGTGTATCTTTTTACGCTTTTTTTCTAATGGAGAAAGATTTATATCACTAAAAATTTGTTTTAAACTTTTCTTGTAGTCTATTTAAAATTTATCGAATATTTCTGGAGCATCAAATAAGTTATTTCCTGAGAAACTTTAGAGTATATAAAGTACCAGGACGTATTTACATATAATATTGGCTCTTACTCAACAGTTAATACACACAAGGCGCTCTTCCCCACACCTTCCAGATCATGAAATAATAGCAAGCTGTAAATAACGTGGGTAAAATAATAGTCATTACTCTTTATTTTAGAACTTGATAGCTCGCAAAACTACTAATAAACAATAAACAAATAGTATTTTCTAGTATTTTCTACTATTTTGCACTGTTAAAAACTGACTGTACTGTCAGCTGGCAACGAACAGACGAAAAATGTAAAGCACTTCGTTTCGTTTCCTACCAATTTCGGTCGCGAATCCTCCCGCGTGACTATTTACTTTAAGTGGTCGGGCTGCGCGAATTTCCGCATCTTTTTTCCATGCGTTCGGCATTACGCACGATTCGCTCTTTGATGGCGGAGGACAGGTGTGGATGCACAGCCTCGGGGGATACGAACGGCTGTAAAGAGTCCGCTTTAACAGCGCGCAGGTGATGATCGATAGCCCTTTTGTCTTTTTTCAACGCACGCCTTTGATGGGATTCTTTTTTCCTCGGCAATTCAGAGGACAAGCACCCAGGGACGCGCTAATTGCGATTTTTTCCCTACACTTTTACTTCAAAATTATTATAAGTTCCTTTTTACGCGACACTCATGCACATCATCTGGGTATAAGTAGCAGGAGGGAGTATTGAATTTCCGCAACGGAACTTCATTTCCATGGAAGATAAGTACACGCGTATTTGAGGGCATTCGCTCGAAAAGGAATACGGGAGCAGAGTCTATTGTGTAGCCTCGATGCCTGGAATTTTCTGGCTTCCTCGATCTTTGAATGATATTGTAATTAATCAATGCGTATTCTAAATAGTTGTACGGGTTCAAAAGAGTAGACAGTCAAATAAAATTGCATTGCAATAATAATAAAATCGAATTAAACATTTTCAATAAAATTTCAAACATGAGAATAAAATTTAATCACCAAATAACTTTGCGATGAAAGAGTTGATGGACGATATTACTCGCGAATTTAATGACACGACAGGCTATAAAACTTATCACGATTATTTTCATTAAAAACGTAATACGATCTTAATTCTTATCACCCCATAGTGAATTAAAAACAAATATTTCAAAAACACCACATAATTTTATAGCGTCGTAAAATGAAAATCAATTATAAGAGAAAATACACTGCTAATCGCGTACTTCACACAGAAATTTTATCCTCACAACGATCGTTCACATAAAAAAAATAATATTACAAAAAAGATCTGAATCGAAAATCCGCTGTGTTTTTATTTTTTTGCGGCAATAAAAGTTTAAAATTACAACTACAGCCACTATAGCATCGGTAGCGCAAACATTATCAAATAAGTACCATCGAGAAAACATAAAAGAGCAACTCTATCGCTGAATACAGCCGCTCATTACAGTAGATTCGATAACCGTTAAAGCCCCGCAAGCCCGCGTGGCCTGCAGCGTCGCTGCGTTAAACAACCAAACTGGTATACTGCCGAACTTCCCTATGCGTTTATTGCCGCGGCACTCTCGCCGCCCGTATACTACGGCAGTGCCGGCGATCATCGCGGAAATATAAAACGAGGCCGCGCAAAGAGACCCTGAAAAAGGCGGCGGTCCGCTCCCTCTCTGGCGGGCTCGTAAAAGAAGGCGAGCGCGTCGTACCGTGGCGCAATAACGCCACCTCCCGCGCCGATCGCGAAGGAACACCGAATTTTCGCGCCCTTCGAAATTCATTCCGCCTCCTTGGACCCTGCACTTTTCGCGCTGTTTTTTTTTTTTTTTTTTTGGGGGGGTGGCGGAAGTTCGACGCGACCGAAGTTCGGAATGGCGCTTCGAGTGTGCCCGCAGCGTATGCGATTTTGGACGAACGGCATTCGCCGTGGAATGGGGAAAGTTGTTGTTTCGCAGCGAGGGTGGCGCGCGTCGAACGCTTTCCAGCCGCGCGCGAAATATGCAAAAACCGTCGGAATTAAGCGCGAAGCTCTGCGGCGCTCGAGATTCGGGAGCTTCGAGGCTTTTACGCGCCGCCGAGCTTGTTATAGAATGTTTGTAACGACGCGGGCGGAAGGTGGGAGCTACAAAAAATTTTGTGAGAAAAAGTGGATTTTGAACCTCTGCGATATTTTGCCGAATAAGTTTTCAATAATTTAATTGAATTTCAATGAAAAATTAAATTCGAGGAACTGGGCATATTGAATTACCGATAAGTAAAATAATTAACAATAAAAAACTAATAAAATTGATAAAAGCATAAATATTTTATGCAAAATAGATGTGAAAATTCGCCTCTTTAGAGGAATTATTAAAAAATTATTATTTCGCACACAATCCTCGTAAAATACGTGAATTTAACCAATAACCAAATAACCCAAGTACCCCTGTAAATGTATTTGCATTTACGTGGATATACGTGAATTTAAGATTTTTTTTTTATATCCCCGTAAATCCACGTATTTTAGGTGGATTTTGTGCGAATAGACGCTCCGTTGGAATTATTACTACTGAATGGCGGATGAAATCTCGATTTTTCTACTTACTTTAGCTAATTGAATTTTTATTTTTCTCAATTTTACCTCCACTTCCTCGGATTAATTTTTTCATAAATTTTAGATTTATATAAGCTCTAAATAATTGCCAGAGTTTTGTCCATTTTTCTACATCCTTTACTAAAATAAGTAGAAAAATCGAGATTTCATCAGAAATTGAGTAGTAGTTCCCGATAAATATCTTTTTTGCTACACTGTTTTCATAAAAAAACGAGTAAATTCATAGAAAAATATTCCAGTCTCCACAAATTCTTTTTTATATTGCTATCAGTTTTATAACTTGCCTATGGATATTTATCAAAGGTGTCCAATTAAATTTGTAATTGAAATAAAATACATAAAGTCTAAAAAATACACAAGTTTTTTAAAGAAAATGTTGTACGTACGCTTGAAAGGCACCTTTTAACTTTTTTCCCTATTGTTTTCATTCAATCGCGAATTGAAATCTCGATCGCACTCTTTCAAGAAAAATGCGAGTAATCTACCGCAGCGTTTGCGTGTCGCTCAACCCGTGACAAAAAAAAAGACGCAAAGCGAGACAAAAATATGGATCACAGAGACAGCTAGCAAGATTCAAAGCGAGTGATACGGAACAAAGGTAAACGCGCGCGAGAACAATGATAGACGAAATGCAAGC